>CM060844.1:21677500-22077500 GCA_030762175.1 Metallyticus violacea
GATTTTTACGCCTGATAATAAACTTTAGGAACTTTAGGTTCTACAAAATGAAAACAGATTTCCAGTTTTTAATACACCATTAGGTCCTTAAATTTCGAAAATAAAAATGTCTCGTATCTAAAGAAAATACTGACATTTATATACTGAAGAAGAAAATTAATTTCGATTATGTACAGGATTAAAGTATTAGCTTTGAATTGTGTAAAGGATACAGATGGAAGTTAAATGTCCAGAAATTAAAGATGGCCTCAATGTGGAAGGAGATGGTGAAACCCTACAGTGTTGTACTATTCTGATTGGATTATGCATGCGAGAAGCTTCCATTCCCACCCCTAACGCTGGAAATATTACGTAACATCCAGCGTACACCATTATCGCCCCATCAGTAATCCCACCCCATCCAGGCATAGTGTTACAAATCTGAGTGATTTACATAAAATGCTCGAGGCCAACTAAAAGGATGCATTTGTGGCCACTAATCGGAAGTTTGTAGTGAAACTAGTCCGGAAAAAGAGATAAAACAATTCGTACCGACTTTATCCATCTTACTGTCACTCTGCCGCTAATAGAATAAAGCCAGTTGCATAACTTAAAAATATTCAGGAGATCGTGCAAGTGAATCCGTGCTTCGTGAGTAGTGTTCCCATTTATTTTCTCTTTCAGAGTGAAAACCGAACCACAATATTCAGTCAAAGTAAAGATAATTACTAAAGTATGGAATGTAAACAGTAAGGGGCATCTAGAAAAATTCCCGCTATGTAACCCAGAAGGATAATAATTGGCACATGTTGTTAAGAATATGAAGAAACCAAAGTTCTTAGAGAGGAACTAGAAATGAAGAGGTGGGAAATCGGGGGGGGGGGGGAGATTATGAGCTTAAAAGAAAAAATATAAAAGAAATTATTTAAGCAATGTGCTGGAAAATTAGTAAGAAAGATAATGATGGAAGTAAGAAAGGATATTAATTGTAGATTTAAAGAGGAAATGGACCCAACAGCTAGACAACTACCATGTTAGATATTATTAGCACCTCAGCAACTTAGTGCAGTGATATGTGAGTTGATTAGGTGAAGTATTATAAAAGATTTTTCAGTATTTTGCTTAATATTAGTTTTAGTAAAGTTAAATTTTGAGGTATTGTGTTTGTTTGTCTAGAAAGCACATGGGTAATTTAGGTACAAAGCGAATATCCAGTGTAGAAATTGTAGTTAATTGGTTAAAACAATGGCTTATGTATAAAATATTTATAATATTGTGGGTTTAGTTGGATCAGAGCTGGTCCCCTGGATGAACCGGGTATTGGGGTCTGAGCTAATCAAATTGGAAAAAAAATTGGTTTAAATTATTTAAAATTCAAGTATTGTAATACATTATATATTATATTGCATGTATGATATATATGTGAAAAGTAAAATAAATACTACTACTACTACTACTACTATTACTACTACTACTATTACTACTACTACTACTATTACTACTACTACTACTATTACTACTACTACTATTACTACTACTACTATTACTACTACTACTACTATTACTACTACTACTACTATTACTACTACTACTATTACTACTACTACTACTATTACTACTACTACTACTATTACTACTACTACTATTACTACTACTACTACTACTACTACTATTTCTATTATTACTACTTCTACTACTGTTACTACTACTATTACTACTAATACTACTACTACTACTACTACTACTATTACTACTACTACTATTACTACTACTACTACTATTACTACTACTACTACTATTACTACTACTACTATTACTACTACTACTATTACTACTACTACTACTATTACTACTACTACTACTATTACTACTACTACTATTACTACTACTACTACTATTACTACTACTACTACTATTACTACTACTACTATTACTACTACTACTACTACTACTACTATTTCTATTATTACTACTTCTACTACTGTTACTACTACTATTACTACTAATACTACTACTACTACTACTACTACTACTAGTACTACTACTACTATTACTATTACTACTACTATTACTACTACTACTACTATTTCTACTACTACTACTACTACTACTACTACTATTTCTATTATTACTACTTCTACTACTGTTACTACTACTATTACTACTAATACTACTACTACTACTACTATTACTACTACTACTATTACTATTACTACTACTATTACTACTACTACTACTACTACTATTACTACTACTACTATTACTACTACTACTACTACTATTACTACTACTACTACTACTATTACTACTACTACTACTATTACTACTACTACTACTATTACTACTACTACTACTACTATTATTACTACTACTACTACTACTACTATTACTACTACTACTACTACTACTACTACTATTTCTATTATTACTATTTCCACTACTGTTACTACTACTATTTCTACTACTACTACTACTATTTCTATTATTACTATTTCTACTACTGTTACTATACTACTACTACTACTACTACTGTTACTACTACTATTTCTACTACTACTACTACTACTACTACTACTACTACTACTATTTCTATTATTACTACTTCTACTACTACTACTACTATTACTACTACTACTACTACTATTTCTATTACTACTACTACTACTACTACTACTACTATTACTACTACTACTACTACTACTACTACTATTACTACTACTACTACTACTACTATTACTACTACTACTACTATTTCTATTATTACTATTTCTACTACTGTTACTACTACTATTTCTACTACTACTCTTGCTGCTACTACTGTTTCTAATATTACTACTAATATTATTACTATTTCTTCAACTATTGTTGTTGCTACTATTATTTCTACTATTACTACTATTTTTGTACTACTGTTACTACAACTATTTCTACCATAACTACGGGTACTACTACTATCCGCTTCTACCGCTGCTACTAGAGTATAAGTATTTTAAGGAATATAATTCTTCTCTTGCTGTAGATATTACGAAATTAAATCTTAAAGTAACCGAACGCGATGACACGGGCGGTAACGCTAGTACTAGTATTCCGAAGGTCCCGAGTTCAAATCCTTTGAATTAGGGGCGACTATCTCCGATATTGGGTTCCGTAGGTGAAAACTGGGATGGTTGGGAGAGCTAGCATTTCTTGGAAAAGTGAAGAGCCCATTTGGGGTGCGGAATGACTGTGGCTTGCGCTTTGGAAAGGTTACAGGGTTACAGTAATGCTTCTAGTTCAGTTTCGTTTCTGAACCGTACTGTATAAAAGAAGAGCTGTAGAAAAATTGACCCGTAAATTCTTTATCTTCGTCACACTTTAGAACACTCACAAGTTCAATGTTACATGATGAGGTACCCAGTCGTTTATTTTCAAAAAGGTTAATTAGCGTCGTTTTAGTATCTCGCTCAGTTATCCCAGAGTTTCTAATGGTTTAAAACATTGTGAAAAATCCATAGAAGCAAAATAGAAGCCGCAGAGAGTCAAATATGCGTTCTGTAGAAGCTGATCAAACATTAAGAATGTAACATAAGAGAGCGACCGTTTACAGACACAGTGAAAACCCCTATGTCGGGTTCGCGAGAATCCGAATGATTCTTAAGATATTAAAATAAATAATAGAAATTTCTCGACAGATCGTTATTTAAACTTAAATAATTTTAGTATTACTACTCACCATAGTTATATAGTAATTCTAGTAGTAAGGCCATCTTACCTGAAAACAAAGAGTGTAGCGATTAAAAAAATGCAATATATAAACAATGAATTCAATTAGAACTGTTGTGGAAACAAGATTTCAAAATTAAATTCATTTAGTTGGTCTTTAATATTATGCCGTTGTCACTTATTTGATGGGAAACATTTGTAGATTGCATAGAGAAAGTCAAATGCTAAATAGACTTATTTAATATGTTTACATAATTTAACAATTAGAAAATAGTAAAAAATTCAACTTTATAGATAGTTTGCGTATGAATAAAATGTTTGTAATTTTAAAATATACATTTATATATATTCCTAATTTAAATTGCAAATGAAGTATGCACGAATTTAATTCTATGTACATTACAATCGATATAAGTAACTCAAAATAATTACTGTATTAACCAAAGGTATATAAACTTTTCTTATAAATCTAAGTGGTGGAAAAATTGCTTAAGAAACCAAAGATAAAAGTTTCCGCAGCACAAATACAATGAAAACTTTTCAGCAAGTGGTCATGTTTAACCATTCCACCCCAGATACAAAAATAGTCGCTGCCAATTGGTACACGACAGTTTATCTCCCTAGAGTATTCAAAACATTAACACTAGAACGCTCGAGCTTCAAGTACCCCCTAGAACCCCCGTTATCGGTCAATTGACCGCTACTACTTTCTTAAGCACTTTCAATCAAATTTCTCACTGAAAACTATGAAAATTTCCCTTTATTGCCTTCTAGCCTAATGTGACGGTATAGGGGAAATGATTTTGCTTTTGAATTGAAGCCAGGTTCGAACCCTGTTTGCATTTAACTTCCGGAATGAGTTTGTACACACTTGGTGTCTACTCAGCATCTATCTAAGTGTTGTTCTGTCCCAGAATGATGAAATGTCTTACTTACCAGACGACTATAGTAATGTAGAGGGAACAATAGGCGTCTGAGCTGCGAACCTGTTGCGAATCCAGCTTCCGGTTTCACATATTTTTATGTTCATGATTTTTGCTCACATGTCACGTTTGTTTAGCGCTTTATGTCCCCTTTGCCGATTCATTTAATTTGTTAATAATTCAATGATGCAGTCACATGTTTGTTCGTTCATTCTTTTGTTCATCTTTTATAGGTCACCTCCGGCTAGATGGTTTTTAGTAAAAGGGGGAGGGGGTTATTTATTTTATTCCAAGTATAAGCGCATGCTTTCTCGAAAATAAGAAATGTTTTATTATATGATTTGGGTTTGCTCTATGATATGCAGTAACACATTGTTTGTACAGAAAAGATATAACTTATACAAATACGAGATATATCTATAGAGAATGCTGTCACATTGAAATATTCTCAAGAGATGTTGATATGCCACTTTTTGCAGAGTTTTTGATTATACAAGAACTACATACAAACTTTTTATATGTCGAACAACTGTTGCGTTTAGCGGCCTTAGATATTCCTATTTTCCTATAATGAGCCAGGAGTGATCGTGACAGTAGTATAGGAAAGCTACGTGAAAATAAAAAGTTAAGCGAAATTTTATACACGGGTACAAGAGCTGATAGACAATGACTCACGCACTACGCTACAGTGAGTTTGAAACATATTTGTCGTGCAGTGATGATTATTGTCGGTTGCAGCTACGCGATAAACCACCTAAGAAACGTAAGGAAGCGCTCAATTGACCGCCTCCGGGAACTGACGGTAAATTTTCTATCATTTTAAAAATTTACCCCTTAAAAAATGTCTAAAAGTCATTGAAAGGAATTAAAAGTCACAAAAGCATAGAAAAAAACTTCTAAAAATACGAAAAAATGGGTGTTTGAAAATTGAAAGCGGTCAATTGACCGCCATTGAGCGTTCTAGTGTTAACAGTAAGAATATTGAAGTCTGCATTTGGAGGACTACATTTCACTCACTTTGAATAGTGTTTAACGCCCGTTTTTACTACTGAGACACCACAGGCGGTGAACACTGATGATAAATGAGATGAAATATTGAGAAAGGATTTTTTAAGGAAGGAAGCGTTCCAGACCTAAGTTTATGGTACCTCCCCGGCATTTGCCAGTTATGAGGACTCAGGAAAACCTGGAAAAACCCCCCTCAGGGAGGTCGGTCGGTCCTGGTGGGATCTAAACTCCACACTTCCCGCTCACGAGTCCGCAACTTAACGACTTCGGCCACCCGTAGCGGTCATTTCACCCTTGTACACAACGCTTTCAAAACAATGAATGTTGCAAGAATCTGAAATGGCACTACCAAACCGCATACCATACAGTGCAGATTTAACTCCCGGTGACTGTCAAGATAAAACTTATGCAACATTTTTCACAGATGAAGATTATTTCACGAGAGGCAAACTGGTAGTGGAGTGATGTAAATTCTGGCCGAGTAATTAAAACTTCAACTTTATAACCGGAAGATGAGTTGCGGCGAGTGTTTCAAAATCTTTTCATGCGCCACAGTAAGGGAAGCGCTTTAAGCATCTACTATGCTGGTGAGTGCAGTATTAATTACTTTTAATGAGGAGCTGAGAAGCAGAACCGGCATGAAAGACGCTCTCACTGCAGCTGAAAGGCTAAAATGGAAAAGGGGAGGCTTGACCACAGGAGATGGACCCCATAATCGGCAGGAGGAATGTGGGACAACAAAAGATTCTCTGGGCAGATTCCTTCGGACGGACGGACGGGGTGCTGTGGATGAGAATAAATTACAGAAAGGAGTGGAAAAAACCTTGAAAGAATCCTTTTTAACTAGTCCAAGGAGGGTGATGGAGCAGTAAAGCTTGGGAAGTTTGTTTCTTATATGTGTAACAATGAACAGACCACGGAAGTTAGGCAAAATATCTTTTTATTGGGTGGATATATTTAAGAGTGAGATAGAAATGAACATGTTTTCGTACATTTGGGGAAATGGTTTTATTTTGCTTTTTTTTTGCCTAATTTGGCCTCTGTTGCCTATTTTAAGGTTTAAAACCTTTTTTGCCTGTTTTAGATTATTATGAATTTTTTCTGCGATTATTTACGCATTTTAAAATGCACAAAGAATGTTAATATATCGAAGTGAAAAATTGTATAACAACGAAGTGGCATGTTCACCTCACAAAAATAACTATTGAAAACCTTGTTATAGATTTATTCTTTTCAAGCAGTCAAAAACCCATTCACTTTAGCTCTGTAAATAGCAGAACCTTTATTAGTGAATAGAACGCACGGTACCTCGGGCATACGAATACCAGGAAATACAGCGGTTGAGGGAAGTACTATAATTTTGAATAGTCCTGGCGAATGATTTTGTATCGATCTACTGGAGATAATTCTAGGAAATTTGTGATGGGGGTAACTTCTCAGCGCATAAATGTAACAAACACTTGCAAGTCAGAAAGGTGAGAGAGGTACAGCTATGCAATAAGCCGTCATTACAATGCGTTCAGTAAGGAAATAAGAGAGATACTAACCTGATTTCCCTATAAACAGAAAATGAACTTTACCAGAAGCCAATGTGCATATTTTGCTCATTCGCGAGGATTATTCAAAACTACTTTATTTTGCGTTGATCAACATTTCTGTGATGTTCTGAAAGGTGAATGTTCTGTTGTAACTGGTATGAGTCTCCGAAATAACTTATTTTAAATATGCTCCACTCACTTTAGTGGAAGTAGAACGTTCTTTTTCCATGATGAAAAACAATAGGCTGACTATGACATTTGATACCTAAAATAGCTTATGTTGCTTGTAACCAAGAAAAGTATACTCAAGTACTTTAATTATGTTATAAACGATTATTCATAATCTTAAATACCTATTTTAGTTAATAATGAGCTTTTTACTCTTTGTTTTCACTTTTAATAAATGTCATATGTCAATACGTAGAAAAATAGAAAAATAAAATATAACAAATACCTTCATAATTATAAGGGCGTTATGGATATAAAAGGCATTGAAATAACGGACAGCTTCATTTGTGAACCATAAGATGATTTAAGAATTCAATATTCAACTTCAAAGAAGCTTAGTTGTTGTTCCTTATTTTATATTTTTCTTCTTCTTCTGTGTAAAATGAAAACATATGATTCATAATGACAAAATATTTTTTACCATAGACGCGATGTTCCCTAACACAGTAAAACGTAAAAACGTTGTACAATGCCCCACTGTCGGGTATTAGGAATTTGTTAAAAATCTTTTTTATATTATTTCTTAATTACTAAAAGTTTTTGGAAATAGGCCAGTGATTAATCTCTTTGGCATAGTAACCAGCCTTTATGACCGATGCCATTAAGTCAGTCACCTATACAAACTTAAGACAAATGAACGTCGTGAATCTAAATAAGAGACGACGGAAAGACAAAGTACTGTCGAATGTCTGTGACAGCTATGACGAATAGAGGCACATCTTCTCTCGGGGAAAGTCAGATTTACATATCACGCAGTAGGTGGTAGTAAGGTGCGCCTGGCGTCTAAATCAACTCAGGAGTCTGCCAATTGGCCCAGTTGGACATTATCCAATAAACACTGGACGTTAGCGTTTAGCACTGAACAGGAATCTCCTGTTTCTTGCCCAGTTAGGTGTTCTCAAGTTGGCGCTTGTACGCGTTGATGAATGCCTTCCATATGGTTTTAGGATTATGCAGATTTGTGTTTTGTGTTAAAACTTTTCACACCCATCGAAAAGCCAGGGCTGACTTATATACAGGCCAAGAAATAAGAAAATTGCTAGAGATTAAATCCGGGGAGTAGGGTGGCTAAGGAAATCATTCAAAGCCAACATTCTTGCACCCTTGTAATTGCATTTATGGGATCTGTGTACGTTGTCTTTGTGAAAGAGCTTATTTTTTAATCTGTGCAATGTGCTACATGTAGTGGTAGTAGTTGTATCTTTATGGTTATAAAATTCTGTATACACATTAAAAATATATTTTATGGTGGGTCGTCGACCGTACAAGCTTAAGTATGAAACACAATTAGAAAGAGAAACAAATTTTAATACAAATAAAACAATATTACTAACAAATATTTAAAATAGAAAGAACGATATTTACAGATATATGAATGGAAACATGTTTATAATTACACTAGTTATTACGTTCTAACCAGAAAATAAAATGATTCTAGCTTCGCGCACTTTGACTAGGAAAATGTCCATATTCAACCAATTAGTGTGGTTCGCAAACAGGAGCCAGCATGCCAATCGATCTCTAATTGCCTTAAAATGTTTTCAGGAAACGGAGTATTTCTCAGGTGTTCCCTGAGAATATGTACCCAGAATATGTGCCCAGTTCTCATCCCCTCCACAAAATAGGTAGATTCTCCTACTAGAACTCTCCGTTAATTTTTGGGTCTTCCAACTCCCCAAGTACCTGATCTCGTCCCAGTTCCGTTGGGGAAAAAACAAAAATTGCAGCTACTAGAACGATGTTTAAATTTTTGCTTTAATTCAAGTCCCCCACCCTCACTGGTTCAATTTTGCTTAATACTTCATACATTGTTTGTTAATTGATGGTTAAATGCTGAGTTTCATTGAGAAAAAACAAATATTTGCGGCCGCTAGTGCGTTGAAAGACATCTATTTTTTTCAACGTCATTTCCGGTGCCTAATTTGTAGATCGGTGGAGGTTTGAATAAAAATTTCAAAATCTTTCATGGATAAAACCGCAACTATATTCCTTCGGAATTCGGTGAAAATGATTAATTAGTACACAATCAGTGACTAATTTTCCATTAAGGCTATAAGGCTATGCTTATCCGTAATTAGTTGACTTCTATATGTTATTTTTAATAACGTATTGATATATTTTCTCATTTGAACTAGTGCGCTCTGCGAGACTTAGATAGGCGATCATCTGTGCTTCCCTTGCGCAAGTGCGGTAGTGAAGTTTCATAACACTGAGAAAAAGAGGTGAAGGGGGCATTTCATGAACTTCTCTTTGCTATGTAGGCTAGCCTTGGTCCCAGCCAATTTGATCAAGTCTGCTATCTTCTGGATTTTGTAGAACGTGAAGTCTAATAGAAGGACCAGGACGCAGACGGTATCAATTTTAAATATAGTATGTTGTTATGATCAGTTCTGGAATATAGAATGACTAATTATTTTATTTCAATTGTAAATGTAGTTTACAATGACACTTTTCAAAACTCATTCTTTAACTTCTTTAATAGTATTTTAGTTTGCGTGGGATTGTAATGATGTAATGTATCATTTCATTTATAACTGTTTTCCCTCTATTTCTTCGTAGGTGTCAACTACAGCGGACTGCACGGTATCGTACTATAGGATTATAGAGAAAGGAAAGGTAAAATATTCAGTAAAACGTCAAGAATACATTTCTTGGTGAGTCATGTAATATGAACCTATTTTGAATAGTGTATGTATTCAATTATAAATAATATTGGTAGTTACGATGCTATACTTTTAAACTTAACATTTTATTATAACATTACAGACCCCTTTTCATGGTATATTTGCATGAATTATGCTTTTCATTCATGCCATTGTCTATCCTGCACAAAATGTCACTCTTCGCTATAGTACACAGCATTCGATTTTTCCTATTTAATGGCAGAAGCGATAGCAGTATTCAAACTTCTTTTCTGAAAATAATAACACAATATCTACAATTAAGGGGTCGAAATGTCAAAAGTTCTAAGTGTTATTTTTAAATTTAATCCTTTAATTTCAAAAGTACATTATATGTGCCCAGGTGCATATTCCTAGTGTCTATACACTGATGGAGTACAATACTCGTTAACAGAAAGCGCAGTTCTAAATGTCATGTCATCTGGTGTTCTAAGTGCCATGCTATGGCAATATTAGTTTTTAAGGGAAAATATTTATAATAAAGAAATATTTCCCGTGCACAGATTTTTGAATTGAGATAGATATTTCACTATTATAGAGAAAAGAAGAAGAGTAAGTAAGGCCTTCAATTCCCCAAGATTTGTATAGGATTGTAGATTAAGCTAAAACTATAAATACTTTTCATGTAGTTCCAATGGGGTCAAGTGATTTGTTTGATTTTATGTTTGTTGCTGATTTACTGTTAACATTAAATAAGTGCAACATTTCAAAATGTACAATGCTTAAAGTATCTCGATCTCATCCTCTCAAATAATTTTTAAAAGCTTATTCACCATTAGTAGGGTGAAGGGTTTTTGAAGTTTTAAAGAGAGGAAAGCCAGTGGTTGATATACAGCAATCTGTGCTTCGTCTGAAAGATCAACCCCGTTTATCGGTTGAGAAAAAGAAACATCTCTCGTCCTTGTAGTCATTTTATTCACGATGAGCACAGAGAGTTTTATGAGACATCAATTTCTACTCCTGTATAAGAATGAAAAACTAAACTCTTCCTGTCAGTTGTGAGGAGAAAGTATGAAAATCGGCATTCTTGTACATGCTTCATAATACATGTGGTACTTTTGCCCTTAATAACATTATAATTATATGTTCCTGCTAATCATTTATTGTTATTTTTGTAACAATAATGAATATTTCCCACTAAAATCTGGATAAAATGTAAGAAAAGTTTGAATGTCACTTGTAACCGATTGTTCCATCATATGGCACATAGAACCTCATTCTTTTTATTGGTTTTTTCTTCCTGATCATAGTATTTTGGCAACGATTTGTTATACAAATTAATTTTGTAGTAAAACTGTCTTCATAATGGTTTTGGGTGTAATAAGTAAAATGCTAACAGAGATGCTTATCCTGTAAACTTTAGAAAACTTAAGAAGTATGAAATTTCTACTTTTTAATGATTGTTGTTCTAAGTCCTGAGTTCTGATGGTCATATCGGATACTGTAAACATGACCAGATAACACCATGCTACCTAAGAACAAAAAGAACTTACTTTATCACCTAATTATTAGGTCTGCTGATATAATCACCAAGTTAAACATCCTAACTTGGTAAACTGCAACAGTCTTAAATATACAGAACGTAATATACTTATAGAATTGATAAACGCCTAGAGTGAACTCTTCAGCTATAGAACATATTAAAGTTTTATTAAAACTGCCTGTTAAAATGTTTGTAACATAACAATGGACTAACAATCTTCTGTATTCACTTGATTTCTTTTATAAGGCACGAGTTAGTTATACAGTTTTCCTTATAAAAAGACAAGTTCGTCGAAACTCCGAAATAACTTTATCTCGTGCGGTTACCAAAGTATCTTGGGATATAAAACGTTTAGTTGACGTCATATCTATCAGAGTTATCATTGCCATTCAAAGCGACACAAACTTCCAGTCTTTACACGTAAGAACGGTTACTAAATGGTTATGCAATAGCATTATAACTTAATTTTCTTTTCTGATCTACTTTAGAATCGTTGTTTTGACCACCTGAATTGAGAATTCAGTAAGGCAGTTCTCGGAATATTCCCGGCCGTGAAAAGGGAAAGGCATTAGAGATCATTACTCCTGAGGGAATTATAAAAATAATACTTGGAACAGCAAGGCTGTCGGAGCATGTTGCCAAGTCGTGACCTGGCACATTAGGGGAAACCGAGGTAAAGTGCTCGTAAAAAGAAGCCATTCCCATACTGCTCCATCTGATGGTAAAACGCTATGCTGGAGGGGTTGGATTCCCTTTTGAGTCCTTAAGGTTGGCAACTGGCTCTCTTGGGGAGCAAGTGAATTTGAAAGTTGATACAACACTTTGCATAGATATTCGGAGGGTCTTGGTAAAAATGACTGTATGTGGAAAGTTTTTAGACGACATAATTGAGTGTAATAGATGAATAAAAAGGAAATTTGCTGAGTCTCCAGGGAATTTCATTATGTGAAGCTCAGCTCTCTAAATTAGACTTTTGGGTCTTTAAACCTGAAGGTATGTCAGGAAACTCTAGTTAGCCTTATGGGGAAATCTGCCGTTTACTTATTACAGTTATAAATGATACCATGAATTTGAAAGAAATTCCTAAGAGAATGGTTAGAAAAAGACGGCACAAAATTAAGTTTAATGCACTTTTTGGAAAACATAATTTAATTTCTCAATCTAGTCTCCAACGAGTCTCCAGGTCGCCAAAGGTGTTTTCAAGTTTTTATCCGTCCAAAAATCGACTTTATCAGAATCTGCAACATATTTTTGATGTCCTGGAAGGCATCTTTATTCGAAGAACATGTCTTCTCAATGAGCAAATATTTTTAAGTTACTTGATGCTAAATCCAGAGTTTAAGACGGACTGAGAATGAATTTGTTCATTTTTGCCATTTTGAAAGTAGTAGTGAGACAGCTTGTTGTTCCAGTGATAGGACACTTTTGTACGCCGATTGTGCCTGTGTAATACCCAGAGAATCCAAAAGCAGTGACCATTATCTGCCCAAACTATAAAACAAAGCACTTTTATCAGATGTCTATTCGTAACTGTCATTTCGACTCAGGTGTGTAAAGCTACACATCGCCCAGCACTGCATTGAAATGCCATTTGGGATGTTTTTGATTAACGGTCAACAATAGTAACTACTTAACGGTCACATAGGGTTTTTATAAGTACATTTTCGTGTACAATATTTAGTTTAAATACTTACCTACCTGTCCCATTTTTCCTTGACAGACTCCTCCGTTACGATATACGGTTGGGTTTTTCAATTAATACTTTTCAAAGTGAGCGTGCACGCTTTATTTTCGGTGCAAGTTACGTCACGTTTAAACTTACTTATCCGACAATAAATTATCCTTCTCGCGAGTGCAGAAGACCTCCAACTTGGCTTTGGTCAGGCAGATGAGGCGGAAGACGACAAATGGTTATGTATTTTTTTTACAATTTAATGCAAATTTTTGCAGTTAAAAACGATCCTTGTAAAGGAGTCCTATTGACAGATGGCAATCAGTGGCGGAAAAATTCAACAGTTATGAATGTCTACAATTCAGTTACATCCTTACAGATTTTTATAATAGAGACATTTAAATTACTCCATTAGTAAAAGTTTTTTTATAAATAATAATACTTATGGAAAATATTATTGGCTGTTTAGAGGGCATAAGTGAAACGTATTGTTTTCTCGGCGCTGCAATATGCTTAAACTTTCTATTCAGAGAATCTTCTTATCAATTAATGCTCTTAAATAACTAATTATAATAATCGTAATCGAAATTGTTGAGAATGTCCTCCCTCCAGCATGAGGCATAACTCAACACGTCGCCCCATGTTACTGGCCACTCATTGGAAGACTGTGTTGTCAATACCATTGGTCTCCTGTGTAATGTTATGCTTCAGATCGTCTAATATCTGGGGATGTGTGGCTCAAACTCTGTCTTCTAAGTAACCCCCATAGGAAGAAGTAGTTCGGTGTTGTCATATCAGGATGTCTCGGTGGGCACAGGTTCTTGGAGATTATCCGGTCGTCAAAGAAACGTTCAATTAGCACCTAGGATTGGTTTGATGTATGGCATGTAGCGCCATCTTGTTGAAAATATTCACGAACCAAGTCTACGTCGTTCATTTGCTCAACAAACTCTGCAGTATCCACAGTCTGTTGGTTTACAAAAAAAGTTTTGGTTCCACTATTCTCTGTGGCCATATTGCACACCACACCCGGACTTTAATTCAGTGCATAGGCGCTTCATGAATGACATGTGGCGCAATAGCAAAGTTTTGTCAGTTCATATAGCTGCATAAATGGAACCATGTGATGGAGAATATGCCAGGATTTTGCACAGTGGACGCAGTGTTGTGTTATGTCTTATGCAGGAGGAAGGACATTTTCAATACTTTTACAGAGGTTAATAAACAATCTCCCGAAGATACTCTACATTTGAGGGATAATAAGTTGTTGCTAACATCCTTCATTTTGTAATAAATAAAGGAAGAAATAGTTAGTTATGTATAAATCAGTGTTTCTATTCGTCTATGCTTTATAAAACCAGAATGTATCAATTCTGGCACATTACAACACTAAAAAAAAAAAAAAAAATGATTCCATTTAGTTTTTTTTTAATTGCAAATGATTCCTTGAACATGTGGACTTCCACAGATAGTCAACATTTGCCTGTCCCCCGTTCTCTTTGGGCTCTATGGCAACTGAAAGAGCTCTGCGTGTCCTTTTAAATCACACAGTTTCCCAGCATGCGTTTTTCTCAAAACTTCGTTTTTACACATTCAAAATGTTCCATGCGCCACAGTTTTTTATATTTAAATTCAATTAAACTTTATTAAAATGTGCTACAACACCCATTGTAAAACATGCTAACCAATGTAATTTCAAAACAAAATTTCTATGAAAAAATATGAATTTTAAAAATAATATTTCTTTTAGTTTTAAAAATTTATCACAGTTAACTTATCAAATTGATTTAAAATATCTTTATATACAATTTTTATATTCTTTTGCAAAAATGCCAACCAATTTTCTCCACTCATTTTGGGCATTTTATTATGCGTCATATTTGCGTAATAAAAATTATGATATAATTTATAGCTCGCAAAGTATTTATCCAATTTGAATTAAATTTGGTATGCATGTTAACTTAACAGCAATGCAATGATAGTAAAAGCTTCAGAAAATCATATAAAATGTGGAATAACGTTGAAAATTCACTCCCAGTGTCCCTTAAATATGCAAGAGATTTGTAGGGCTTTGGATTGGATTATATTAAAATGATAGGGAGTGAGGAAGTAGCACATTTCGCTAATTCAGCCTTGCTTAACGGTTGGACGTTTGTGCCTACGCCCTATCTCCGAGAGGAAGGGATGCGGTGAGGGAGACAGAGACAGTGGTCGGCTAGGACCCAGGGCGTCTCTAGCATTGTTTCCAGACAGTACAACCCTACACCAGTAAACATCCCCCCACAGGAGGTTAAGCCCCTGAGAAAGTCCGCTTCCATAACATGCTGGGGTAAAAGCCTTTCCAAACCACAAGCCCAGCCCTGTTAACAACACCAACAGAATGAGAGGCTATGAAACGATAGAGAACAGAATTCATGGACAGTACAAATCCATTCCCAGCATTCGCCTAACTAGAAGTACATTAAATGTTTCAGGAGTGTTTAAGCTACAAATTACAAGAATATGACCATAGTTAATACTAACTTGGAACAAAACAATAAAAATCACTTGTGCATTAGTGAGTATGGAGTTAAGTACAGTGTAGAAGAAGAAGAAGAAGAAGAAGAAGAAGAAGAAGAAGAAGAAGAAGAAGAATTTTGCAAATAATTATAATAAATAAATAAATAAGTGTAGAAATGTCTCAATTGTAGAACAGAAATTGATTCTCTAGCCCGGACGAAGCGCCACTTACGTTAAAGCATATTTGTTTTGTTTTATTTATTGTCTCGTGGTCTTCTCGCGATATCTGTAGGTTGTGGGCCGAATAGTTTAGGCGTAACAGCTTGACCTGGCCAAGATTTCAACCCAGGATCTCAGGATTAATAGTCCCAGAGCTACCACCAGACCACGGAGGCAGTCTTAACATAATCTTTGTTTCTATTTTAAACATTTTATTTTCAAATATCCCAGTATTCTTTCAGGAACTTTTTTTTTTTAAATCACTGATAGAGAGAGAAATTAGCTAGTTCTGAAGAAGATATCATGAAACATTCCTTTGAAAAGGGAATATGTGGCTAATGAGCTAAAGGGTTTTTTTTTTTTCCGTTCAAGACTTAAAGCCGCTTGTCTAAGAGAGGTACATGGCCGATGTAGTTCTTTTCTGCTCTCTGACGTTCAGTTGCATGTATATGCCTGATTGCCATGACAACCAGATAAAGCGTTGGCTGTATGTGTGTTATACAGGGCGTTCCTCTCAAATGGACCTTAATTTCAAATTTATGTAAAACATCAACGGTTAAACACTTAATAAAACACAAAGTATCAGCTGAAAGGAAAATTCGCCAAGTTTTTGATCACAGGATATAATTTTGCATCGCAACGTCTCTGTGTGTGCCCCAATTGTTACAGTGACGACATCAAGACGGTAGATAATTTCCTGCCATTTACATTGTACATGTTTTGAATCACAATGGCAATATCCGCAATGATGCTCTCCCGAATATCCAGAAGGTCTCTTGACAGGAGTGACGTAAATCTTATTCTTTACGTAACCCAAAAGAAAAATCCAAGGAGATAAGATCAGGGACATTGGGGACCGTGCGATCGGTCCTCCACTGCCAATCCAAAGGCCGGGAAAAATCTCGTCCAGGATACTGCGAATATTTCTGTACCAATGGGACGGGGCGCCATCTTGCTGAAAATGAACATCAGGCTGTAGAGTTTGGATTTGAGGTAAGAAGAAATGTTCCAACGTATCCAGGTACATAATGCCAGTTACTATTATTTTAATGAAGAAAGACCCAATTATTTCATTTATAATACAACCCCTGCCCCATCATTTGTTGGTAATTGAAAGCATTACAAAAGTTGATGAGTTTGCCTTTCAGATAGTACCTTAAGTTTCATTATATCCTTAAACGTTAACGTTTTACAATAATTTGAAATTAGAACTATTCGAGGGGAACGCCCTATACTACCTGCTTCGAGGCTACGGTGAAGTAATCGCCCTGAATACTTTTGAGGAGAATGGCCCTTTTAGAGGCTATTCGTTGGTTCATTGACACTCTTAAAACCTTTGGCAAACCTTCATTCCCCTTGAAGGTTAACTGTTGTGAGTTGCATGGAATTAAAGCGTCAATAATTTCATTTTAAAAACTATTAGTGATTTGTAATGAATCCGCAGGAATAGAAGTCAAAAGCTTAAATTCGAAGCACTAGAAAGTTATATCAACCTAGTAAGGCTATACAACTTCGATTCGTTTCAGCTAAACATGAAAGAATCAAACATTACATAAAGGAAAGCAAAGGAAAAAAAAAATCAGGTGCCAGATGTGGTCGGTTACAAACAAACATGAATGCACAACAAATAAGCCAAAGGAAAATTGAACGCAAGATAGGAAAAACAAGGGATTAAATATCCCACGAAGCGTTAGCCCAAATAACATAAACAACAGACATCACAGAAAGAGCCGCCAGACAAGTGGAAACGGGGAGGGCGACATAGTGAGAATGCAGAACGAATAAGACGACCATATGGGACACGCGCTTAGGTAAACGACATAGAGACAGCCCAAGACGTAGATGGGAAAACTTCTATGCGGCACAGGCAGGTCCACAATGATCCAGAAGAGCAAGAAGCAGGAATACATGGAAAACCATGGAACATTAGTGAAATCTGATGAACAAAAGTGTAATAAAGTGTAGCATACAGGATCATACTTCTGTACACAACCCTAATGTGAATTAGCTCATCTCATTAGCGAATAAGAGGTACCCTCTTGTAGGAAGTCTTTGCCCTTCTTAGGGACATTCGGGCTTATTAAATAATAATAATAATAATAATAATAATAATAATAATAATTTCCAAAATAACACAGTATATTGCAAACACAATTATTTTCACGACGAGATGGTGAGAAAAGGGATGTATTTCTAATAGGGAGACTAAAGTCAATTCTTGATGTATCAGCGCAAAAGTGTAAAATGCTAGACCAGACATTTAAAAAGTTCGTGGTATAGTGAACATGAATGCTTGAGCGGTAAGTGTTAATGTAGAAACTGTTTTGTTGACTGTGTATTACTTGGAATAAAAAATACATAGTGTGGAATTCTGATGACTTTTGCGATAATGTGAATATCAATCGGTCATTCCATAAACATTCAAATTTTGTTGAACATCTTAAGTGGAAATTAAAACAGATATGAAAGAATCAGAACAAGTTGCACGACATATTTTGTGTGAAAAGTTTCACGTATGGCTTAGGCGACGAGCCGCCTCTGGTCTCTAGGTCCAAAAAAGAGAACAAACATGAGGTATTCATTCATGAAGATCCCCGATGAATTGTTTACAAAGGAAATGGAAGAAAAACAACCAATTTTCTTTTCTTCTTTCGTATTCTGTGAAGATTTTTTACATTGCAGAGAGTTTAAAGCAACCAAAAATAAACTTCTCACTGGAAGGACCTTGAAATTTCCTGGAACAGCGGTGAGCGCTATGTGTTCGTTATTGCTCCTGAGAATCGAAGCATTGAACTGCAGGTGGTGGGAGGGAAACGACTCTGACGTATCTTTCTTGACACTCGCATCTGTTTGTTCATTTGTCTTCTCTCAGATTTCCTTCCCCGGTGCGTTCTCATGTAATTTAACGTTTAGAGGGCGAAGCCACTCTTTTTATCCTATCTTTTGTGCCTCTCCGCGTGCCTCTGCAGATGAAGAAATGAGATTTTAAATTAAAACGTTAGAAAAAATGGAGAGGAGAGCATCCAAATGGCGCTTGGAGACTGCCACTGTCTTCATTCACAGTGGCGTACTGTAAGAGGGTACAGAGACCTCTGTTTTGTACCCACAATTTGGTTGCATTTTAAGTACTAGTACTATAACATTCAGTACTATTCCTCAATTCTATTTCAAAACTTAAAAACATTAAGTAGCTTTGTGTTCATAGCTAATACTTTGGTGATAAAGGCCAATCGTGGAGCTTGCAGACAAATGTTAGTAATGTTTATGGTATACTTTTACAAAATGCTACTTATATCGGCATTGATTGCACTAGGAAACACGATTTTTACCTCCGGGACATTATGCCTCTTTCTTGTCAATTTTAATACAAAGAAACCGAATATATCCTTTAAATGAGTCCATTAGGTCTCAGTTTTTATTTACATTGGGTTCCAGATTATGACAAAAGTAATATCATGTAGGATATATATTAGGACTTTGTGGCGGTCCTAGTGGTAACACACTTGCCTCGTAAATCCAAGATCGCGGGTCCAATCCTACCCAGAGTCGATGGCTTTTTTTCTGGCGTAAAATCCGAAGTATGGTTTTCTTCGGAAGGGAACTAAAGCCTTGGGTCCCGTGTTGTAGATTTACAGCATGAAATAAAATCTCAAGCCTTAAAGGAGAGGACTCTGAGCAAAATTTACCGGCAGTTTCACGCTGAATGGGACGCTAATGACCTGAGATGTTAAAGATCTTCCGTAAATAAACCAAATTAACAACAACTAGGGCTTTTGTTACTTACATGTTGTAGAATGTATACTAAATCAAATGTTTGATAATGTCTGTACTTGGTGAATTCCTTAATCCTTAAACTTATTGTGCGTTTCACGTGCAACTTATTACCAGAAGTTTAAGGGAGCGCCGAAGCAGTAGTTTGTATTGAAAAGAAGTGTAAATATTAAAGAGATAAATATACTGACAAATATGTTATTGATTTTTTTTTAAAGTTTTCTGAGTGAAACTTTCGTTTGTACTTTTGGTTTGATGATTTAGTCCAGTACTGTTGTGTGTTGGTGTAGCGACTTTATTTCTATATTCAGTATGGATAAAATGTGAGAGATATCAGTGTAGTAATCACCCAGTTAATTTTTGTTATGTTTGTTTAAAGTTCACACCGAAACTCCAATGGAAAAAATCTATAAAATTACAAAGAAAGGGTTTGGTTGCAAAATTGGTGTGATCAAAATAAAAAGTGGGCCCCGAAATATTGATAATTACCTGTACCTACAGCTAATTTGAGAAGGTGGTTATACGGGAAATAAAATTTCTTACCAATCTCCATATCTATGATTTAGCAAAATCGTGTGAATGACTTATTATTTCTGTAGTATTCGGCTTGAGTGTGAAAGCAAACTCCAATGTTATTTATCCAAAAGTACTATCAGCTACTACACCAGTCCCTCATAGCGAAACTTTACCAGCACCAGTTCCCCCAAGTCATTTGAAAAAACTGACAGTAATAAGCTCTTAAGTACGAGTGATTCAACCTACGAACCCTTCACAAGCAAGAGATCTTGGGTTTGACGTAGCAACAACAGAATGTGCTTGCTGAAGCTACTGGAATTACAGTCTATAGGAAACGGTATTTTTTATTTCCCGGTGTGACACGTGCAAAGTTAAAGGAGAATGTTATCGATAGTCCACAGATAAAGAAGCTTTTAGAAGACAAAGTTTTTGAACGGAAACTAACAAATGTGTAACTGGCAGCTTGGCGTGCTTTCAAGTGCTGGAAGGGTTTCTTGGCAATTGAAAGATGAGCAATTTGAATTGGATGTCATAAAGAAATGAATTGTAAGATGTCACTAAAAGTGCATTTCCTCCATTCATACTTCAGAGTTTTTCCCGATAATTAATAAATAAGTTATAGCATTACTGTGACGTATTAGGGGAACAAAATTAGAATGTTTGTGATCTATAAGTATTACAAAAGAGGAACTATATTTTTAGAATTATTATTGAGATTAAACCGCAAAAATTAATGGTATACTATTAATTAAATGAAATATATGAGCACTGATAAACAAAGCTGTACTGTGTGGGTATTTTTAAACATTGTTAAATGTAACCATGTTTATAAACTGAGCCCTTGATATCTTCACATTCACTAAATTAGAGAAATAACAGAAAGTTTTTAGTATGTATTTAAGATGTTTATATAAAACAATAACATGTTACTATTTAAAAACAATTACAATGTAATAAGCAAATATATACAACCAACAATAAACAATTGAAAGTTTCGTCGATTTTCAGTGGCTTTGAAATTTAATTTAAATGTTATTGTAGTAAAAGCATGTAACGAAGGTTATTACAGAGCGCTCTTACATTCAAATATAATTCTCAAACACATATTAGATTAATATTTCACATTTTCTATCTCCACGACAATACTTTTGTTAAATATAAAACATATGCATCGCTTTAAGTACAGTTTATATGCTGAATTAATTTGTGCTTTTATTTTGAAACAATAGAGATAAAATTAAACTCTAGAGATCTTTTCGGTTTTCAGGGATATTTCTACTCCTAACAGTCCGATTTTTCTAATTTTTGGAAACTATTTTTCTTATATTACTTAAATGGTGTATATCGAATTTTGTTCCGGGGAGGATATCGGTGCTGCCAGAGCGATTTTTAAAAGCTGGCTTTCAGGTAAACTCCCACTCCTAAAAGTCTTGAGTTCACTGATTTTCAGAAACTATTTTTCTTATTTTATTTCAATGGCTTATACCGAGTTGCTTTAAAAAAAAAAATTAAAATTGCGGCCTGTAGAGCGATTTTTAAATGTTGTTTTAAATTTTCGCTTTAGGTTAGCCCCAACCCCCATTGATCCAATTTTGCTAATTAACGAACTAGACGGATCGTTTGTTAATTGATGGTTATATGCCGAGTTTCGTTTAGAAAAAAATTGAAATTGCAACCCCTAGAGTGTTATCACACAATTTTTTCCATTGTCATTTTGGCTCCTAGTAGGTAGAATCAATGGAGATTTAAAGAAAAGTTTAAAAAATATTTTCATGGGTACAGCTGCAATAGAATACATTCCTTCGGAATTCGCTGAAAACTGTTAAAATATTTCTATTTGTACACCTGTTGATCTGAGAGTCAAATATGTAGAAAAAGATTGAAAGTGTCAGGCTCAAAGCTCGTTACAAAGAAGGAATAATAAATATGTGACTAATAATCAAAGGCGAATAAACGCAATGCTGGAATGACGAAGGAGATCTAACACCGAATCCAGCTTTTAGCCATCTTATACATGAAGCACTCACTCTCAGCTCGGCCGCTTCGCAGATATTCTCTTTTTCCGGCTGAGTGTTTTGTTTGTCCTCCTTCCTCCACTTTTCCTCGTTCCCTTTTTTGTATCGATCTATCTCGAGAGTTGGCAGCACTGCTCCCTGATATCTCTCTTACTAGATTAGCTCCATATTAAGCTCTTGTCCAGAAAGTGTAGTCTTTGCAGACTTTTCTACAGAAACAAGTTAACAAGCGTGCAGTTTTAAAGGAATGACTGTTAATTTCTACTGCCATTTAGAAATTTTCTATCCAAAATTAGAGACTATAGACCGTTCAATGCTAAATAAAATTGTTCTTCTATCAGAAAAATGCATATATGTTAAAAAAAAAGTAGCACAACACAGAGAACTTTAAAACAAATAAAAAAAAATTTAAATTTGTATTTAGTTGATTTATTTACGAACACAATTCTTTTACGTGCTGTAAAACTACGACACGGGACCCATGACTTTATTTCCCTTGCAAAGAAAAAGCGTTACTTAGGATTTTTATGCTCGAAAAAAGCCATCTACCATGACCGGGATTGAAGTCTACGAAGGCAAATATGCAAACCAGGACGACTCAACACAGAGGAAAAGGGACAACCAATCAGATAACACAAAGAGCGTTACTTGTGTGAAGCTAAAAGTGTCAATTCCTTGGACGAGTGGTTAGGAAAAGTCGAATGCCACATAGAAGCAATGAGTACATTACAAAACTAAAGAATAATACGGGCTGAAATGTCAGTATGAATATTCTTCTCTGATCGTCCATGCATACAAGTGCCTAAAAGGTTCTCAACAAGATTGTGCATAATGGAAAAGGCATTCTTCCACCTTCACCTCGAGAAATTTATTTTAAAAATGATGGCCCATAATAGTTGTAACGTTTAGTAACTGTGCGAATTGTAATGACACAATTTTAATTTTTCTCATAATAGCTTCATTTGTTAAATAACAGCACCGTGGGTCCCGGTGGTAACAATATTTGCCTCGTAGACCCAAGATATCGGGTTCAATCCCAGCCAGGGTCGATGGCTTTTTTGGGTTGTAAAAATCCTAAGTATGAATTCCTTCGGAAGGGAAGTAGGTAAAGCCATGGGTCCCATGTCGTAGATTTAGAGCACGTTAAATAACCTCAAGCCTGAAAAAAGAGGTCTCTGAGCAAAATTTATGGAGCATTTCACGCCCTGGATTGAATAGGACGATGATAATCGGAGATGTTAAAGAGCGTCGTAAATAAAACAAATAAATAATAATAGCATTGAATTTTCTTTGGTTTCTATAGCAACGGACATAGTGCAATAAGTAAGAAGGAGATGCAGCATCGTCCAAATGTTATATAACAGCACTTAACAATGCTTCGTTCAAAGACTTGTAACAGCTGAAACAGTTACCTCATGTTATTTTCGTGCCATCTGTCATTTCCTTGAACATTAGCCAGGGGTGCAGGTACCTACAGCAGAACGGTGGGGGAGTCTGTTCATGTTACAGTGTTTCAGAACATGACTACGATTGTAAAGAAAATGTGACCTCGAAAATACCTGGCAGAGAACACAGGTTAAGGAGGAAGGCCTGAGAAAGGAGAAGTAGATGATGACTTGACAGTTTACTGCTGTTCAGCTCATTTATAGCGTACACACTTATCGAGAGTACAAAAAACATTCTGCCAATGCCGGTCCTCATGGTGCTATTGTTGCGTAACGGGCATTTAAATTAGTATGTTTTACTAATCTGCAAGACACTATCCGCACTCAGAGAACATGGGTGAGTGCACGCCAGTGTCTTTCAGCCAAACGTACGGTCTCATGATACCTTATTCACAAATCAGAATTGAACTTAATAGATGGTTTTACAGTATGGTGTTCAAAAACTAAACTGAAAGTTTTTGCTCTTATGTTCATTTTTTTATTCCTATAATCTCTGCTTCCATTCGACTAGGGATCTAGGAAGTCTCTGCTTCCATTTGACTATCTGACTGCCTTCCAAAAGTTGTTCCCATCACAACACGAGATATGACATAATTGACACAAAAATAGTAGTAAATGTTATAATAGTGCTCAGTTGTATTTTATTTAATTCAATTCTCCATGCGGTTCTGCTTGCAATAAAAGCTAATAAAAATTGGTGCATGTTTTCGAAAGATGAAACAGGTACGCCAAATATCTTCTGTGATTATAATACAAAAGTGGCTTCATTCTCGCATTGCAATTTTTTCTTTTGTTTATAATTTTCAGGTAATTAATTGAGCTTTTAAACTTGTTACAGCTGATAATAAACATTTGTTAACCTTAATGAAATTACCAAAAAATATCAGTGCTCGTGATATTACGGAACAAAATTATACTATGCTGTGGGAGAAGAAAAGAAATTATTTGAATTGGATGCCCTCCCGCTAACATTAGGTTAAGGAAAAGTTTATAGAAATGGAACATCATTCTCGTTTATGGTTAATGCATCAGGATATAGGAGAAGCGTTACTTATAAAATTATCAGCTTCCAAAATTAGTACAGTACAAAAGTTCTGTAACAAACAATAACGAACTAGCCTTGACACGATTTTAAATATTCAACTGGACCAAAAAAAAAAAAAAAAGATACACTAGTCCAATGCTTATGAAAATATTAAAATATTTATGAAAATTTTATATCTTTCAAAATGTAAGCATAATGCCCAAAAAATGTATATCAAAGAATTTAACAAACCGTAAGTTGAAATTGAAATGTATTGAAAATATTTCAATAAACTACATAATATACTACATTCAAATATATATAATTTATCAATCCATTACAAAATAAGATCTGAAAATAAAATAATACTAATCTCACTTATCTCCTCTACATATTTTCTTTCTAGAGTTGCTAGTGTACATTCTGATCCCTATGCACACAACTCCAGGTTATTGGTATATTGGTGATCGTCATGCTGCTGTATTATCTTATCCTTGTTTATGTACTTATCTGATCTGTTGTACTTCTAAGTTTACGTTTCCCTCTGATCATTCTTATCCATTTCTGTCGTAATTTTGCTCAAATAGTTCCATGTTATTTTTATATTCTTCTCTCCTTTTATAGTTAAAATCTTTTTAATTAATATTTCTCTATCTAAATTCTTCCGTTTTTGTTGCCAAGCCTGTTCTCTCCATAACTTTGTTAGCTTGCAGTATAATAAACAATGAAAATCTGTATTGTTTCTCCACACTTGGACATTTTATAGCACTTTATCATATCTTAATTCTTTTTTATCATATTCTTTTCTATTCTAAATTCATGACTACAGTTCTAGCCCATGTCAACTTTCTGAATTTATATTTCTTTCCTTTATCCAATTTCTTCACAAACTACTGACCATATCTTCCTTGTATCATGGAATTTTGCCTCATCATTCAAGTTGAGTTACTCTTTTCTTTACGATTTGACAGTATTTTTCAAACCATTTCCTTTTGTTATCATAAACCGCTGCTTTCATATAATCCTCCGCCTTTTTCACACTATATTCTAATTTTTCAACTGCCTGCTCTATTTTATCTGTATTTATTATGCTCTATATTCCCGCTTGTAATATTCTACCTCTTTCCGAATTTAGCTCAACATTAAGTTAATATTTAAACCTTTCCACAAAAGAAATTGAAACACGCACAGGTTGAGTACCATTCGAAATCCAACCGAAATGTTCACCCTTATGTAAATGCAATAGTTCCAAAAATTAAACGTAGAGCAAAAAGAAACCTTAATATTTTTTACTAACACCGTATGTGCAACTGAATAAAAACTCCTAACACTTCATAGTCCCCGCCACGTCACTTTCAATACAGGTTCGCCAGCGCTTCATCAAATGCATGGATTCATCGAGAAAATTAATCTTCCACCTGACTGCGTAACCATCTATGCATAGTATATTTGAATTTCCTAGTGTCAAACTTCTTCCAGCCTAGCCCAATCACATGATCATCTCATGGTGTCAGATCCATGGAATATTGATGTCTGTAACCCTATTTACCTCATAGATCCAAAGTCGGGGGTTCAAAACCTGCCAGAATCGATAGATTTTTCTCGGATGTAAAACTCCTAAATGGAAGCCGTGAAACCGTTGATCCCTTGTTGTATATTTACGGCATGTAAAAGAACCTCATGCGTGTAAGAGACTCCTTAGCAAAATTATATCGGCCGTTTCACGCCTTAAATAGAATGGAATGCTAGTTAACACTGGTGTTAAAGAGCAGCCTGAAATAAACAAAACAATAATAATAATAATAATAATTAAATAATTTGTATATGCTGATATGGGACATTCCAAAAATGCACTTATGCAATGTGTTATAATTCGCAACGTTTTTACTTTTCGTTGCGGTTTTCAACTTTTCATGAGAACAAACCTCACGTGAATGGCAGAAAAAAGTTGAATGCGCGTACGCGCATGTCTCTTAGTACAGGGTGCTAGCAAAGAGTGAGTGTTTGCCCGTCAGCCCCATAAAATGCAGTCGTTAATAACAAGCAGTATGCTGTTCTGAAATTTTGCTTCCGTCCGCAGAAACTTGGTATGGAAGCATATACAATGTTATAGCAAGTATATGGCGATGATTTTCTGTCACAAGTAACCGCACTTAGGTGTTTCTAAGAGTTTAAGTTTTAACAACAAAGCTGGTCGGTCTGGGTGCTCCAATCACTGCAGTGAACGAGACCGTGATTAACACAGTTGCCGTCATTGTTCGGGAATTTCGAAAAATATCAGTGAATGCTACAGATTTCCCTGGTAATGCGTCCACCGTTCTGCACGCTCGCTTGCACATGAGAAGCGTCTGTGCCAGATGGGTGCCGAGATTGCGACGCCTGAATAGAAGATGAAAACGAATATGTGTGGGAGCTTCATCGTCTGGTAGCGAAGCATGTCGAGACATATGCGAATTCCATCAATACAAGTAACGAGACTTTGCTTCACAATTACGACCCCGAAAGCAAAAGGGCGAGCCCAGGCTGGAAATCACTTGGTTCTCCGACACCAAAGAAGACCAAAGTTATTCTGTTAGTAGCAATCCGTTTTTCGACTGCTGTGGAATGGTTTATTAACACGAAGTGTTCTTCGCAAACAACAGTTAATTAAGAGTATTACAAGACCGTTTTGAGCGTCCTGGCCTACATCCATTAGCTTGGCACCATCATCACAATGCACGACGTCACGTTTATAACATTGTTGTTCAATATTTGTACAGAAAAAAAAAACCTAACTGCATGAGGCATTTTTCAGTGCCTTCGTCTCAAAAATGAGCTGCGAAGCCAGTGTTTTGGTTCATCAACGGCTGTCATGAAGAAGGCGATGTTAAGAAACTGTTATCAGCACGTCTTCCAGCATTGGCGGACATGTTGAGGCAATGCATATAACTCAATAGGAACTACTTCGAGAAAACCAAAATTCAGCTTTTTAAGAGACCGAGCACTAACTTTCCGGACGATTGAGTTGTACAGAACGTCTTGGTTTTGCGACAAGAAATATCGCCATTCCTTTTTTAATCTCAGACTGGAGATAACAGACCCAGCATTTGCCTGTAAGAAGATAGCTCTTTTAGTTTAATGACGTAAAAGGAGTCCACAAACATTATGACCTTCTTTCAAGTCGCTGTTTACAATAATTATGAAAGTTTTAACAACTTTGAATATGAAGCTACGTTTTTGGGATATTAAAGCATTATCCAGTTTTAGTAATCATTTACTGATTTCACTACAACGACAAATAATTTATAAAAAATATCTTCTAACAGATATGAAAAATTCATGAAAAACAAAACACGTGTTTAAAAGTGTTATACGCTTTTCATGCAATTTTATTTTCACATGCACTCACTTAAAGTAGCCCGTGAATGTTCTTTCCTCTTTAATGTGTAGTTCTGAACATGTTCCAAGAAACTGTAACTTTAGTTCCATTGTATGGTCTAATGGAACATAACCAGCTGTCTCCGCCTCATGAATCCCACTCGCAATGATGCCATCTTCATCTATTTTGCATATTGCCCGAGCTTCACTAATGCACAATGTAACAAAGCGACATGATTTAAATGTGGGTAGAAAAACCAAAAGATTTCGTCTTCTGCTTCTTA
The DNA here is from genome assembly GCA_030762175.1 of Metallyticus violacea. Taxonomy (NCBI): domain Eukaryota; kingdom Metazoa; phylum Arthropoda; class Insecta; order Mantodea; family Metallyticidae; genus Metallyticus; species Metallyticus violacea. Next base: position 21,705,845 of record CM060844.1, read on the forward strand.
AAATTAAGAATCGGTCACCACTATTCTTACTGAAACTGGCTGAACATTTCTTCCTCTAGGAGAAGTCGGAAGTGGCGTTGCTAAATTAGGTTCCTTATTTTATTCTTTAAGGTAGGTTCACATTGGGAACTTTTTGTATAAAACTTGTGTTCCGAACATGTTCTGGTCGGTATGGAACAAGTTCCCCCGTGTTTCATACAAATGAATGAGTCCTGTACATGTATAAGGCAAAATTCCGTGTATCACTAGGCGAGCAAAAACAATTCTTGTGCTGCAACTTGCTCATGCGCACATTGACTCATTTAACGGCATATTTTGTACATAAACGAAGTACTCAATCACAAAAACACCGCCACGAGTGGTCGAGGTCGTTAAGGCGCGGACTCGTAAGTGGGAAGTCTGGGGTTCGAATCCCGCCAGGATCGTCCCCCCTAACTGAGGGTTTTTCCATATTTTCCTCAGTCCTCATAAATGGCAAATGCCGGAGAGGTATCCTAAACTTAGGCCTGGAACGTTTCCTTCCTTAAAAAATCCTTTCCCAATTTATCATTTCATGCATCATCAATGTCCGCCGCCTATGGTGCCTCAGTAGTAAAAACTGGCGTTATATACTATTCAAAAAAATCAAAAAATCACAAAAACATTATGTTTAATAGAAGAAATGGAATTAGAAGAAAATAAATAAATATCAGAAACTTCAGAAGGATTAGGCAGTAACGAGATGTACACGGAGTAAAATTACTTGTCTAATGATGAAAGAAAGTGCTGATATTTACAATAATATCTTACCTTGTCTACGTAATATTTAGCGGAAGTCAAATTACACAGTACAAGACATTCATGAGATTGCTCGTTCCGACAATACAACGTCCGAATTCTTACGTTCAGTCTTTTTCGAATTATTCTGCGAACAAAACTACGATGTCTTATAACTGACACAGTAGTTTTATCGAAAAAAAGAGGATCACAAGAAGCTCTACAACCTATAAAAGTTTACGGGTAAACGTTTTCAATAAGATGCACAAATTAGAAAAGTGGGTCCCCTCAGGCCCCTTTTGTTAGAAATTTACCAAACTTTAATCCATGCAGTTAGTCTCTATTAAATTCTCGCTATCGTCAGTCGAAATGTTTCGAAGATGTAAACTTTCTTTTCGAAAAAAAGTTGATTTTTTCGATTAATTTTCTACGGTTAATTTTTCCGACATTAATTCCATCTTTCAGTTTAAACAAGGTAAGAATATGTTAATAAGAGTGTAACCATCTTTTTTAAGACTTCATAACGGCTCTAAATACGACGTGACATAGAAAATAAGGGTGAGCAGATTCGGCAAGTTTACTCAGATTCATAGTCCTGAATGTTTCTAACAAACAATAAATTTATTTTGAACTTATGCCTATTACCTTAATTTTATCCTGAAATTGAAGTGAAATATCTGCACAGACCTTGGGAATTGTTTTACTAATCATGCTTTTAGCAATTCTGTGAAATGAGACGCCTGTTGCTAGAACGCGTTTTGTTACAGCTACTGATTCTGCCGGTGAAATAGCAGCTCTATATCTTGTAACACAATAAGAGCAGCCACCATTTGTAGTAAGATTGCAAAGTCATTTGGTAACATCCTCACAAAATTTCTGTATCCCTGTCGGTCTTCAATGACTAGTTCCTTTAATACTGAATGGTGTGCACCGTATGAGTTCCTTTTCAGCTATCACCTGCGTTTCGATTTTTCCTCTCCTTTTCTTCCACAATAGCAGCACAGTGCAATAAAGTTTACTCCATTGAAAATGACTTGCAATAATGCCCTTCACAAATGTTCCTAATGTAAACACCCTTAATTTATTTTGTATGGAACACAGAGGGTGCCAAAAATGTATACACACTTTCACAGTAGATATACATTTAATATATTTCAAAGTTGGACCGAAAAACAACAGTAATGTGTAGTATGATGTTCTGTAAATAGATGTGACTCACATAGATTTTGATAACGTTGCTGCGAGACAGGTAAATCAACAATGAACAAATAGAGCCAAAATTGTCGTATGATGTTCTGTAAACAGATGTAACTAACATTACGTTATGCTAGCGTTGCTGCAACAAAATGGAGCCAAGATTATCGTTTGAACAGCGGAAAGCAATTTTGAAGTGATATTGGAAAACCGAGAATGTTGTTGAAGTTCAAAGGCAATAGGACGAAGAGGTTTCCACCGCGTTCTCCGGATCTAACTCCGTTGGACTTCTATCTATGGGGAACTCTTAAGGATGTTGTATACCGTAGAAAATCAGTTACACTGGCAGCACTTCGGGAAGAAAATGAAACGGCATATGCTGCAATCGCTGAGGACACTTTCGCAAACGTTGCTCAACCAGTCTTTCAAAGTACTCAGAAGTGTATCGATGCCGATGGTGGGCATTTTGAGCAACTGTTGTAACTGTAAAAGTCTAAGATGATTAGTGCTCATCATTTTCTGTTGTGTTAATTAAGTTTTGTTCTTTAACACAGTTTTTCCTTTGTTTGAAGTATATATATTGGCACCTCATAAGCTAATCTATTCGTAACCGGACCCCAAAACAACCTCATAAATAATTACAGCCTTTAGAGAGTTTAATTCGGACCGTTCGAGACCTTATAGAGTATTACCGATGTTTGACGATTTTTCAAATCGTTTTTGAGTTTGGAATAAGTAATGGAAGCGTTCTTCAATCCATCATTGTAAAAACTGCACGTGCGGTAGTGTGTTGGGACTTTTGGCTTGATACAGAAGTCGAGGAGAAATGATTCTGCATCGAATCGAAACCTGCGATTAAACATGAATGCATCACTATGCTCCTAAGTCGAAGCAAACGAACATGGAGTGGGGGAAAAGAGAGGGAATGCGCTCCTGACAAAGTAAAAGCATTTATCTTGATAGTCTATTAATACTCTCGAGCCATTTTGTTCATTGAATTTCTTCATACATCTGCTTATTGCCAGCTTCTGGTTGAAGCAAAACATGCTTATTGGCGAAAAAGAGTCAACAACAGATTCTAGATGCCCTTCTATTCTTCCAAGAGAACGCTCGTCCACAGTTGTTTTCCAAGAAAAATCCACTTAACAGCATTGGAATAGCTTCACTATAATCCATGTTTATTGCCTTGCGATTAGCCTATGTTTAGGCCGTTAAAAAGAGCACTGTGAGATCGGGAATTGACAGCAATGAAAGTCTAGAGGCATAGTTGCGCAATTGGCTAGAAACACGACCCCGCTCTTTCTTTGATTAGGTTAGGTTAGCAGCAATGAAAGTGTAGAAGCATATTTGCGCAACTGGCTAGAAACCAGACCCCGCTCTTTCTTTGATTAGGTTAGGTTAGGTTAGCAGCAATGAAAGTGTAGAAGCATAGTTGCGCAACTGGCTGGAAACTCGACCCCGCTCTTTCTTTGATTAAGAGATTAACAAGCGTCCTATCTGCTGGGAAAAACATGTTTGTAAATCGAGAAACTATGGAAAAATTAGATGTATCACGTCTTATTTAATTTCGTTTCAATAGATTAAAAACCGGTTTATATTTAATTCACCTTACAATAATATTGAAAAATTATTCTGTATATTATATTCTTACAGAATATAATTATTATTCTTACTGAATAATTTTTCATTATGATTTTGAGTGTAAAGAGTTGAATGCTCATAAGAGATGGGTAGGTTTTTGCTCATCCTTTAAAATTTCTAAAATGGTACTTAGAACGTTTGACACTTCCACTCTTCAATTCTGTATTATAAAAGTTATACGTAGTTTTTGAAGTGTATTTATTCAAAGTAAGCATTTGGCTTTTACAGTGTCGCTGGTAAATTTCCTGCATAAATTTGTTTGTCTAACTTATTAAAGCCTCATTTTGATGTGCAGAGGGCTCTAACACAATTGCATGCCAATTCGGCTGATATAACGTAGTGCAAGCACGTGCTTAGTCTCTCGGCATCGCCTGGCAGTTCTGCAACCCATCATTCATCATATGCTGCTGCTAATGGCCCGGAAGCTCTTTCGACGATGCATTAACTTCGTTCCTACATCCTGTTGCTTCACCATGCGCTCATTTTTCGGGAAATGTTAGTAGCAGCGGTAGCGGCATAAGTTTGTTCCAAAATAATTTATATTTTACTTTCCAATCACGTTCGCTACTGTGGGGCCGGAAGCTCTTTATAATGGTAGTATTATCACATTGGTGTGGTTTTATTTCCTTCGTTTATATGGGTCTTTAATTATAAATTTTATCCCTTCATGTAGTGCTTTACATTTCCGATACTAAACGTTCCGCAGCCGGGACGCGTGTATTTCGACTCCACTTCCTGATCCACACTTATCTTATAGACGATGCTGGAATTGTTTTCTATTTTAATTGACCCGATTTAGTACAGTCACCGTAAGTTTCTGATTTAATTATTGTTTTCCTTTACATTCCTTTATTTATGGGAGAAATTTTGCTCAAGATTTTCACCAATTTCGTCCAACCCCCCACCCCTTTTTCAATAGACTCATATTTGCGCACAACATAATGAACTGCAATTCTGGAAGGAGGAAATTGATAAAAAAACGTTTTGAAACATTTCTCAAGCATACTAACTGACAACTACGCTTCATCCATTATACACCACATTTGACTTGAGCCTTTCAAGAATGACAATACTTTATTCATGCCATTCCATGAAATTTGCCGTAATTTTTCACAACTTCATCTACGACGTGTCCGGTAGAATCACTACCGATAATAAATGTATATATCTCCTCACTCAGTTAAGTTTGAAATATGCTTTTCATTTTATCTTTTGTAGAAACTCTCCAGAGTTTTATAACAATGAAAATTATGGCGCTAGTGCGGCTGCGCGTGGTATGACAACTCTATGCGATTATGAAATGATGTAATCAGCTGTTAGAATCAGGTTCTGTGTTAAGAAAGAATAGAAAAATAAAAAATACAATTAATGTTAATCCAGATATGTAAATTATGTATTGAAGTGAAGAAGGGTTACATTGAATTGAATTGAAATGAATTAAGGCACTTATGTCCCATCCAGGGCTAGGGTCTCCACAAGCGGGGGCTCATTGATTTCTCATATGATGAGCTATGTTTGTTAAGTCTATAAGTTTCTTATTTTAAAGTTTAACACAAGTTCAAGTGGTGAGTCTATCAAGTTTTTGCATCATAAGTTTCGTATCACTTTCACTATTGGCTTCAACTCTGTTCCTGGGCTCTTCCAGGGACTGTGGTTCCGTGCTACGAAGGTTCAGTACGGCCCAGCTGCTTTCCTGAAGGAGTCTACCCACCTCGTTCTCAGTCTCCCTCTTCCTCTCCTACCGATATAGATCCCATGTGGTAGCTATATGTCCCCATATGCTCCTTGGTAGCCTTGCTACAGGTCCGCTCCAGGCACGTTGAGCCACGTCGTTTAGTCCGGACATCTTTCTTAATTCCACAGATGATATTTTATTCATAAGGGATATCCTTAGTATTTCTCGCTATGCTAATATTATTATTTTCCATTTCTGTTAGGTTGCAAGTTTGGCATTCATAACAGTGTTGGGATTATGCATGAGTCGAGCACGTCTGACCTCAGTTTTCGACTCAAAGTATTGTCTACCGACATGGTCAGCCCAGAAAATTATTGGTCACTAATAGACTGTCATTATTTCCGTTAAGTGTGGCAACTAATACAATCTACATACATATTAAACACCCTGTAAAATTCGCCCATCCTAAAATATCCTTTCTAAACTGTTCTCCCGGGTTGGCAGTGTCTTCTTGGATGGAAGACTGTCTTTTGTCAAAGGTAATGGTCCGATGACGCAAAACGGCCTTATGATTATGTGTATATGCATGGAGTATAAACAGTAAGGAAAGTGTTTTTGGTAAACTCTGGACTTATCCAATTTTCGTCGGCACGCTGGAGGGTTTGGGGACAGTTGGCGAGGTGCCCGTGCAGTGTTGGAGTGTTGCACAGAACTGCTCCGATAGATATCGATTGACATTCACTCTGTATTCCTAACAAGGCTCCGTAGAAACGGACCAGGGGTACACAAAAAATTGCTTACCGATATTCTTATCGAACTCATTTCTACCGGGTGTAAAAAAAATGTATGTTACAAGGCTCGAGGCAGGTAGATGAATGAATAGCGTTTAACGCCCGTTTTTGCTACAGAGGCACCACAGGCGAGGATACCGATGATACATGAAATGAAATGGTATATTGGGAAAGGATTTATTTTTTTAGGAAGGAATCGTTCCAGGCCTAAGTTTAGGGTACCTTCCCGGCATTTGCCATTTATGAGGACTGAGGAAAACCTGGTAAAAACCTCAGTCAGGGAGGACGGTCCTGGCGGTATTCGAACCCAGACGTCCCGCTCACGAATCCGTGCCTTAACGACCTCGGCCACCCGTGGCGGTTGGTAGGTAGAAGGATACCATATGATCACATGTTGTTAATATAACGCTTTGTTTACATGCTAGCGTCTCTGAAATGTGGAGGAGGGCATAGGCAGTACGGATCATAAAAGCTAGGAAAGAAATAAAACAAAATTGAAATAGTGTTTAATCAACTACAGAAACTGCTCAATATAGTTGTTGCCAACTTCGATACATTTTGTGAATCGCTTGGTTGTGTCATCCCCAACTCTTTGGAAAGTTTCTCGGCGTATTGAATGACTCCAGTTGCTACTTGAGGATCTTGCTGTGTCTCCACAGGAGCCTCGTACACCAGGGTTACCCCCAAAAAAAGAAATCCAACGGTGTTCAGATCAGGTGCGCGAGGGAGCTAGGTCGTTGTGCCTAAATGTCCAATCCATAATTGGCAAAAGGTGTCACTCAAATGGCCAGTACCTCATGACTGATGTGTGCTGGAATTCCATCATGCTAGAACAACATTGCGCAGCGGGTTTCTAGAGGCAACTCTTCCAGCTACTCCGGTAAGACTTGTCGTAGAAATATTCGATAATCGGGACCATTAAAGGTACGAGGTACGGGCCTACTACCTTGTCATTCAGTTTACAGGAAACGATTTTGGTGGTTTCGGATATGCTGTACATGAGGGCTTTCTTCCACATGACTGATTCTGGAGTTGAACATGTGGACTCTGGTAAAGGGTACGCTCATTCAGAAAACAAGATAAATGGTAGGAAGTGAGATACCTGCCTAGTTGGTCCGAGCAGCCATTAGCAAAAGGTGGCACGAAGAGGAAAGTCATCGCCTACGCCTGCAACAGGCAGTAGGGGCGAAGTTGCTCATCGTGCAGAACTTGCAATATTGGCACATGGTTTACACCAATGGTGTGTGCTACTGCTCGTATAAGGCTGATCTTCAAAACGCTGATGTACAGCATGTCCGCGGGCGTTCTCAAAGGTGTTTGTTAGGAGGTAAGCTGTCTGTTTCACGGAACCGTCTCTCTAGTCTTGAAAACATGATGTATGCTGGGTGACCCCTGTTGTTATAATCGGGCAATCCTCTCTTGCATTTCTTCGGGCTTCCCCGTAGATGAGAAGCAATTGCATTTGTGTAAAAAAATGCAGCCATTGTTCATTCCCACTTGACGATAGCCACACAAATGAACACTGTAAAGTATGAAACCACTGAACAGAATATACTGTAAACGCTATCGTTGGCTGTGAGGTTGGTTAAGGACTGCTGTGCTTCACGTAACAACTGGAGGAGTACCACTGGTATACAACCCTTAAACAACGAATGCAACCTCGACTGCGAGTGAGGAGTCTATTGGTTTCCATCGAGTCCAGTTGCACATATTTTTTATACCCAGTACATTATACTGAAATTTATATTTTGTACAGCTGAAAATTTCGTTTATTAAATTGTGAAGTAACCTGATATGTTATATCAATTGCTTTCTATTATGAAAAGTTATTGTTAATTATTTTAATGGAGTTCTGTGGAATATTTGAGCCATATAATTTCTACGTTTTATCAGGTTTTAGTTAAATTTTTCTTTACTTCAATTTTATGAAATTAGTGTAGGACTTTTATAATTAAGTGTAATTCCAGACAAATTACCCTCTTGCCCTTTCCTTTGAAGTCCATAGATCACAAGACGTGTTTATCTAACTGTCGCTTAATAATTCCATCCTCATAATGCATTACCAAAAATAGTTTACGATAACAATCTATATTATAAATTATATTTTCACACTGGGAGTTTTCCTGACAATAACCCTTAACACTTGTACTCCGGAAATCCCTGGCTTAAATTCTGCGGCCGCCTAACTTGACTGAGGTTGGTTGTTAGCACCCACTTTCAGAAAGGGATAGCATTTCTATGCCACAGATTCGCCTTCCATTTCACAATTCTATTTCATCGCTGTGTGTCTGCGTCCGTCTGCGTTTGTGATATCTTTGAGATGGCCCTGACCTTGGACTCGCCATCCCCTCAGAATTTCTGTGTTCTCAATACATATCCCGAGATAATTAGCGCCGAGGTAATGACCTGTAAGGCACCTTAGTGTGAAGTCATAATACAGAAGAAGGTGAACACTCGAAGAAATAAATTTCTCTATTTAAAATTTTTCGAATGGCATCCTATGGCACTGCATTCCAGAGGGTTACGCGAGGAAAGCTTAAACGTGGTGCGTCTGAAAAATACGATGATTAGTGCCATATTTTATAACGACAACTTGGCGCATGCGCATCGTTCCTCAGAGACATGGAGGAAAAGTGACATCTAGCGTGGACTACATGTGACACTTACCCGTGCAGACAACACCTACCTGATGCTCCAGTCGCGACTGCAGCTGAGAGAGCCGAGCCCAATTCCAGGTAGGGTGACTTCAAAAAATGTAGGCTTAATGAACACACTGGTCTGTTAGTTCAGTTGGTTGAAGTGTCGTGCTATTAATGGGAAGGTCGTGGTTTCAATCCCTCATGGGCCTACCTTTATTTTTTCTCTCTTGATATCTGTATACTTTGTTTACACTGTTATTAAATGTTACTTTTTGGGGAGGACGATACATCGGTTGCAATTTCACTTCATGCACTGATTCTACGTGCTCAAATAAAAGAAATCCCATTGTTGCTGCTTGGCTACAAAGTTCATTGCTTTCTTTCCACCAGTTGGTTAAAGATGACTTTTTAAAGAGGACAACGCATAGGTGCAATTTTAGGTTAGGTTAGATTTAACAAAACAAAAAAAAAAGAAAATAATAATAATAATAATAATAATAATAATAATACATGCTAAACTTATAGATCTTATTGGAATTCGCAATTAATTCGCGCGCACACACACAAACATTTTCATGCATCTGCAATAGATAAGAGAACTGAGTGCTCTTCAAAATTAAATATCCTAACTGAAATGAACATTTTTATAATATTTTATTAATTTCTGTAACCTTATCTTGAGAATATATACGTTTGCCGGTATGGGGTGCCAGCGAATTTCTTCGGACTTTACAGCGGCAAGAGTTTCATACATTTAAAATCGAGTGGCTTTCCTTAACTTTATGAAAGCAAAGAGTAACCCTTTAAGTTGAAGAGAGACCTGTCTGGCGCGTCTGTATTCCCCAATCCCAAGTGAAATTACTACTGACTTCTTCACAGCATTACTAAAGAAAAACCAAGTGTGGCTCTCAGTATATCATACATAAAAAGGATAAGGGGCGGAGCACCCCAGAGTCTCACATATTTATGAAGCTTCCGCTCCGTAGGCTGGCATTCTGACGGGAGAGGGGAGAAATTTCCCTCGATGAAACTCTATATCATGATTTCCCTCTCCATATTGCGAACTACTTACGTATACCTAAACTCGCCTGCCTCTATAAATTGACAAAAACTTTGCGCAGACTCGGGGGATTGCTGTTTGCCTAACGAAAAGCGAGTCATGATTCTCTGCTTTCAATACAGTATTAGCTTACCTCTCACACACGGGTGCGACGGAGCAAAGAAGTAAAACACCTAGAAAAGCACACAAGCAATTAATGCCTCCTGTGGGCAGAATATGCAATGCAGTTGCAGTGAGCAGCAAAGAAAAAAAGATGAATTAACACTAGAACACCCGTCAATGCACCGTTACCACTTTCTTAGGAGTTTTTAATCATTTTTTATCTCACTGAAAATTGATTAAAATCGGTGTGACTGTGGCTTGCGCTTTGGAAAGGTTTCTGCCGGGTAGGGGGCTTTGGGATGTCCTATCTGGAAACCTGTTAGGGTTACCTAGTTCAGTTTCGTTTCTGAACGTACTTTAGAAAAGAGAAGCTGTAAAAAAATTGACCCGTAGATTCTTTATCTTCGTCACACATCAGAACACTCACAAGTACAATGTTACATGATCAGGTACCCAGTCGTTTATTATCAACAAACTTAATTATCGTCGTTTTGGTATCTCGTTCAGTTATCCCAGAGTTTCTAATTGTTTAAAACATTGTGAAAAATCCATAGAAGCAAAGTAGAAGCCGCAGAGAGTCAAATATGCGTTCTGTAGAAGCGGATCTAACGTCAGAATGTATTTCACGCATTGGTATCTCCCTAAACTGAGTACCCCTCCCTACAAGAGAGCGACTGTGGAAAACCCTATGTCGGGTTCGCTAGTTATATCAAAAGACGCTCTGAATGATTCTTAAGATATTGAAATAAATGATAGAAATTTCTAGACAGACCGTTATTTAAACTTAAAATAATTTTAGTATTACTACTCACCATAGGTATATAGTAAATCAAGTAGTAGGGCCATCTTACCTGAAAACAAAGAGTGTAGCGATTAAAAAAATGCAATATATAAACAATGAATTCAATTAGAACTGTTGTGGAAACAAGATTTTAAACCCAAGTGCATTTAATATTATGCTGTTGTCACTTATTTTATGAGAAACATTTGTAGGTTACATAGAGAAAGACAAATGCTAAAGATACTATTTATTGTGTTTATAGAATTCATCAATTACAAAATAATTAAAAAATTCAACTCTAATTTAGATAGTTGAATAAAATATTTATTTTAAAATATACATTTGATTAATATATTCCTAATTTAAATTGCAAATGAAGTATGCATGAATTTAATTCTATGTACATTACAATCGATATAAGCAACTCAAAATAATTACTGTATTAACCTAAGGTATATAAACGTTTCTTATAAATCTAAGCGGTGGAAAAATTGCTTAAGAAAACAAAGATAAAAGTTTACGCAGCACAAACACAATGAAAACTTTTCAGCAAGTGTTCATATTTAACCATTCCACCCCAGATACAAAAATAGTCGCTGCCAACTGGTACACGACAGTTTATCTCCCTAGAGTATTCAAAACATTAACACTAGAACGCTCGAGCTTCAAGTACCCCCTAGAACCCCCGTTATCGGTCAATGGGCGCTAATACCTTTTTTTTGTATTTTCAATCAATTTTCCCACTGAAAACTATGAAAATTTCCCTTTGTTGCCTTCTAGCCTACTGTGATGCTATAGAGGAATCGATTTTGCTTTTGAATTGAAGCCAGGTTCGAACCCTGTTTGCATTTAACTTCCGGAATGAGTTTGTACACACTTGGTGTCTACTCAGCATCTATCTAAGTGTTGTTCTGTCCCAGAATGATGAAATGTCTTACTTACCAGACGATTATAGTAATGTAGAGGGAACAATAGGCTTCTGAGATGCGAACCTGTTGCGAATCCAGCTTCCGGTTTCACATATTTTTATATTCATGATTTTTGCTCACATGTCACGTATACTCAGCGCTTTATGTGTCCTTTGCCGATTCATTTAATTTGTTAATAATTCAATGATGCAGTCACATGTTTGTTCGTTCATTCTTTTGTTCATCTTTTATAGGTCACCTCCGGCTAGATGGTTTTTAGTAAAAGGGGGAGGGGGTTATTTATTTTATTTCAAGTATAAGCGCATGCTTTCTCGAAAATAAGAAATGTTTTATTATATGATTTGGGTTTGCTCTATGATATGCAGTAACACATTGTTTGTACAAAAAGATATAACTTATACAAATACGGGATATATCTATAGAGAATGCTGTTACATTGAAACATTCTCAAGAGATGTTGGTATGACACATTTTGCATAGTTTTTGATTATACAAGAACTACATACAAATATTTTATATGTCGAACGACTGTTGCGTTTAGCGGCCTTAGATATTCCTATTACCCTAAAATGAACCAGGAGTGATCGTGACAGGAGTATAGGAAAGCTACGTGAAAATGAAAAGTTTAGTGAAACTTTATACACGGTACAAGAGCTGATAGACAATGACTCACGCACTACGCTACAGTGAGTTTGAAACATGTTTGTCGTGCAGTGATGATTATTGTCGCTTAAAACTACGCGATAAACCACCTAAGATACGGAAGTGGTCAATTGATCGTCTCCGGGAACCGATGGTATATTTTCTATCATTTTAAAAATTATACCTGCAATGAAAGAAAAAAAAAAGATGAGCTAAACGATGTTGAAAGACATTAAAAGTCACAAAACCACAAAATACTTCTAAAAAAGTTAAAAAAAAAAAATGAGCGTTTGAAAATCTAAATATATCAATTTTGGACGTTCTAGTGCTAAGCCTGTATAAACCAAACAGGGTGGTTCAGGTGATAACTATCGGCAAGGTCCCGAGTTCAAATTCCTTTGGTCCGGGTGTTAGTGGTTTCATGGGTTTTTTCGTGGTTTCGTGGTTTCGTCTGGTCGAATAGGCGATGCTTGCCTAGTGTTTACTCCATACAAACGCATCGATACGGTTACAGGTTAAAACGAGAAACAAAAAAAAAAATATAATGGAAATAAAGGAGAACAAATCTTCAGATCCGGAGGAAATAAAGTCGGAAGTGTTACGACAGTTAGAAAATCAGATTACTCCATATCTTGTCACTGTTTGATAATTATCTATGGCAGGCAGGAGTGCCTTATTCCTGGGAGGAAGCGAATGTGATCATTTTAAACAAAGGAACTGAGAAAAATATGACGCAGCCGAAATCCTACAGGTACATTTGCTTCTTGGCAAAATTCAACAAAAACTATTGAGCAAAAGAATCGATGAATGATTGAAATGAGTATTAAACATTTTGAATTTAAAAAAGGCAAGTCAACAGAGGACGCCTTTAAGGAAGCAATAGAGACAGAAAAAAATATGTAATAGCAATTTTTTTCAATATTCTGGCGCGTTTGATAACTTATGGTGGTCGGCACTCATTCAGATTTTAAGGAAAAGAAATATTCAAAATGCGTTTATAATTCGTCAATATATTATTGCAATAACAGAATAATTTATTTTAAGGGTGCAAACTAGACTATTACAAACGAAATCTCCAAGAAATGTCCGCAAGGATCAATTATAGGGCCGATACTGTGGGACATATTTTTGGAATCTCTAATAAAGAAATTAGAAGGGTTAGACAGTATAAAAGAGAGTATGGCATATGCAGATGATTTAATAATAAAAGAAGGAAATAGTGGAAGAGAGATCGAGTATAATAACTGATCATGTAAACAATTTGTGCATATGTAAACTTGGAAATAGCTCCTCACAAATCATCATATATGATCTTAAAAGCTAACTTGAATAGAAACGGGAGTTTTAAAATTGACAATAATAATATAAAAAAACAGTACATAAATATGTGGTTCCTATTTGGATTAAAAATTAAATTTTAAGAAACGGGTAGAAAATACAAGAATTCGAGCATTCACATTTGCAAAGATTTAAATTACAAGCAGACAATACGTGTACACCTGAGCATTCTTTCAATGCCCTGAATACTTGTCAATTGTAGTTGAGGAAAGATGGCTACTTCTAGGGAACATCTTGAGAGATCAAGATGCTTTTAAGGTATTAAATAATTTAAAAAATAATATATCATGTAAAACGAAGAAGATATAAACAACAAAAATCAAATAAGAGAGAAAACCCAACTGGCAGAAATCATATATTCCCCTAGAATATCCCAGAGAGTCAGAGAAAGGCAAGAAAGACATATACAAGAAGAGTCAGTTCATAAACAACAAGATAAAGAAAATAATATCCACACTGAATCAGAAGATGGGAGCAGAATTAACAGAAAAAGAGAATAATGGTAATCATCGGGAGGAAAGGAAGCAGCTGAGAGAAGTACACCGAGAACAAGAGGGGGACAATATAAGGAATATATGGAAAAGAGAAGAGGAAGAAAGAAGAAGCACAGAAGTATAAAAGATCAACGACCAATGCAAATCTATAATGGAGATACAGATAAAAGTTGAAAAGTAGAAGGACAAGGAAAATAAGAAAAGGAAACTGCACAGTCAACACACCATGGTCCAGTACAGCTGCTGCTTGATACCAGCAGCTGCCTCATTGAAGTCCTGATCCTGCTGCCTGGATACAGAGCGTCAGTGAAAATTTAATATTTTAGATAGTAAACTGTATAAATGTGTTAATTAATTTTAATGTAAACATATCTAAAAGTATGTATTATTTGAAATATAAATGAAGTATAAATATTTATTTTTACCGAGTACCAGTAGCAATTATAGGTATGGTTATAGTTAAAATACCGTAGTGCTAGTTTCCAGTACCAATTTAGTTATTTTAACTTCATTTAGTTATAATATTAGTACTGTAGATTTTAACAACATCGAAATACAAACAAAGGTTGGTCTAAAGTCAGCTGTCTTTCCATTATCGCGAACGAATGTAGACTGGTTACTGCTGGGAATTTCAAAGGCTGTGATTGGGGGGGAGGAATCGTCTTTGGCCGAGGTACAAAACCCATTACGAACGGTGAGGACACATTCTGGAAGCAACGATATGTATTTAAATCAACTTTTAATACATATTAACCAATATTAAAAACCAGTATCTTGCCAATTGAATGATCAAAGTCGAGGTCAAGAAATTTCATACCGCTAGCGTATGTTACAGATTGGAATAGATATCAGCTTGTCAACGATTTGATTTATTCGAATATTCTTCATGCGGGGACAAGGTATTTAATATACTGATATAAATTAATTGCAATAACTTTGCCATTCCTAAGCTTGGGAAAGTTTTCAAGAGCATAATAAATTGCAGGCTATGACAGCAAATGAGACGATGTTTGAAAAGCAAACAAGGACTTGCTGACCGCAAATGAGAGGAAACTGCCTACTCACATCTCAAGGGTTGCAATCCCAACTTTCACGCGACTAATGGAATAACAACAATAGCAAGGAGGGTGAGCATTGTACTGTCTGACAGAAGCAAAAAGCAATTTCGCACGTATGTCGCGCCTGCGAAATGATCTCGGTTGCTGGACGAAACATACCACCATGTTTTATGTATGACAAGTCGACCGCCGCCCTTGCTCCCATTTACACTTCCTTCCCAACATGCACGGCATGCCGGGAATTCGAAATGTAACGGGCGACGTGCCCCCTTCTGTGTTCGTGCTTTTCTTCACGGTATACAGAGTTCCCTTGAGGCTGAGGTTCGAAGACCCGCACTTTACTGAACCATTCCTGATCTGTTTCTACTGATTCATCACAGAATTTTGGATGGAACGACCATTGTCAGAATCTTTAATCACATAGTTTTCGCGACAGTTGAAACAGAGAAATTTCTGGTTTCTTTTATGATTTGGAAAAGATCAGAGCAGTAAAGTGTTATCTGGGTCCATTAGAAATATCACTAGTCTTAAAATATTTTTTAGATATGGCTAAGTTCATCAGATGATACAAGAGCACATCATGGCAGACATTGTAGGTCATTTTATTCAACGCTCGTTAATGAAAGCAGCCTAAACTTTGTGTTAATACGAGAGACATTCTGAAAGTTTTTGGGCCTGACCAAGAAAACTCATGATTTAAGTCATTACATTTAGGCCAACAACTTTACAACTTTTTAATACCCTCAGTAAAATTTATCCAAATGTGGCAAATAAACGCCTTTCTCAGTTTCAACCTCATCATTTGATATGAAACTTTGTCTATCCTGCCCTGTTTCTAACCGTTCTGTTCCCCCTCCACTTTCCCGCCTCTCCGTGTACTGGCGCGAAGTCTTTGTACTGTACAGGAGTTGAGCGTTGTAAAACCACGTGTTATAGTGTGTTGGTGATTTTTTAATGCCAAAATGTTCACGCATACAAAATCTTCATGTATACTTCCTCCTTGCCAACAAACTCGTATAGAGAAATGAGACGGCGATTTTCTGCTGTTCCTGCGTCTCACAGAGAAACGGTTCGTAATCTTGTGAATAGATTTAGAGAAATGGGATTTGTTCTAATAAGAAACCGGAAATAATACGCCGTGTTCTTACAGAGGAAAAACTCGATGACGTTGGAGAAAAGTTATAACGTAGTCCAAAGAAATCTCTGAGAAAGCTTGCACAGGAATTTCGCAAACCTCGGCTAGAAATGTCATTAAACTTTTAAAATTAAAACCCCATAAGATAACTGCAGATCATGCGATAATGGGAGTAGAGTTAATTTGTGCAATTTTATGTTGGATAATTTTTCCTCAAGTGCCCCGCGTTACGGGCGATATTTTTAGCGACACAAAACATTAGATACATTAGCCGGAAAACTGTATACAAAATGCCCTTGTATGACCAAAAAATTGTTTTTGGTGTGCAGTAGAAATCTATGCCCTTGAATTTAAGGGGCTATGAATATCCGACTCTACCGTGTAATAGCGTGCTTCCCGGTGCTAAGCAAATCCCCGTTAAGCCAGCCACTTGTCTAAAGACTGCTCTGTATGTATTGGACAGCTCCAAATGCGCATTGGTTTGGGAACTTAAGAAGTTATAGAATAAAAAGGTTAATATAGTAGATATATTACGGTTTTCTGACTTGTATGGCCACCCACTCGTTATCTTAAGATGGGCACTATTCAGAACTTTTATAGCAAAAAATATAGCTGCTCCAATTTCACATTGACGCTTTCGCATAGATCGGCCTGATGCACCACAATACAGTTAAAATAGGTCAGCCGTTATATTTTAGGGTAACTTAAATTAATTTGAGTTGTTGGATGAACCATATAGCTGTTAAAGAATACTTATGTGTATTAGTTAATCTACTATTAATGTGGGTTTTGATAGCTGGTAAACCGCACTTAGAACCAGTGTTTACTTTTATTTTTAAGAGTCAGTTTACTTGAGACTTTGCAATGCTATACTCGTATACTTTAAATTAAGCTCGGTTCTCCCAGAAAGAGAGAGAAAATCATGGAGATTCAGACACAAAGGTTTATAATTTCACCACCAGTCTTGATACCGGATACATCACAACAATGAGGGCTATTAACACTTCGCAGGCAGGATGCTGCAGTTAAAATAACAAAACAGCATCGCCCCTCCGCACCAGCAGATATAACTAGCGGAAAGATTTTCCATTTTATTCCCACGCCACGTGGTGTTTTTTGCTGAAGTGCGTGAAATAAATATAGAGAGGAGATTTGTTTGGAATAATAAACACCCTCCATTTGGGCCGGGGGCGACACATTTTTAGAGGGGTTTGCATTTGAGCTGCGGGGTAGGGTAGACGTGCTTTCAAACGGGGTACCCCCTCCCGTATCATCCATCATGCTGGATAGAGTCACGTAGAGGGGCATAGCTGAACTTTTGGGAAGTGGGGCTGACCTCTTCGGAACGCTCTACATCGACGTGTCAATTTTATCGGCAGTAGTGATGGATGGGAAAACGGAACTCTTGAAGAAGAGCCATTATCGTGTATACTTTAACTGGTACAGAGTGACCCGGAAGGACTGACACTTCACAAAGCTTTCAAATAATGCGATTAAAACTTTTTATCCACATGTATAGCTGACAACAGTAAACATACGACGATTGCGAAACATTGGGGCAACACACATGTATCTGAAAGCATTTCTTTTAGAACCTCCATATAATTACATTCTTATTCTGTCGGTCCTGTGATCTGCTTGCCTCGTAGACCCAAGATCGCAGGTTCAAGCCTGACCAGGGTCGATGTATTTTTTCAGGCTCAAAAATCCTAATTATGGCTTACTTCGAAAGGGAAGCAAAGCCGTAAGTCCCATGCTGTAGATTTACGGCACGTAAAAGAACCTCGAACCTGGAAGAAGAGGTCTCTGAGCAAAATTCATCTGCTGATGAACTGAGATATTAAAAAGCGTCTATAAATTTACCAAATCAGCAAGTGTATGTTTAACTATTTTGATCAACACCACATACCAGCACTTTTTACTTGTGCATCAACTTTAGGGTAGATATGTGAATTCCTAATAATGCATTTCCACTTGTGTATTTCTGGAAGCCCTTGAATAGTAGCATTTATGTTTCTGTTGATTTCGGCAAATGGGCGTTTTGCCACTTAAAGAATTTAAAAACGTTCCTTTTTAAGTGGTTGCTTTAGTTTGGGGAAGAGATGGAATTCAAAGAGTCTAGTGTGTATATAGCCAACTGATTATTTAATCAGTTTAAGAGCAGTCGTTTATTGGTTTAAAAACAAAAAATTTAAAATACAATGGACATTATTAGAAAAGTATGTAGAAATAAAGCAAAGAATATTACAAATTCGTAACAAGAATGGGATGAAATAAAAGAAAGTAGAAGAGTGTATGAAAATTTTCATTCATATAGCAAAGATTACAATTCAAATATATTCAACTCAGTAAGGGATTAGACATATGTAGCAGGAAAAGGTACATATTGCTCATATTTGCAAAAATGTATTTTATAAACATAAAATGCATGTGCGGTTTGTAATGTGATCGATACACCGGAACATGTTTCATTCGAATGCCCTAAATACCGGTCATTTGTAGCTGAGGAAAGGCGGCTATTTGCAGGGAGATACATTTGGAACATAATCAGAAATCAAAATGACTTTATGGCATAGAATGATTTAACAAATAAAATATGTAAAATGGCAAAGAGTATATACACAGCAAAAATCAAATAAAAGAGAAAATCCAACTGTCAGAAATCGTACACTCCCCTAGCAGACCCCAGAGAATCAGAATAAGGCAAGAAGAGTCAGTTCAAAAACAAGAAGACGAAGAAGATGACACCCAAATTGAATCAGAAGAAGGGATCAGAATTAACAGAAAAGGAGAATAATGGTAATCTTCGGGTGAAAGGAAGCAGCTGAGAGAAGCAGACCGAGAACAAGAGAAGGAGGGAAATAAAGCTAAGAAGTAGAAGAGGAAGAATGAAGAAAGACAGAAGAAAAAAGCCTTTAGGACCAATCCAAATCTATGATGAAAAAAATATATAAATAAAAGTTGAAATGTAAAAGAAGATGATGAAGGAAAGAGAAGGAAACTGCACATCAACACGCCATGGTTCACTATAGCGGCTGCTTGAGACCGGCAGCAACCTCATTGATGTCCTTCCTAGTCCTGTTGCCTGGATTTCTGGCACGGAGCAGCCCCGATACTGAGCGTTAGCAGAAATGAAGATTGTAGAGTGTAAATTGTATAATAAATTGTAAATTAATTAATTTCAAATGTAATTAATTATAAAAGTTAAGATATCTAAAATGTACGTTGATTGAAATATAAACGAAGTGTAAAAATGTATTGCTACTGGGTACCAATATAATTATACGTTTTTGTGCTGGTTTCCAGTACTAATTTAGCTTTAGAAGTTTTAGTTTTGTTTAGTTATAGCATTAGTGCTGCAAAATATTTACAATTTAAGTTGTAATTTAAATTGTATTGATAAAAGTAAAATATGCATAAATAAAAATTAATCTGGAGTGTTATGCTCAGATACAGAATCAAGTTATCAGGATGTAAGCATTGCAAAATAAAAAATTAAACAAAAAACGTCTCATGTAGATACGAATGATTTTTAGCACCACCACCTGTATCATCTTTGCAGTACTGTTGCTATGTGCCAAATCGCTGTTTTGCTTTCATCCATACTGTAACGGAGTGAGGAGAAGCGGTCTAATATTTTTGTCCAGTGTGCTGGACAAAAATATTGTCACTACTTTCTTTTCAACCATGATGATTCAGCTATCATGTGCCTTAAGTGCGAAAGTTAAATTTTGAAGTTCTTGGTGAATTCCTGCAGCACTGGTTTTGCTACAAAGGAAGCATAATAAGGGCTATAAATTTACTCCCTACGATTAAAAAGTAATATAAACATCTGTTTAGCAAAGGATTCCTACAGAGACTTTGTAAAAACAAACACCACACTGATCATTCGTCGAGAAGCGCATTTAATACACGATGGCACTCCAGCTCATTTCATTACGTTCTTATATAAAGCCTTAGCATTTCATCCAGCAGAGGAGAGACACCAAAGCCTCAGAAACCAGGCATTTGCAAATCCATCTCATTATAAACTGGTTTTTATTGCCTACGTATGAGAAACTCATTCCTAAAGTTTCGCATTTTATTTTTAAAACTTTCTGTAGTTTGCACCAGAAAGTAAACTTGAAACAGCTGTAGCGCTTTAAATGTTTTCTTCTCTCCATATCCTGCCATTTGGTTTACTGCCAAGAATTATTCTCTCCGTCACTTGCTGGTACACAAGGAGTTAATTATCTAGTTGTTATTCTAGCTGATTCGGAAACTGGAGGCGTATATCGAAACCCAAAACTGCTTTGGGTTTATCGACCTTTACTACCTACAATCTGTGATGCTCTTATGTTCTATGCTATATAGATAATCTATACATGCACTTCACATGCATACAAATTGTGTTTTTCTTTGATAATCTGACCGAGAAAAATATTACTTACTAAACGGCTCGTATTTAGTATATATTATAGTAATTTTGTTTAAAATGCACAACGTTTGAATTTTATATGTGCTGAAATATATGGAAAAGAATTAATTAAGAAATTAACCCGAAAAGCAATTATCCGCTTAGCAGAGGTTTAAATATGCTCATGCATTCTAAATAAATCGTGAGAAACAACTTTTGTTTTATTTTGTATGTTGTTTCAAACCCTCAACTTATAATTATGGGCACACAAAAATAAAATTTGGACATTTGGAATGGTTAAAATTAGAGATTTCAAAAATTTCACTCTTCTTTTCAAGATTTTAAGCTTAACCTGTACAAACGTTTGGCTTAATTGGTAAAATTTTCGCTATTGTTTAAAAAATTCATCTTTTCTTTTTTCTATTCAATGTTAGTCTAAAAAGTTGAATCTTTTTTGCAAAAATTTGTTAATATGTTCTAAATATTGTTTTTCATAAAAGTTAGAACGAATTTTTAATAATAATTTTAAATTTCATAAAGTCCATTCAAATGCAAATATCATGAAGACGGTCCTGGTCGTATAGTAGTAACCATACTTGCCTTCTAAACCCAAGGTCGCGGGTTCAAACCCGGCCAGGATCGATGGATTTTTTCGGGTGTAAAAATCCTAAGTATGGCTTCCTTCGGATGGGAAGTAAAGCCGTGGGTCCCGTCTCGTACATTTACGGCACGATAAAGAACCTCAAGCCTGAAAGTGGAGGCCTCGGAGCAAAATTTGTCGGCTTTTCACGCCCTGAATAGAATGGGACGCTGATGACCTGAGATGTTAAAGAGCGTCCGTAAATAAAAAATAAATAAAACATCATGGAAAATTTTGTAACTGACTGAACTAAAAAGCTTGTTAATATGTTTTCGTTTTTACAGAAAAATCCACGTTAACTTTAATGAAGTAAGATTTACAGAATGTCTCAACATTTTTGAGTTATATACTTAACATTTTCAGAAAAAGATAGATTTTGAGTGCTGGCAAACATACTACAGAGTCTTCATTTAGACGCTTGGCCGGCTTAACGGGGATTTGCCCGCCCTTTTCCTAACAGGTTCTGCTCCTCTTTCCACCTTCCTGCATCTCCATGCGCTGACGCAAAGTCTTTGCGCTGTGAACATTGTGAGATCAAGTGTTTCGTGTTAGTGCGTTAATGTTGTTATAATGCCAAAACGTCCATGTACTTTGAATCTTTATTGCGTTAATGTTGTTATAATGCCAAAACGTCCATGTACTTTGAATCTTCATGTATGATTCCTATATTACAACAAACTCGTGAAGAAGTGAGACGGCGATTTATAGACAGATTCCCTGCTGTTCATGTGCCTCATAGAGAAACGTTCGTAATCTTGTGACAGTGTTTAAGCAAATGGGATCTGTTTTTGACAAGAAACCGAAAGTAAAACGCCGTGTTCTTTCAGAGGAAAAACTTGATGACAACGGATAAAACTTGGAACGAAGTCCAAAGAAATCTCTTGAGAAAGTTTGCACAGGAATCGGGAATTTCGCAAACCTTGGCTTGGAATGCCACTAAACTTTTATAATTAAAACCCTGTAAGATAACTGTAGTTCAGGAATTGCAACCAGGCAATAATGTGAGTAGCGTCAATTTGTACAATTTGAAGTTGGATAATGTAAATTTTTGTTCAACTGACTCGCGTTATTTTTATTTTTATTTTTACAGACGAAGCAGGGTTTTATTTACATGATCATTTAGCGACACAAAACAATAGATACGGTAGTGTAGAAAAACTCGATCTTGTACACGAAATGCCATTGTATGACCAAAAAATTGGTGTTTTGTGTGTTGTAAAAATCTATACGATTGAATTTAAGGGGCTATGAACATCCAACTCTGCCGACAAACACGTGTTTCCGGATGCCAAGCAAATCCCAGCTAAGCCGGCCATGCGTCTAAACGAGAGCTCTTTAAAACTTAAAGACCGAGAGAAGGGGGTTTAAAGAATGCAGGCATTTAAAAATGGCTACTGTAACAAATGTTTCAAATAACATATGAAAATTCTCAGGGAGGTCCTCTGGGGTTCAAAGTCATTTTTTAAGAACAAAAACAAAAATTACATTTTATTAGTTCGGTTCTCCCTCAAAATTCAAAAAGATATGCCTTTGTATAGCCTAGCCTTAAAGGGTTCAGAATACAGTACTCTTAAATTGTATTTTTTCACTCACCCAATATATTTCTATCTTGGCAATATTGATCAGCAGCTGCTATTAGTACAAAGAAAATAGGCATAGTCCAGTAGAGAACTTCTTTAAATTTATACATTTTTACAGATGTATAGAGGTTTTGTACCTCTGTTAGCGTCACTTTTACGTGATTGCTGCCTAACCTTTCAACTCTAAGCCCAGCTAAGAACAGTTGAATACAGCCTGCCATTGGAGACGGTTGTTTTGATTACGTGCTTAGTGGAAGCTGCTCTCTTTTTTCGTGTGGACATGAAATAAACTTTCTGGCTTTCCAAAAAGTTAATTCTTGTTTGGGTATTCAATTTTTCCTTCATTTATGTTCAGCAGCATTAAGCATTTTATTTAGAGCAATCAGGTCTGTTATAAGGGAATGTAAACTTTCACGACCGGAGTCGCAGATAATACCAGAGAGGAGTATCTTCCGGGCTGTCATGCTGTGGTCTGCTGGAGATAAGAGACGCAATGATACCTTCTCCAAGGAGATCCGTTCACGCCATTGAAGATGTTCACCGCAATTGTGGACCAAAAGTCCCCAGCAGACCACGGCGTAACAGGTCGGAAGATACCTCCATTTATATCTAGTCTGTAATGTTTGTTTAACGCTATTATGTATGAATATTTTTAGGTTTAAATTTTTAATCTTATGCATTTTTATTATGTATGGCGCATTATGAACGAAATATTTTATTATTTCTTAACTGGTATTGTTCTTGGCCCTTGTAAGTTCCCGAATTTAATCGCCAATTGAGTTTAAAATATCCCACTTTTGTTCGCGCGGTACGTTTAAATGGTTTTTAAAACTGTTATTCAATCTGATTACATGCCTTTATTTGTCATGTGTAATTTGTTAAAAATACCCATTCGCTTTTTTTTTTTTTTTTTTCATGTGTTAAGCATGGCATTTAGGGTTATGAAACACCTTCAATTGCTGCCGTAGACTACTGCTACATACTAGGTGGCGAAATTTAAGCACAGGGTTTTTCGGCTGCGTCACACTTAGTACCTGAGATGTAAAACATTATGTCAGCGGACAAGATTTATAATTAGAGACCTGTATTTGTGGAAAAATGTTTCTTTAACATTGGAATAATACTAGCGCAGATGCAACCTTTTTCTTTCTTTCTTTCTTTCTTTCTTTCTTTCTTTCTTTCTTTTTTCTTTATTTATTTCTTCTTTTTTTCATTTTTTAAGGCAGCGATGAATAATAATACAAAATTCTAAATGTTTATATTTTATGATTTATCAGAATGTATTGGTGTGTTACAGTAATCCTAAAAGAACATTGCTTTGCTGCTGCTGCAGTTTCCGTCATGATTTTCTGGCGAGAGTCTTTTTCTTGTTTTTTTTTATTTTCAGAGCAATTCCGTATAACTTTCGCTGATCACGTCTGGCCGTTGCTTCATTCGCGGTACTATATTGAATTCTGGTACTGCAGTTTCAATTCTTTTTGGACGAAATGAACTTTTTTTTATTTTGGAGGGACAGAATGGGAGGCGCTTTCTTCATAACATTCATTTTGATTTTCAGTACCACAATGAAGATGAAAGGAAATCGACTCATAAAGGGTAGTGTCTGATACAGTGAAAATTTTTATATATAGGGTTAGAGAAAATAGTCCCTAGGATTTTGAAAAAAAGTATTATTCATTAGTTGTTAACCTCATCTTTCGTAGACCCGAGATCGCGGGTTCAATCTCGGGTAGGTTCGATGAATTTTTTGACAGTAAAAATCCCAAGTAAAGGCTTCGTTTGGAAGAAAAATAAAACTGTGGGTCTCATGACGTACATTTACGGCACGAAAAAGATCGCATATTTCACACCCTGAATAGACTGGGACGCTGATGATCTGAGATGTTAAAGAGCGTTCTTAAATAAACCAAACAAATCTCATCTTACCATAAATTGTACAGTGTAAGGAGTAAAATTGACCACCTCCTTAGTTTAGTGGTTAGCGTTGCTGATTGCTTACCAGGAGGCCCGAGTTCGATTCCCAATACTACTTAGGACTTTTTCTAGGTTAGGGAGGTCTGTAACGGGTTCTACCCAGCTTCGTGAGGACATTTGGGAAGCTGCCTCTATCAATGAAATCGTAGGACGGAGATAGAGGATGAAGAGGTCGTCAAGGCTCACCCCGGAATCTAACGCCATTAGAGAAGAAGAAGAAGCAGTAAAATTTGGCAATTTTGCTATGTTAGTGCGATATTTTTGCTACAAGTTAGCATATGTTGAAAATACGGTGGGTGCAGAGACTTTTTTTTTTTTAAATACAGTTTAACATTCTTCATAACAACGAAGATATAAAGAGAGGGAAAATGAAAGTTTGATCAAATGAGCGAAGAGCCAGCAACGTTTAAACTTACCTATCATTCACATTTTCAAGGTAAGGGGGGAAAAAAAAACCATAGCCAGACAACTGGCCCAATTGATTTGCACGAATTTGTGGCTGACCACAAGAGCACGGAGATCATCATTGCAGGAAGAAAGACAACTCGTGTCCTTGAATTACCAAATAAATTACGTTCAACGTCGCTGCCGTCGTAGGATATATGAAGAATCCACTAAGATAAAAGTCGGTTCTTGATTTAAAACAGGGTCTTAACAAGAAAAAATCGAGACGTGTTTTGGATGTTCTTTCGCTCACCTGTGGCTCATTATTTGAGTGCATGTTCTGCATTGACTTTCTGGAATTGCAGGTAAGTGGTTTTGTTATAGCGTTACCAAAGAGACGAATGTAGTGGACAGGGCTACGGGGTCCTGCATGGAATTTAGTGAGGGACTGGCTGTTGACCGCTGTGATAACCAATCATGAAACAGGTATAAGGAAAATATGAGTAACTAATCGCGAGCTTATTGTTCACCTCACTGATGGTAGGTACTGTCTTTATTACTGCACAGTACTAAATGTTATCAGTTTCATGTAATGTCCACGACATCTCTGTAATGTGGTGTTTTTGCGCTCATCCGTTTATCCAGATCGTGATATTTTACTATTTTTTCTTACCTTCTTTACTTGTATCGTAGGCATTACCTTATGTAAGAATGGTTCTCCTATTGGCTGACACATCTGCTCTGGTAATGAACATGAAAGGTAGCTGCCTTTCGAGGAAACTTTCTTCCTGATTTTACTACAGGGCAGACACTTCTACCTTTCTTCCTAAGCAGTAGCAGTCAATATGCTCCAGATTTGGGAGTAATTAGAAAATCCTATGGAACCTATTGACAGTGTATTCCAGTGACCCAGGTATTTAGATGCATAAATGTATTGCATTTTTTAAGATTTTCTTAATTGAAATATTTTCCCTTATAGGCAATATGTGTAACGGTTTGTCATGTGGCTTTAAGGATATTATGTGATGTATTTAAAGTGAATTTGCCTTCAATGCAATTGCACAGTCCTACTGTTATTACAAATGTTACTTTTTTTAAATAGTGTTTAACGTTCGTATTTACTACTGAGGCACCACAGGGGGTGGACACTGAAGATAAATGAGATGAAAAGATAAATTGGGAGAGGATGTGTTTTAGAAACGTTCCAGGCCCAAGTTTAGGTACCTCTCCGGCATTTGCCATTTATGAGGACTGAGGAAAATCTGGAAAAAAAAAAAAAACAGTCAGGGACACTGTTCTGGTGAGAATCGAACCCCAGATCTCCCGCTCCCGCTTTGACGACCTCGGCCACGCGCGATGGTTCAAATGTTATTATATAGTTCAGCGGGTAATAATTGTGTGTATGTTAGTAAATTGTTGCTTTGCCCAAGCCTTAATGTAAGTGGGCCAGATACTTTATTACTTGTGAGAGCCTTTGTTTTAAACTTTCGAAGTATTAATAATTTTATAATTATAATGTCTTTTATTATCTTTTTTGGCCATTCTAAACAAATGATGTGCGTTACATTGGTAATTAAAGTTTTAATAAATTATATTTAAATACTATTCTTGAATTTTGTCAAGCTATCCATCTCCTGTATTATTAAGTTAAGTCCAGGGTACCTCTGGGGGTCATTTTTATGGCACAATTCCGCAGATCGCTGACTTCAAACTTCAATTATAGGATTTATTTGTTGAAATAAAGGGGCAAATATTACATTAGAAACATTTCAAGAAATTACATAAGACATCTCTTTTTAATGGCATTTAACGCCCATTTTTACTACTGATATTTCTTTTTTGTTTATTTGGTTCATTTATGGACGCTCTTTAATACTTCAGGGCATCAGCGTCCCATTCAATTTAGGGCGTGAAACGGCCTACAAATTTTGCTCAGAGGCCTCTTTGTCCAGGCTTGATTTTCTTTTTTGTGCCGTAAATTTACGACATGAGACCCACAGCTTTATTTCCTTCCGAAGGAAGCCATACTTAGGATTTTTACGCCCAAAAAAATCGGTCCTGACGGAGTTTGAACCCGTGATCATGGATTTAGAAGGCAAGTATGGTTACCACTACAACACCAGGACCGACCCTTTTACTACTGAGGCACCAGGGGCGGTGAACACTGGTGATAAATGAAATGAAATAAAATAATAAATTGGGAAAGGTTTTTTTTAAGGAAGCAAACGTTACAGGCCTATGTTTAAGGACCTCCCCGGCATTTGACAGTTATGAGGACTGAGTAAAACCTGGAAAAAACCTCAGTCAGGGAGCACGGCCCTGGAGGGACTCGAACCCCAGACCTCCCGCTCACGAGTACGCGCCTAACGACCTCAGCCACCCGTGGCGGTCGTAAAATGAAATTATCTTGCAATTGTATGGCCACCTATAGTCGGGGCAGAGAACCTTGCAGATCACTACCATACATATGTTGGTGAAAGTTTTAAAACCAAAAACGGAAATAAACAATGAAAAATACCCTCATATGTACTATTTTCCTTTTGAGTGTTAAACTATCAAAAGATTTGTATCTGCAACACTGGTGGTTCATTTTTAGCGTCTTATCTCTCGCTATAAGCGACGGTTTTAGGAGCTTACACCCTCCCTGAATGCAGGAGCTAGACAACGTGTCATTACTGATACAGTAAAACCCCCCACGCTCCTTTGTTACCACGCACTTTAATTTCATCTTTTCTTCCCCCTTGAGATCGTCTTTTGTTTCTCGTTACCACGCGCCGCGTTCAAATGAATCGTGTCGTAATGAAACAGGCAGCGAGGTGTACTACGTGCAACTGTTGAAAAGGCTTTTGTTGTCAGCTGACGCTAGGGAACAAGGGTAATGTTAGTAACACGAGGTTTTTAACATGGCCAAACAACAAAGGTAATTCAGGCTAATGTGACCGTGTCGACAGCAGAGATCTTGCAAGAGAGTGCTTTTGGGTGTTGCTGTCAGATTTTTGGGTTTGGTGATGAAGCACTGCAGAAATACCTACTGCATCATTATATTTTATAAATATTAATGTCATGCATATTAAATACTAAATATGAAAAATTTATACCTGTCATATGTTAATGTAACTGGTGGTGTCATTTCACCGCGGTAGTGTTTTAAACTGGCTCTACTTGGTCATTTGTTGTTTGAGTGAGGTTCTGATAATTTGACACTACATACTTTCTATTTTTTTAAAAAATATAATGATTGCTCATTCTTTAATTTTAAAAGTATTAAAATATTATACAAGTTTATATATAGATATGCTTCTTTATTATTATTATTATTATTATTATTATTATTATTATTATTGGTATCATCGATAATATATGCGTAGTTAGCTTACAGTGCAATGACCTCGGTATTTCCAGTAACACTAGCGGTGAATGACCCGCTCAAGGCTACTTTTATCAGTTGTGTTATACTGTGTCAATTGCTGCCTTCTGTTCCAGCTATAACGACTAGAGTTTGTTCATTGTGCATCTTAAAAGTGAAAGTTTATTCAAGACATCTCTGTTGTGTACGAGTTACATTAGATTATTCTTATTGGTGCACTGAAATGCCTACCGAAAAAATCACTCTTGAATAAAGAATTTTTTGTACTATACATACGTAAAAACCGACTTATGTAGACAGGTGCGTAGAAGATTCAGGAGAAATGTCCTAGTATTGCAGTTCGAGATAGAGAAACTGTTAGATGTTGTTTAATAAGTTTAGGACAACGGGGTTGCTAAACTGTAAACCTAAGAAGCGAAAAATAAATATTCTAACGGAGGAAAAAAAAAATGACGAAATTGATGCATCATTGGAACGCTCTCCAAAGAAGTCTCTAAGGCGTATTGCACAGCAAGTGGGATTTTAAAAACTTCTGTTCATAGAGCTGCTAAACTATAAACAGAGTGGCTATAGTTCTTGAATTACAGTCTCGTGACGACGAAAATCGAGTAAATTTCTGTAACTGGAGTTTACAAAATATCGTTGACAGCACTGTTGGTTCATGTGCCAGGAATGTCTGAATACAGGTGGACAACAGTTTCAAAACCACTTGTACATGTTATTATCACTCATAAGTAATGCTAGAGTTTTACCCGGAAATATAAGGAAAGCGCGTTAGTAATGAACTTTTATTGTGGCAGGTTTAAATGTAAATATAACTGTCGCATGCCATAGAAGAACTCAAGCTGTTCGAAATATACGAGAGTGATTACTAATCTGTGCTTTTTTTTCTTAAAGTTTTATCCTTTTCTGCTTTTATAGTTATTGTTTATATATGTATACTCAATGTTTTAGACTATGACACACCAGCAGAATGGTACAGTAAAAGATACTATATTTCAACATAAACTACAACACAAATATGTACTACAGAAAGCGTTTAACAGGAAAATAAAAAATTTATTTAAAAAGTGAATTAGTATACATAGATTCATTGTTTTATTTCAATTTATGTAAATGCAATAATGCTCCGGAGAGACAACATATAAAACCGAGGCTACAAACAGTAGTACCAAACCAATCGCTTCAATATGGTCCGAGCTAAATGCAATTAGATACTGGTTAACAATAAAAAAAAATCCGTAGCTGCGGACTGTAAAAAAGTTGCCAAATTACTATAAAATAATTGCAAAATTAAAAAAAAAAACAATGTAGTTAAATGAAATCTAAAATTATATTTACCAATCTAGCAATGCTCGTCGGCTCGCGCATCCTTCTGAGTTGCTAAGAAAGCGGGTCAACCAAACGACATACACTATTTCCCACCCTTGATGTTGTCCGCTGTCCGATAATCATTTTTGGTTGTACTTGCTATCTCGGAGCATAAAGCAAGCGTCTATCGTTGCCATGGCAACCACTATGAACATTGAAGGGCGAGCTGGCAACCACTATGAACAGTCGTAAGTGCAGGCAATTTCGTTCTGGCAGGATTGGGCTGTACCACATGTTACAGGTGTGAGAGTATTACGAAAGCAGCGCCCTGCTGCCATATATATCCTCAATTATACTTTTCCGTCCAGTTTCACACATGAAGTGGCCCATACGCAAACGGCTTTCTCCCAATTGTTATCTGCCAGCTATCAAATGAAACCATTTGCAATGTTGTAAAACGTGCAAATAAAAGCTGAATTACATCTAAAGTCATTTGTTTTAGGACTTTGGAGAAGGAGTCAGCACCACCTATTATAAATATGTCACCTGCTGTTAAAGAAACCTAGTTATTTATCGCACGAGCTATAATTAAATCATTAAACGAGTAAAGTTTGGGTTGAAGACGATATTTATTTCCTCAAGTTCTATCCAGAACACCTTAGACACATACGTAAGCGTGCAAGCTCGCGTTGTCATGGAAACTGAAGCTGATAGCTCTGCCCTCTTGTGTGAAGTGGTGTAACAAAAGGCACTCGAGACAAACAGCTGCCTGCACAACATTCCCCAGTGTTGACCAGCACAACAATAACACACGCCATGCTTGTTTAATGTTGCCAGGAAGTGCTTGTTTTCTCTTGGACATCTTTTGTTTACCTAAGTGATTTTTTCCCTTTTTAGTAATTTTAGTAATTTTTGCCTTTTAAGTAAATCAATGAACCCAACGCGACTACATTCAATTACGAATCTGTCACTTTATCGCATGACACACACACATCTACACTTTCTCAAAGATGTATGAAAAATATATGAACTGAGAACTTTTTAGGAATTTTCTGTCTGTTTATCCGTGTCGTTGTGTTGATATTATTTTCAACACGAGCCCGGGCCTTAACGACCTCTTGGCAGTAGGTTTGTTAGGTAACTTGGTGCGCATACTAATTACTAGAGGGCAACAGCAACATCTGTATATGTGACCATAAGTTTACTTTCTATATATCAACATTCAAGTCGTTCTGATGTTTATTCCTTTTTTGACAATTCTTTAAACACAAGCGTTTCCAATTACGGAAATGGATTAGCTTGGATTTCGTGGTGTGAATCAATTCTTTTCTCTGGAAGGGAAAGCAGCAAAGAAAATTCATTAGAGGATTTTGCCTACTTTGGGAGACGGATCGATATCACACCATATCCTGGAGCTCCAAAATTGCCTCGACGCCAGAAAACCCATATGTTGTTTTGACTGACATACAAGTGAAACTGCATCAGTTATCAGAGGCCACGGGAAATACCCCTTAGCTAATTACATGTGAGAAAAACCTTGCGCAAGAAGAGTGCCACATCTGCTCGCTCCGAAACAAAAGCGAAATCGCATTCGAACATCGGCAAAGTACTTTTGCAGGATAAGTTTCAGATTTCAGTTCTTAGCTTGAACTTAAAAATGACACTTGCAAAACTCGCATACGTACTGTAGATGTTTTAGTGATCCTGTTATTAACATTTGCGTTCCCGTAAGAAGGGACGCGGCTGCGGTCGTTGCCTTTCCGTTGCTTCTGTTGCGGGCTCTGCGGAACCCGAGTATGGCTTGTTCCCACCCGGCAGTCTTTGAAGGTAGATATCAGACACAGGTGAACGCAGGATTCCGGGCCAACTACTTATTGTTTTGAAATACAAATATGTACACTATCCATTACCCTGCAGATTGCAATTGATCGATCATCTGTAAGTATTTATACCTACAAAGCACTACTGTAGGTGATTCCATGATAATACGCATTAACGGTACGAAAGCGAACGCCATAGGGACGTTCTTGGGAATTATTTATATGTTGGAGGTTTTGCTTGCCTGTAGATTTCTCACCGAACTATTGCACATTCGAACGATTTTTCTGATTATTGGTTACTCAGTCCTAACATTTGGCCTTTTCGATTATAGGTTCTTTGTTTACTTTTTTCTTCTATACCGTTTTTTTGCACTTTTTGTTTAGAACTGTTATGTTTTTGAACTTGTTAATGGTTACGGGCACAAACTCTGCAGTATCGGAGTAATAATCATGCATTTCGTTCACATGCAGCTTATTATCATTAACTGTCTCACTTAACCAAAGACGGCGTATATTTAACTTAATAGACACTGCCCCTATAAACTTTACTCCTGAACAGTAACGACAAAACTGCGTAAGAAAAAAAAAATTAAATCTACATTTGGAAACGTGTTCCTCCTTTTCACTCCATGTGGACTTGAGAGTTGTCAGTAGCTAAAACTAGCACGCAATTGGCTACTGCAGAACAAGGAAGGCGAGAGATATGTGTTTAAACAACGAGTGATAGGCGATAGCGGCATACCTTTGACAGCAAGTGATAATGCATTTAGAGAACGGGCTTTACTCGTGGTATATCTGACGTTACTAGACTATTCGAGCCCCTCTCCTCGGGGAGTGTTCGAATGGGTTAGACTCGGCGTGGCAGTGGACTCACAACTCACTCAATTGAGTGCCTGCTGCGGCAGTGTGTCCCATTGGAGTGTTTAAGACGTGCACCTTGGGGGCAGGGGTTAAGTCCTCAAGCACTGCTTGTCGTGGGGCGGCAGTGACTACCGTAATGCTCGGGTGACTCACATGTTAAATATAAGGAGGCCTATGCTAGACCAGTGAGAACCTGATAGCTGATTTGTACTTGGCAATCGTCTACACCCAAAAGCGGGTACGTTTAGACCCTAGGTGTCGTCCTTATGTAAAAGACCCCTCGAGGACACAGATCTCTGTGTATGAATCACATGATATCCTTGACTGGACCCAGGGAGGGACCCACCCTTTTCATCATTAACATTTGAATATTTCTGAGATGTTTTTTTTTAAAAAAAAACATCTCTTTGTAATGGTTCAGATAAACGCCAACTTATATACCCGTCATATACCTTCTCGAAAGTGCTTTATGGAAGAGACTGTACCAGGGGAAGATTACTACGGTTCTAATAGTAGCGGCACTCCAACTCGGCGTTGCCAATATTACAGAGAGAGAAAAAAAGAATATGCCGGCATACAGGGAAGTCCCTTCCTTCTGCTTGATTACGTATTCGCAGCATGGGTTGTGTAACGGGCTGCATAACCGACAGGAGAAGGGACGGTCACGTTAAAACTCCTGCTAGTGAAGCGCATAATGGCTTTGTAATTTCCCCACACACAGCAACTACCTTGGAACCAACGCTGTATAGAACCAAATGGGGAATTTACATCGGTCGACGTTTACGCGTGTGAGGGGCAGCAAATTGTACCCGAAGTTTGTTTCATTACATCCTCTAGCAACGCGGGAACAATTTCACTGGATCGCTAATTCATTGAGACCCTGTTCAGGCCGATAGAATGCGTTGGTGTGATTAGGGCGGAGTTTCCAGGGGTGCTGGACGTAATCAAGAGCGTCCGCGCAATATTTTTGTGGGAGGAGCGAGTCATTTTTACAGCACCGTTGACTTTAAAGTATCAGTGCTCATAATATTGTTAGGAATATACATTATAATGAAATAACCAAAATATCTTTTAGTTATAGCACTTGTGAAAGCTATCAGCAAAGTAAATATTTAAGCGTGAAGGGAAACTTTGTTCAACAGCGTTCCGAAGTAAGCCCTCACTAGACATATGGACCTATTTCAGTAAGTCCAGACGAAGCTTGCCTTACCTTGTTTTTCCATCTAATTTCAGTTTTGTTTGACGAGGGATCAGTCAAAAGTCATTTTTTTCCCCCTCGCGAACAAGAGAATGAAAAATCTTAAGATAGACGATTGAAAGTGTATGTAAGGTAATTTCGAATCAACTCGCTGGATGATGTATGAGCAAAGCAGCATGTCTCAGCACGCCCCGAAGTTCAGTTGCTGAGCGTGGTCAGGAATGGAGGTCACGAAGAATGAACAGCGTGCGTAGGTATGTGAAAATATACGCTATGCGTTGTTTATAACGTGCATCAATATCTACAATGTCTCGGTAAAACATTCTAAAGTTCCTTTTGTTAGAAAGAAATTTAAAATTTACTGCCACATTTCCGTCACTTAAAGCTACCACCCTGCACCAACAGTCTGCATCTGCACCTTTTACTTTAACCTTTTCGCAGCCATCTAGACAACGACCCCTTTAGGAGCCAGCAAATACTTCCCAATACTTCTGATACTAGTAGGTTAGTTTACGCACCTTCAGTGCTTGTGTGTTTTTATAAGGGTTTGTATATGTTAGGGATTATCGTGTTTGTGTATATTAATAATAATCTTATGCGTTTGCGCTGAATATATTTGCTACGTCACTTCCGTTGTTAGTGAAAAAAAAAATGTGTTTTGACTTCGGTAGTTTTTCATGTGCGATCGACGCACCCCTAGTGTTAATTCTAGTAAACATAAAACAAATGAGCAGGGCTTCCTATTCTGAAACATTACCTACTAAAAGTACAAAAAATGATATTGTTCTCGCATTGCTATTATCATATGGAATCCCCCTCTTGCTTATACTTTTTCTTACATACATATTTTAATTGAGCTTTTAAACTCATGCTTGTTCTCATGACATTCGTTAACCTCAATTAAATTACCTCGTGGCATTACTGAAGATAATTGCTAACTAAGATACCACCTTAAAATATATTTCTAAAGATCACAGGGAATATGACGTCGCTAATTCTCAGGAATGTAGGTTGATGACGTTTTATGAAACCTTTCTCGTTATTTCCATCAGACACACATTTCAAACTTTCATCAGTCTTTGCAAACAAAGTAGGGGGGATCGTATACACAAACTGCAGAATCAAAGAGTATCGGATTTCAACTTTTTTGTGTGCCCACACTTCCCTATAGGAATATAACAATAGTGGCAAAGCATCCTTCAGCATCCAGCATCGTTTCGACAGGTCTGCCAACATTACAATATTCCCATTCACGCTCCCTTCAAACAAACAAAAGAAATGCATTATTCATGGAACAGAATCCGTATTCCTTAAGCAGTTTTGTTCTTTTTGTGATTTGGGTTTGTTTGTGGTGCAAATATTAGAAGATATGCATTGTGGAGAACAGTGCAATAATGAATGTTACAAAGAGAGAACAATTTGTTGATAGATAAATAAACAGTTGCATTAATGATATTTTGAAACAGGCGAAGAAATATTTTCTGCTTTTACAATGGCAGGGTAGTAAATAATTCCGAACTGAAGCTATTAGTGTATTTAATATCTCATATTTTATTTTGAGTCTTGAAAGCCAAATATGACGCTTTAGAGTGAAAACAAAAGCAATATAAACACGAAAATGTAAAATAAACTGAAATAAAATACATCTATAGACATGTTGACAATTAAATTAAGTAATTGTAAAGTTCTAACACCTACTTACTTCTCACTTTTATTTGCACTTGTAAGCGATTGCCCTTATATGTATAGTTTTAAAATTATTTACATTTTGGTACATTGGCTATGTGCTAGGTCTTTTTGCCGTTCAATCTGAAGGTTACATACAAACACTCAAAACGTTTAAAATTTGTTAGTTCTATTCTGCGACATTTTCAACTTCATTCTTACGGATCCGTTTTTAAAATCTATTCTTTTTGGTTTTGGCGGAATTCATAGTCATCCCCTAGGACTTTCCATTACTTTACGCTCTTGTTCAAAATCTTCCATACCTCCACACCTCCACAGCCTCTCGCTCTTTGACCTAGAATATGACTTTATTGTCTATCCCTCCTCGCTGAACACATTTCTGCTCAACTTCATTCAGCGTGTCAGTTCCCAGAACTCCCTTCCTCCTGAAGTCAGAGATTGTCGGACGTTAAAGTTATTTAAACGTAGATTAAATTGTCATCTCAACTCTAAGCATCGCAACAGTTATAAGTTTTAATTGCGAACATTATAAACTGCCTCTAAATATTTTATATCAGCGTTTACACGACTTTTAATTCAACTACAGTAATTTTATATGTATGAAGATGCAGCATCTGAGTGGCTTTAAACGCACTGCCAACAGGTACACCAACTTGCTGGGCTGATCGTGTTAAAAGCTTGTAGTTTATTTCGTCATGGTCGGTCCTGGTGGTGTAGTGGTTACCTTCTTGCCTCCTATACCCAAGATCGCGGGTTCGAACCCGGCCAGAACCGATGGATTTTTTTCGGGCGTAAAAATCCTAAGTGTGGCTTCCTTCGGAAGGGAAGTAAAGCCGTGGGTCCCGTGTCGTACATTTAGGGCACGAAAAAGAACCTCAAGCCTGAAAGAGAGGCCTCTAAGCAAAATTTGTCGGCCGTTTCACACTCTGAATTGAATGGGACGCTGATGACCTGAGATGTTAAAGAGCGTCCATAAATAAATCATTCAAAAAAAATATTTCGTCAAGCTTCCTCTCATTTATAACCTGATTCTTTTGATCTCAGCTTCCTGAAAAATGGGGAGTTACTGCTGGAAATTGAGCACAAAATTCTGCTCTAAAATACTTGTACAATTTTTTTGTACAATAACAATCGTAATTAATATTCTTTGTTAAAATCTTACAGGCACTTCCCAAAGAAATGGAAGTGTAACGTTGGAATAAACTTTAACTCTATTCTTATCGGGAATCGCACGTCTACCAAATGTCAATAAGTTTGCACTAGTATATATAAAATCCGACTGCGTAGCATATTGAGTGCACGGTATAATTTTAAAACAATTATTCTTTTTTATTAGCATTTTCAGTATATAATATACTTTATATTGTTATAGGATTTTTTTGTACTGAAACACTTTCATTAAAGCGAATCTTATTAAAATTCTATTGGCATGCTTCCAATTCCAGTACCCTTACAACAGTTGTCACGCTATTAATTGCATTATCTTGCAAGGCAGAAGGTTAAACGCACACACAAGAGGGCGCTGTGGAGTGTACCTTTCCTAACATGGTCCCAACATGATTTCCCATGTCAGGCTCTTCATGCGGGGCATAAAACATGGACTTGAACCCGTAAGGGGCGTGTCTGGCCGGTTTACAAGGGCTCTAATGAAATTTGTGTAGCCCTTGGCTAAACTGCACCCCACTTGTCTATCGAAACATAACAACTTGCTCATTCCAGTGGAACACAGAGAGAGCCTCGAACCCGCGTACTAAATGTTTACTGCAACAGTTCTGTGAAATATCTGAAACAGAAGAGAAGGGAGGGAAAATACTGCACATTTTGGAGGAACTGTGTGCATAATGACAAATTTCATCTTTTTGTTTTTTCTATAGTTGTCTTGCCTACATCATCATCACCATAGAAATACTATATTTATTAAAAATACCTGTACTCATTGTTCAACAAAATCACACCTGTCGCCAATTAGCAAGTTTCATGAAGCTGTTACCGAATATAGCTTTATGATAATGAAGGTGAAGTTTTTGTTCAAAATATTGTGACAGGAGATAAAAGGTCATTGCATGAAATATCGGCACAAAAACTTGCCCCAGTAAAAGACATTCTAACCACAGGCTACCAATAGAAAATCCATGGCAAGCAAATTGGGACACACGTAGGAAAAAAAATGAAGTCACGGGCAGTATTCGAACTACAGATCTTCGGTTTGCTATACCTATATTCTTACCTTCAGAGCTACCATGCCATGCACGACCATATACGCAGATTTTCCCCATCTCGAGATCTCGAACATTATTTCGTTGCAGAGACTTCTTCCGTAAGAAATGTGATCCAGACTGCACATTTATTAGCCATAAAGTTACGATTCATAGTAAAACTATAAAGGTGGACTATTTGTTTGGACTAATTTAGGAAGACCAGTCCACACTTCGGGAAAATGCTATTAACACCAGATGCAAAATACACATGACACGCACGTTTTGGGCTGCAGAAGTGGAAAGAGGAGGAACTAACATGAGTTCTAAAATCGTATGTAATAAGGTTAGAACAAGGCTAGAGGGTATCAGCAGGCAGGAAATCGAGGCAGAATGTAACACGAAATTATCCTCGGGTATATCTATTGAAAAGAAATGAACCTGGATTAAAGAGGTATATATGCTCGTTCTAGGGAGAAAGGCAATATCAGGAATGGCCTGGTTTAAACTGGAAGGTTGGGAAGTTCAGTAAATAGGATAGTTCTGATATAAGAATCTGCCCATTTTGTGGAGGGGATAAGGGATGGGTAGATATTCTGGCCGAAAGTATCCACAGGGCTGAGAAATACTCCGTTTCCTGAACATTTTCTTAAGGCCATTAGAGGTCGACTGGATGCTGGGAGCTGTTTCCGAATCACATACATTGAATTAATAAATAATTGAACGAGTGAGTGAGCGTATTTATTCAAATTAACATAATTGATATTATCTTTGCAACCTTCGCACGGGTCCACAAGTACGTGCTTTTCATAGTAAACAAAAAAGTATATTTCTAAAATAAATTTGTAAATAAGTTATAAGTTATTGTTTAACGTAGTTATAAGTAATAATACAGTTTTCAGCCTTTTCAGACCTGAGCTGTCTCTCCTTCGACAGGAATTTGCCTACCTGCTCTTCATCCTTGCCTGCCAGTAGAGTCCAGCATACTCCTTGTCCAGTAAAGGAAGGGAGTAGGTACTTTTTTCTCCATGCCTCATTGCTGCTACAGTTTGCTAAGATTCCGGACTATAATTCTTCCTCTTCACATAAAAGGCAAATTCTCAGCCCATTTTCACCTGAGATCCTGATTTACCTCCATACTCCAAGCCTAATTCACGCGTATCCTTGTTTTTATTTACATCTCCCACCCAGATTTTAACCCTTTTGTACTTCCAATGACAGCTTCTCCCCACATTGGTTAAATATGGGAGTTTTGTACCCAAGGTACGCGAAGCTAAAAACATGACTTTTCTGGTTAAAACGCTATAACTAATAGAAATGTATAATATGTAAGTTGGTTTCAGTCATATATCTGTAAATATATCTGTTCTTCCCATCTTATTGTTTATTATTATTTAATATTTCTCTCTCTCTAATAGTATATCATACTTAAGCATGTACTTGAGGAAGCAAGCATAAAATATATTTGAAATGTGCACATACAAGTTTATAGCAATAAGGGGTACAGATACTACTCCTAGATGACCGCGTTATAAGGGTTAATTTATTTGAAATGTATTTTTTATCCAAATCTTAGCCTAATACAGGACCTATGTGAATCGCATTTCAATACTAAAACGACAATGTCAAAGCACACACTTCACACCCAAAACTGAGAGACTAAATCGCATCGCATCATAACGTCCACCATATAGCACACACTTGATGCCTATAGCTTTCAATGTTCACTTGAAATTTATTGAACAAAGAAACGTTTATGTCATACAAAAACATGATAATATTTTTAAAGAGTAATTATTTAAGAGAAAGTTTAATATTTATATTTGTGTTCAATTTATTTAAACTAGTATCGTCATCCCATATATTTGTCAAATACCAAACTTATAGTAGTATGTTTTATTCCAGCTACAAGGTGCAGTTCATAACTTCCCGGCTTCAGCATTTGAAGTAGATGATTCCGTGCGATCAGGTTTTTTCCTATGAGCGAACCCTCACTCATTTGCCGTACTACTGAGGAAGCAGCAAAACTGTTTGCTTATTTGTTGACCTTGCTGAATGTTGCAGTCGTAGCGCAGCTGTTCCTGGGTGTGTGCTGTGTTTTTCGTTTCTTAACTCGACACATGTGTGTGTAAAGTGTATTAAGCCTCCTCTTTTTACAACGACACAGTGTGTCTTTATGAATGAATCATATGTGTTAACTCAGAGGTGAAAGAATCATAGGATCATTTTTTTTGAGCATGCAGTTGACCGTGTTACTTGCATGAATACCATACTAACCTCTTTTTCAGAAAATTAACCGTCAGGGAGCATGTTTCCGCAAGATGGGGTTAACCATTAAGGGTTTGTGACACTTCGGTCCCCCGATTTAAGAGCCTGAGATTATTATCTCTGGGATAAATTAAAATCATGTACTGTACAAGACGCACCCGCACACCATACAGAACTCAAAGATAATATTCGCCAGGAAGTTGTGTGGATTACTCAGAATGAACACAGCGATTTATGAATAAAACACAAAAGAGATGCCAGAAATGTGTGGAGAATGAAGGCAGACAGCTCCAACCCCTTATTTGATAATTTGGTAAGCAACGAGTCTCTTAAATTGGTATGTGTATTGTTGTTTGATCGCCCCTGGTAAATTTGGAGTTGTAAAGTACAAGTGTAGAAGAAACATTTGTGGAATACAATTGTACTTGCACTAATAATAACCACACTGGTTATACTTGTAATGCATTTGACCATACTTTTGTAAAATGGGGTGCAGATGGTAGGAAAGACAGCGAGAATAAAACCAAGTAAATAACTTTCTATTTTGCACTCATAGTGAAAACTGTTTGACCACGAAAATACCATAAATGAAGTTGTAGTCAAATATGAGACGTAAAGAGTTGACATTGAAATGTCAAATGGGAGATAATGGCATGCTATTTCTAGCGACTCAAGTGTTTCGACCTTGTCGGGTGTAATAATAACTGCTGGCAGTATCGCCGAACATGCGCTATTAATACACACTCTTAATGTACCGTTCAACGTTTGTTAGCTGATGTAAATATCTTGATTACTTAAGGAAATAGCATTGTCACTTTGGTTTCAAACTTAATGCTACTATAATTAGTGCTAGAGAGTTAAGATCGCTGTGTTCAAAGGCAATATGTACAGTCCTTGAATTCATGATTTATTGTTGCGATGATCATGCTATCTGATACATGTTTTAGGAGTGTAAAAACTGCATTTCCTTTCCGGTAACACGATTGGTTTCCTTGGAGAAATTCATTGAAGTCGTGTGCAGATCCCGGAAATTAGGAAAGTTCCTTTATTATCTGGGGAATATATTTAAGAGTCAGATAGAAATGAACATTTTTCCGTATATTGGGGTCGGTAGGGCCAGTTTTTATTTTGCCTTTTTTATTTATTTATTTATTCATGCAATCATTCATTTTTTTTTGTTGCCTATTTTGACTAGTCTTGGCGAATGATTTTGTATCGATCTGCACCAGATAATTCTGCTGAATTTGTGATGGGGGTAACTTCTCGGCTACATAAATGTAACAAACAATTTGCAAGCGAGGAAGGTGAAAGCGATACAGTTGTGCAATAAATCGTCCCTACAATGTGTTCAGTGCAGAAGTAAGAGACAATTTTTTGTTATTGATCTGTTTTATTTGCGGACGCTCGTTAACATCTCAGGTCATGAGCGTCCCATTCAATTCAGGGTGAGAAAGGGTTGATAAATTTTGTTCAGAGGCCTCTTCTTTCAGGCTAGAAATTCTTTTTTCGTGCCGTAAATCTACGACACGGGACCCACGAATTTACTTCCCTTCCGAAGGATACCATACTTAGAATTGTTACATTCGAAAAAGTCCATCGAAGTAAGAGAGATACTAACCTGATTCCCCTATAAACGTCTAAACGGAAAATGAACTATATCAGAAAGCAATACGCATCTTTTGATCATTCGCCAGGACTATTCAAAACTACTTTACTTTGTCTTGATCAACATTTCCATGATGTCCTGAAAGGTGAATATTCTGTTGTAACTGGTGTCGAGTAATATCGAAATAACTTGTGTGAAATATTCTCCAATCACTTCTTTTTCCATGATAAAAAATGTTCTCTCTGACAAGCGGCTGACTATGACAGTTGATACCTTGAAAAAACATCTTGTTGTTGCTTGTAACCGAGAATAGTAATCTTAAGTACTTTAATTATGTGATAAAGAAATTATTAAGTATCTTAATTACCTATTTTCATTTTTCACTTTTAATAAATGACAATTTTAATAATAATACGGCCTTTTTCAGTATTTTAAATAATAAAAACAATAATAATATCAGGACAATATAATCACGTTGCAGTGAGTCAGCTACTGTCCAGTTTGAGGAACTTTTTCCACAAGTCCGAGTGCGTCGTAGCTTTAGAGATAAGAGGGAAAAAGGTATCATTTGAGACCATAGCAAATCTATCTACAGTTTAAAATGCACATGCTTTATTACACGTTTTATACGTTATGTTAGTGTTTGAGAGGCGGTTGAAGATTTTTGTTTTCCACAATTTACCTTACAATTTTTCAACAATATGCCCTCAATTCACAGTATCAACTACACCTTTACATACATAATTTACATATTCTTTTTACTGTAGTTCCTAGCAGCACTCTCTTCCTACCTCGTTAACCACGTGGTTGTCTGACTGTATGAAAACTACTTCTTTTACTTTATTCCTATATGTGCCCACTTCTCCTTAACGTTACCCCAAACACTGTTCCATTTTCTGCATGTTATTACGCTCTTGTTCTCCACCTACTTAATTTCTTGAACACTTCATAATTAGCTAAATCGCATTCTTGAATATACTCTCCATAACATTTCATTATTTCTGTCTAATATACCTCCATCTTTTTCCCTGCCCACACTTCCATGGACTCCAACCTTAATACTGCTTCCTATATTCTACCTACCCTCAGTGCTACCATAACTCTATATTTCCTTATTACTCCTATTGTCAATAACAAATTTCCCAGAAGTGCTCTCATTCTCAACTCTCCATTTGTATCATCTTTCTGTTTCCTCTACCTCCCTACTTCTGCCCCTAGGCTTAACCTCGTTATTAATGGAAAATGTTCACTACCTACTGCCATATCTAACACTTTAAATCCTACAGTACCCGGTCTATTCCTTTAATACATGACATGTAATCAGTCACATTACATTTATAAGTAAATTCCCATTCTTAATCCTCTCCCCGTAGCCCATTACACATTAGTAACCCATTCCGTTCACACAACTGATGTTATATTCACGTTTTGCATTTCCAACAAATCGCAACATTCGTTCAGGTGAAATGGCGTTGAATTTTGCTCCCTTTTCGGTATTGATTAGGCATGAAAAGAGGGACAGGAGGAATTCTGCCATGAAGATAAACTATCCTATTTTCTGCACTTTAGTTCAGATTTATTGAACATTCTAAGTAGAAATTGGTGTTTCCTGTATCAAGGGGATATGAAAGTGGTCCATATTTTAGACTGGCATTTATTTTTTACTTGGTTCTAAAGAACACCTTACAAAACGATTTCAGTACTTTTAAAAAGAGCTATATCTCCGATAAAAATACTGTAACTACTCATATTTACTGTAGGGGAAAACAGAAAATATCTTCTTGTGTTCTAAATGAATGCATGGTGTTTAACGCCCGTTTTTGCTACAGAGGTACCACAGGCGATGGACACTGATGATACATGAGATGAAATAATATATTGGGAAAGAATTTATTTTTAAGGAAGGAAACGTTCCAGGCCTAAGTTTAGGGTACCTCCCCGGCATTTGCCATCTATGAGGACTGAGGAAAACCTGGAGTTTCTCAGTCAGGGAGGACGGTCCTGGCGGGATTCGAACCCCAGACCTCCCGCTCATGAGTTTGCTATTTAACGACCTCGGCCATCCATGGCGGTCTTGTGTTCTAAAGACAACATAAAACAGTATATTATGATATTCGGTTATATTATTATACAAGGACCACTCTGAATGTTTTTAGAATGCATGCAATAAATTTTTAAAATAATCAATGAGAGAGTTTTAAAGTATTCATTACATTCTATACAATGAATGAGTTATTCATTGTGCTTACTTGGATAAGGTGCTGCAAATACATTCTTCATATGCCGCCATTCCGGCTTCAGATGATTCAAATTGTTGACCACAGCTTTGCCTTAGAGTAGAAAAAAAAAAATAAAAAAGCCACACACGACCAAATAGGATATGTGGGGAGGATGGGGCAAAAATTGACTTCTAACTCCTGCAGAAATTGAGTTTGTTTACAGTGCAGTATGCGCAAAGGCGTTGTCGTGGTACAACAGAATTTCAAGCTCTTAGGACACTTCGTCCTCAAAACCTTGAAGACTTGGGGCTGTCATCTGCAGGTGACAGTTGTTTGTCTCTCAAGTGGAACTGTTACAATGAGGACACTTGCTGAGAAGAAAGAAGATATCACCTTCTTGCAAACACTTCCCGCTCGCCTCACTTTTGTTGGGGATCCTCTTCTGAAAAGACCCAGTCCGATGATTGCCGCTAAGTTATTGGATCATACTGGTATGTCCAACTGTAGCCATCTGTTATGACGTGAAATTAGTTTTTTAATCTTTCTCTATCAAATTTTTCCAATTTTCTGGCACCAATCCAAACGTGCTTTCTGCTGATCGGCTGTGAGGTGGTGGGGTGATGACTGC
Organism: Metallyticus violacea; assembly: GCA_030762175.1. NCBI lineage: Eukaryota > Metazoa > Arthropoda > Insecta > Mantodea > Metallyticidae > Metallyticus > Metallyticus violacea. Next base: position 21,750,213 of record CM060844.1, read on the forward strand.
AGAGCTTCCTGACACAAAGTTTTTCTTCGAGGATTGTTTTCACTTCTACTGAATCAATATTCAGGGCTTTTTGAATCTTGTAATATGCACATGATGACTTTCCCTCAACATACGCTCTCCTGTCATCACATTTTCATCCACTGTTGCTGTAGAGGATCGTCCTGCGTGGTCTATATCTTCGAGGGGAGTCCTTTCCTCTCCTAAAAGCTGTAAATTACAGTGGCTTTTGTAGGGAAAACATCCCCAATCAATCTTTAAAGACATTCTCTCTCCCTAACCCTACTTAAAATCGTAGTAAGCGTAAATGCTCTCGCTTGTAATCCATCCTACCGTATGGCGCAACAACATCCGCGTACACATACACAGAAGTGTTGACAACCCACATTGTTGCAGTGCGATGTTGCTAAACTTTATTTAAAACTAAGAAAATCTGCACTGACTTGTCACAGCTCCCTCTTGTCCACTCTTAAAACTTTATTGCACAAATAAATGTTTAAAGAAATAGTATTATAAAATTAATATTAATATCCATTTTATGATTAATTACTCTGAAGTCAATGCCTTCTTTAATTAATATTATGGCACCATGGTATAGATAGAGCTTATTTAGTTCGCTTGTCTGTAGTAGACGTATATACTGCAAGGAACTTTCAATAATAACAAGAAAGTCTCATGGCAGAGTTTGAAAAATCTCGAGCCCAAGGCCTCCGTAAGAGACTTAAAGCTGCTGGGTCCTGTGTGTACCTAGATAAAAATTATCCGCCACTTCACGTCCAAGCAATATCATAGTCCCATGCTAGATAGAAATGGAGGCGATGGGCGTATAACCTGTCTCTCTGTAGCAAAATAAATATATATAAAAAAATATATCCACATTTCTTCTTGGTAACCGAAGCCTCCATTAGCGGCGCTCACGTTCGGGAATGAAACTACAGGCACAAACAAGATGATGAATATTTTAATAGTGTTTAACGTCCGTTTTTACTGCTGAGGTATCATAGGCGGTGGACACCGATGATCAGGGCCCGCATTTTTACTTTTAAACTATTTTGTTCCTTGCTAGCTAACTGTGATATTTAAACAGAAATATCCGTTTCTTTATTATGGTCTTTATCTAAGAGTCACATAGTAGAATCTTATGAAACCTAAAATTTATCGATTAAAAATTAAATTTAAAGTTAAATTACTTTTAAATGCAATTAATTTTAAATTATTAAAATTAAATGTAATAATATTTACAACAAAATTACTATAAAACATTACCCAACAATGTACATCTTGACGAACTTCAAAGGCAAATCATTGCATTTAAATTTAAATGTCATTAATGTAATGTTATGTTAATAGCATTGTTGAAATTAACTTATTTATAGAAGCAAGCTGAATATAATTTCGAATACCATTGTTGTCAGTCACGTTCAATGCTATTTTTCTCAAATGACTATCGAACAGAAGGCTTTATTGTTAGTAGGTTCTGTTGAAGATAATTGTCGGGTACAACTCTTATTAACAAGCAAACTGAAGGCATAACTAAAAACTTTATACTTCCAGTTTATTAACAGTTACAGCAAGATGCCAAAAGGAAAGGTTTCTAAAAGTTGGTTGATTGTACAGTGGATTGGCAAGATTCCAATTTTACTACAGATTATAAAGACTTGGAAAATTTATATATTTTAGTGTTTTACAATTTTTTTTTAAAAAAATGGAGTATCCTGACTATATGACTTAGGAATTTTAAGTGTTTATGTGCTTTTGTGTTTCAGAACAATGGAAAATACAAGTACAATTAAATTAAAATAAATTCATATTATGGTATGTATTTTTTTCAGTGTGTTTATTCTACTTTATTTAAAAAAAAACTTTACCCTAAAAGTGTTAAAAACAAAACTATTTTAAAATGTTCAAAAAACTAATTGAAGGTTTATAAAAAACCTAAAAATCCGGGTCCTTCTGATAATACCTGAGAAGAAATGATAAATTGGGAAGGGTTTTCTTTAAGAAAGGAAACGTTCCAGGCCTAAGTTTTTGATATCTCTCCAGCATTTGCCATTTATGAGGACTAAGGAAAACCTCAGTCAGGGAGATCGGTCCTGGCAGGAATCGAACCCCAGACCTCCAGGTCCTTAACAACATTGGCCACCCATGGCGGTGATGATGATATGTGTTCTAAAATATAAGTAAATCTCATTCTTTTTCGGGTTTCCCAATTGGTCTGCTAGAGCTCACTGTATGCAGAAACGCCACTGACCTCGATAACCCCATCATCTCAAAATGTAATTATAAAGTTAGATATGTACTCAAAAGAAACTAGAGAAGAAAAAAAAAAGAAACTAACAAACTATTTCCAGGATGCAAGGCATAGCTGGAGGAAAATCAACTTTATACCAATTTATTTTTTAACGCATCTTCCCTAAGGAGTTTTCAGTTGTTAGGGGTAGCAGTAACAAAGAGAGGCTTCTCGTCAAAGTGAATGGAAGGAAATCAAGTTAAAGCGAACAGACATTCCATTCCATTGACTTGGACTTTCAAAACTCCTGTTGGTAAATCTGCTTTAATAATCTTCCACAAAGAGATCGATTTGGCGTCTTTCTGCTTAAGCCTGTGCTGCAAGGTAAAGCTACAGACTGTTTCTAAACTCCTCAGCCCACGTGGTCTTTGCTGTCAGATGCAGTAAATCACGTGGCCCAATGACCTATCAGCTATTCATATAAAATCGAACACTACTAAATTACAACTGCATTAAAAAGAAAAATACATAGAGCTTTCATATTAAAACTGCCTATTTAAACAAAAAACATTGATATTGAGGGGGGTGTTTGATTATATTTTGTGTTTTACCCCTTACTCTAAATTTTTCCTCTTTGAAATTTAAAATTTAACCCCTGCTTTTGATGCTTAAATTTAAAGAGGATGCAATAATAATAACAACAACAACAATAATAATAATAATAGTAATAATAATAATAATAATAATAATAATAATAATAATAATAATAATAATAATTTGTTTTTCGAATATGGGCTGAATAATACTATAAAATATATAACGCATTGCTGTTTTCTGGTAATAAATTGTTTAAAAATTGTGTATACCCTATAAGAGGAGTAGTGGCACCCAGGAAAATTCAAATTATACAATGCCCAAAAAACACAGCAACAAAGGAACGCAGTGCGCGTTGATCGATGGTGTTAAGTTATTACTAGGCATCGCGATTAAGTACTTAACATCCAGTTAGGATTACTCAAACTACAAGATCAGTACAAACAAAACTGGTCGAGGTCGTTAAGGCGCGGATGTACAATAAGCAAGAACCCAAGCTATTATGAGCTACTGACCATCAGGTAAACAAAAATGAACGAAGGACAATCCTAAGAGAAGAGATTGGTTGATAGATCATGAGTTGTTATGCCCCCCTCATCTATTGTCTACAGTCCAGTAACACCATGACTTAATTCCTCTTTATTCGGGATCTAGTGCTTAGAAATTCCGATGCCAAATTATGATTAGTAATGGAACACTTTCTACCATGGATGCGAAATGGTTATACTTGCCTCGCAGACCCAAGATCGCGGGTTCAATACCGGCCAGGGTCGATGGATTTTTTTCGGGCGTAAAAATCCTAAGTATGACCTCCTTCGGATGGGAAGTTAAAGCCGTGGGTCTTGAGTAGTAGTTTTAACGTACATCCTTCGTCTGTTGAACACAAAAACTCCTATTCGAGACAGCGCGTCGTTCACAAGGTAACCAGCAAGGCTGCGTAGCCACTGCAACAGTTGTGTTATTTGACATGCACTTAAGACGCTGTCTAGCATGTGTGTTCCGTTAGCTCTGTGGCAGAGTGTGCAGAGCGCAGGTTCGCCTCCCGGCATGATACATTTTATTTTAATAATCCTTTGTAACATATTATGTCAAAGTTCCATAGTGTTGCTCCCCATACACAGCAAACTTTAACGTTAACAAATTATAACATACATTATAATTAATATTATAACATTTCCTTCAGTATTTATTCTATTTAAATACAATATGCTGCACATGCATGAAGTACAAAAGATTGCTTACGGGCACAAATTCAAGAAACCTGGGATGTTGTAGTCTCTTGTTCGCATTACCGCAGAAATCTGATATCTATACCCCGAAGATTGAGGGCAGTCATACATGTTGAGGGTTCATACACCTGATATTAATTTGTGTTTATTTCTATGGGTTTTCACTTTAGAAGACAAACGTTTCTCTTCATATATTTATTTAATTATTTGTAAATAATGCATTAGTTTTGTAATTACGTTTTTATGGCGTGCAGGCAATGCCATAAAACCCAAGTAATAAAATATATGATATTAAGGCAAAATAATGTTCTACATTTACATTTATAAAACAAATATATATATATATATATATATATATATATATATAAATGTGTGGGATTTGAACCCAGGAACTTACGTTTTCTAAACCGCTCAGCCACCGTTACTCTATAATGCTAACTTAAGCGCCCACTGCAGTGCGCCAGTCTCTGATACGCGTTGCAAATATGGCGTTTACGAACATTTCCGAAGTTCTCCGATCTACACGAATCTGGAGAATATTTTTATTTATTTTATTTGTTTATTTATTGTCATAGTAGATACTTAAAATAACTTCAAGCCTGAAAGAAGAGGCCAAAGAGCAAAATCTATCGGCCATTTCACGCCCTGAATTATAGTGGAACGCTGATGATTTGAAATGTTAAAGATCGTCCGTAAATAACCTAAATAATAAAAAGTATCAACTACATAGTTTATCTTACCCTAAATCCTGCTTAGCGTTTTGAGCACGTTTCAGCATTGCAGTTACAAGCTCTAACCCCCTACCTCTGACGTCATTACCCTAGATTATATCAGGCTTGAGCTAATGTCTTGTTTTCGAAATAATTGTTTCATCTCTAGCTATGACGACTATGCATTGCTGTCCGCTATTTAGAAATTAAGCGATACGTGTTGCAAAGCTCTATTTTGACTCTGCGTTCAATACCCTTGAGCATATAAGAAAGAATAGAATATAAGAGTGTTGGTCAGGAGTTCTGAAACATTCATAATCATTGGTAATATTAATAACTCTTTTACCCAAAATTAATTGTTATGTCAAATAACAAATAACTGACTTATTTTATAAGCTATGCAAGTTCTAACAAAAATCCACTGTAACAATTTTTACTGCCATTATGACGTGTTTTAAGTGGCCTTTTCCCTGCTTTTTTTCTACCATTACTCTATTTTGAGGTATTAAACATCTTTTTTCCGAACTCGTTTACCTTGGAGCACAAATATGAAAATTATATTAATGTTAATAATCTGTAATTTTACGTTTTTATTTTTAATTTCCCTTTTTGGAAAACCGCTTTAATTATGTAAATGAATGACTGTGTTTTATAGGTCATTATGTTCACAAGAACTATTTTTCAGATTTCTAATTCAAACGATTGCATTTCAGGGTCAAGTTTGCCACATTTCCATTTGCTATGCAATCCTCACAGAGATTTCTCCGGACTTCGTTGAAAACTTTCTCCAAGTCAAGTTTCTGGTCGATAAACACGAGGCGATTTATTTGAAGCTTTTTAATTTGCTCACATTCCGTTTTCCACATAATTAAGCAGACTATTTCATTTATGTGAAGTCATCATAAAAGCCACCAATGAAATGAAACAACATTTTTAATTCTGACAAATCACTGCCCGATACTAATGTGAAATTATCGTAAAGTTTCACCAAATCCCTTTACCACGGGAAGTGCATTTGTCTTCTGGTCGGTATAGCCAACTGTACACCCCCACTATAATTCCTGAGCGTTCCACTGTTTTTTTTTCTTTCTTTCTAGCGGCTATTTTGCTTAGAAGGTCGCTAACTGTATTCTCAGTATACTTTTTATGGTAACTGGGGAATATTTTATATAGAAGGGCAGTTTCGAAAATCAGCCCGCCCTCCTGAGAGCCCTAAAAAGACAAAATGCCAGACCTTGGTGAATATCTCCGCAACCGTAAGACGGTTGTTACTATGTGCACGTATTCAGAATGCAAACAGATAGGTGTCACGGTTTGCAGAATATTTCTGAAAACATTTAATAAATATTATTTCATATAGATAACGCGGAAAATGCACTTAAGTACAGTAATTTTGCATATGCACTCGATTCTGTTTCAGGCTAATAATTATGTCAGACAGCCATAGCCACTAATGGATTTGTTGACAAGAGAACACAAAACTTTATCTGTACTGTCACCCAGTGGGTAACTCATAAATCTGATAACATGTTAGTAATTACAAATTCTTCTGTACATAATCTAAACAGAGTACCGTCATGGTCAAACAAAAAGAACACGATGTCAGTAGCAGCGCTCAACAGATGACGCAAGCTGAAGCTGTGAATGATTTGCACATGTGGAACACACATTAGTACATGGGGCACATGCTGGCGGCGCCACTGCTGCTGCCCGTCGTCGACTCAATAAAACTACACACGCAACACAATATCCTATGCAATCCATCACATGGGTAGGACTTTGTTGTACGCGCGGGAGTGGAGTGAGGAGGAGGAGGACTGGATTTCATAAAACTGAGCTTTTAACATGGTTCGCTAATAGGTAAAACATTTTTGTACATTCGAATATATAGAGTGATTTACTTAGAACTAACACATTTCTTGCTTCCTTTCCGTATTTCAAAACGTATGATGCTAGTCACAACTTATTATATCTCAGACGTAGAGTATCTTTGGGAGATTATTAGCCTCTATACAAAATGTTGAAAATGTCCTGCCTCCCGCATAAGGCATAACACAACACGTCGTTCCAAGTTACTGGCCGCTCTTTGGAGGACTGGTTTGTCAATAATATTAATTTCCTGTGTAACGTCGCGCTTCATATGCTCAAAAGTCTGGGGGTGTGTGGGTGTCTATTAGTAATCTCATAGGAAGAAGTTCGGTGATATCAAATCAGGAAATCTCGGTGGTCACAGGCTCTTGCAGATTATCCGGTCGTCAAAGAAACTTTCAATTAGCGCCATGGATTAATTTGATGTGTGACATGTAGCGCCATCTTGTTGAAAATGTATGTGACGGACTCTACATCATTCGGTTGCTCAACAAACTCCATGAAAATCCGGCGATAATCTGCAGCGTCCACAGCCTGGTTAAAGAAGAAGAAGAAGAGGAAGGAAGGAAGGAAGGAAGGAAGGAAGGAAGGAAGGAAGGAAGGAAGAAAAAAGTCGCACTATTTTCTGTGCGGATATAGCGCACCAAACACCGACTTTAACTAGTGTAGATGCTTCATGAATGACATGTGGAGTTTTAACGGTCCAGCGTGAATTCCTCGAGTTCGCATGGCCGCATAAATGGAAGCATGCTTCATGTAAGAAATATGTGTGAACAATGCCAGGATTTCGCACAATGAACGCCGTCTTCAGTTACGTCTTATGCAGGATGGAGGACATTTTAAACATTTTCTAAGAGGTTAATACTCTCCCAAAAATACTCTACTTTGAGATGCAATAAGTTGTGGCTGGCATCATTCGTTTTGAAATAAACAAAGAAGGAAATGTGTTCGTTCTATATAAAACACTCTGTAGTTATTTATATATGACATTTTCAGAAGATGGAACCATTAAAAACAGGGTATTCAGTGAGTTTAGGAAGGCCAACTCAAATTATTATTCTATTCAAATTTATGTGGGAAATAAATTATGTACGTTTTATTACATGGGTATATAAACAACTATCTTTATTGGTAATTACTAAAATTACCAGTCCATAAATACAGAAACTCCATTGTGGACAAGTAAGAAACCTCACCACTGATTAGAGTCCTGTATGGTCTAATATATCACAAGTTTAAGGACCTGTAACTTGTAGAATTGTGTTCCCAAAGGTTTCTGCTACACTTATATCTTACAACTCCATACTTACAAGTGTAGAAACGATATTTCATTATCTTGTTCCACAGCAGTATTTATTAGTTATGCTTTTGTAATTTAAAGTGTTGCAATATTGGTTACTTCAAATACTAATTCAAATTTTAATGTTTAGAAAATCAGTTAACTTATGTAGGTAAATAATTAGCGAAAGTGATGATAATGACGATAGTAAGCGTGATATAAATATGAATAATTCAACATTTCAGTACAATGAACGTTTTACGTTAAATGCAATTAAAGTAGGACTGCATATGACTTGAAATTGCTCTTTTGTTCCAACTGCATATTTCAGCCGTGTTTTACTTTGTGTTTTTAAGGCTCTCGATAAATGAGACGAAAATATTATTTTCCTTGCCTTATTCTCTGTTAAACTAAATATTTTATTCCCTTTGTAACATAACATTTTTGTTTAAATTGAAAATATGTTTGCCAAAACAAAAATTTGCGATGCTGTTCCATAAAGAATAATACTTTTTACACGCATAGTTCTTGGTGCTGACATTTAATCGTACAATATGTGTTAGCGTAATGTACACGTGGTACTAGTTTCATTGTCACTTCCGGTTTCCGCCCATAAAAGGTGTGCAAGTTGAGGCATGTTCAGTTTAGCTTATAGCAAAATGGAGCTGACACACAATATACGAGAGTAGGTCCATAAGTTTCCGGCCTAGCCCTTTATCTTGGTATCATAAAGACAAAAACTATATTTCAATTTTCAATATATTTATTACAATACACTTTTCACATTAACATTTCAACCAACCCCCCAAATAGTCAGAAGTCTTGACTGAAAAATGGGCATAAACAGCATTCATCACTTCTTCGTCACACTTAAATTTCCTTCCTCGTAGGTCCTTCTTGAGTTTTCAGAAGAGGAAGTAGTCACTGGGAGCTAGATCTGGGCTATTGGGTGGATGGTCGATCTCCTTGAAGCCACATTTTTTTCACAGCTTCCTATGGAACAAGAGTTTGTGCACAAGTGCGTTGTCGTAAATAAGGCCCACACCACCACTCAGCTTTCCACGCATTTTCTCTTTAATGGAAGCACGTAGTCTGCGCAGTAGGCCAGCATAGTACTCCCCATTTACTGTGGTGTTCCTTTCCTTGAAGTCAATGAAGAGTATTCCTTCACAGTTCAAAAAGATTGTGGTCATTATCTTCTTGATTGACTAAGTGACCTTGCTTCGTCAGGTTTACACCACTCCATTGATTCTCTTTTGGACGAGGGACCACAGTAAAGAACCGTAGTTTCATCTCCTGTAAAAATAGTTTGCAGAATTTCTCTTTCGTCGCCACGGCAGAGCTCCGAAAATGCTGACAACAGATGACTCATTACTGCTTTTGGACTGAGGAAAGAAGTCTAGGCACCCATCTTGCCAACCTTATTCATGTTTAAATGTTCATGAATATTTTGAAGGACTGTTGTTTTAGGAAGGCCCAACCCTCTTCGTCTTCAATACGTTTTCGACCCATTCGAAAAAGTTTTGCCCATTCTTTTACGGTAGAATATGAGGGGGATGCTTCCCCGTGTGCACCGTTCAATCGCTGTTTTATTTCATTTGGAGTAAGTCCTTCTTTTGTGAAAAACTTAATAACAGCCCGATACTCCATTTTGAACATGTCACAATCTTCTACACATAGTCTTCTTTATGCAACTATATCTGAACAACTGAACATAGCGGGGAGGAAGTTACAGCTGCAATTATTTATTTAACAGATAAGGTATGACACCAGATAAGCGTTTTCTAAAGGCGATAATCCTTATCGACGAGGCCGGAAACTTATGGATCTACCCTCGTACTCCCTGAAAGCCTTTGTTCGTCTCAACAAATATTCAGCTGAGACGTATGGATAGTTTGTTCTTCCCTATAGTACAGCTCGAAAATGGTCTAACATTATAAAGAAGGCGGTCAATCAATTCAAAGGAAGGTTGGTAACTGAAAAGTTGTACATTAGATTTTTTTTGCACAGTTCGTTCTAACTGCTGATTCCCGAACAAAAGGTTGTTCGCTTGCTCATTTGTATGCCAGATGATGTACAGGAAGATACGGATTTTTTTTTCAAATAAAATCACTGCTAATGAAAATTGGCTACAACATTTAGAGCAAACAGCAAATCTCTGTGTGCAAATCTCCATCATTACCAATTGCTTCTGCTGGGAAAGTTATGGTCATCTCATTTTTCCATATTCAAGGAAATTTTCACCAGTATGTCGCACCTGCACACACAACTGAACTAGGCAATACTGCAGAGATGTCCTGAAAATTCTGCAAGACCATATCTATTTTCTTACCAACTGTTAATTATGGAAAATGCTTGATAATGCAAAAGACCCTAGGCACTCTCTTGACACACCGGAAATTTATAAAATACCATGTGAGTGTTGCAAAGGCATGACCTGAAGATCGATTTAAAACAATTAGAGCATCAGCCATACCTTCGACTTAATAAACGTGAACGATATGCGGTAGCATAACATGCTATAAATAAATTCAATGGCATTCACTTTAATAAAACAGAAATGGTTGTAAAAAGCATTAGGCGCTTTAGAGACCGCGGATATCACCTAGGTAGCACAGAGAAACTGGTTCTTAAAAAAAACTACCCCCATCCCTGTACCCTACACACCCTACCTTCTAAAACCAGACAGATGAACTGTCGACTTTTAGCAGTCAGGTGTTGTTCATCGTCCACTGATGATGCTAACCGCAGTGCTTGGTGAAAGCAATGGTAGCACGGACCACAGCAAAATAGCTCGGAAGATTTTATCTGTTTTAATTATAATAATGACCATGAGAACCTAAGATGTATCAGGGCCACGTCACATTGAAAAGGGGATATTTATTAGAGCAACAAGCTGGATGCTCCACCACGATAATGCACTGCCTCACATCGCAAATGTTCTTGCTGAGTATTTCACAAAAATCAATGTGAAGTGTTTCTCTAATTCTCGTTATAGGAGGCATTTTCCATAATCAGGAGAAAGATGTAGAGGCATCCTTCTGAATTAGAAGGAGCTGTCAAAAAAAAAAAAAATCAGCATATCTTTGAAGATAAGTTTAAATTATTATTAATATCTGACTCTCGAATTCTCTTTTCATTTGTACGAAATTCTAGCACAATGGCAAAAAAACTGGTTCAATTTCCATTTTAAGAGCAATAAATAGGATCCAAAAATAATCAAAACCACACAATCACTCTCATATATATATATATATATATATCACTCTTTTTTTAATACATTCATGGAGATATGAAAAAGACCATGTTACACAAGTGTAGCTGTGTTACTGATATCCCCAGGTTACAAATAATGGAATACCGTGTAGGTTTGCGCATAAAAAGAACAGTGCATACCTCTCTGAAGAGAGATTTAAATTGATGCTGTGGGTACCTCAAAGGAATTCCTTTCGTCTCTATGTATCATTGGAATTTGTTGTAGCGCTCGTCAGAGGCAACATCTCTTTAGGGGTGTTCATTCCAACAGTCGGCACTAAAAATGTCTAAACCTGCCGACTTTAATAAATATTTGCAGCTGGAGAACCCCCCCCCCCTAGAAATTCGTATTTTATCAGTGGTGGCTTTCGGACATCTTTATTCGAGCAGCAGAGGGTGGGGCTGTAAACGTGAAGGGTACAGTGCATACCATTTGGCGTTATGCAGGGCTGTTGGACTTTTTTTTATTATTTTTAGTGTTTTGATAATTCATTTTGTAATTCATTCATATCTTACATGAATATTGTCTATCATTAAAAGGATTAACTTGGGCGCGAAGTTGATAACATGTCATATTATTGTCATGTTATTACCATCGCAAATTTAAAATAAGTATATTTTCATTTAATCTGATTAAAATTATGTATTTTTCAGTAACTATTTTACTCATGTGACATCATCTTAAAATCGACCAATGAAACGAAACAAGATTTTAAATTTTGATCAAAATTATCAAATCCGTTTTATTCCGCGTCACGCATTTGTCTTGTGGTCACTGTAGCCAACTCTATACCTCCACTATATAATTCCTTAACACGCATCACCAACCACTGTGGCTAGAGGCGGTGGCGAGCTATTGATGACAACAAAAGCCATGAGCAATAAACAATCATAACGCAAAATAGAGGGTTCTTCACGGCGTTTTGGTGATGCATCAAATGGCAAACTGATCTTATCATTAGGAATTCCAAATCACAGAATAGAAAGAAAAATAGATACACTAAGTTGTTTTCCCAGTTGGTATTAGAAAAGCAAACGGTAGCGCTTGTAATAGTCGACTTTTATCCATTTCAGTCTCACGGTTTCTGGATAGAATAAATATTCATAAATATAACAATTTTTTAAATTCTGAGCGCGAATTTCAAATATCTTTGCATATATATGATTTTTTCCCTATTCTATTCATGAATTAATCTTAAACCCTCTTTTTTCCTCTTCTCTATTGGCATAACTGACAATCGGAATTCTTTTGTCGTAAGATAGTGAATATATATATATATATATATATATATATATATATAATTTTTTTATTTATGAAATATACATATTTCGCTCTTCTCTACTGACTTTACTACAATCGGCATTCTTCTGCCGCAAGATTGCCCTAAAAGGTTATTTTGTAAGTCAAGTTTAGAGGAATTATATTTAAATTCTTATTTTATTCTTGAAATATCCCTATAAATATCATTCAGTAAGTTCGTAAGTTTATTGATAATAACAGACCCTCTCGTGATATTACTTGGGATAATATATTTTTGACTCCTTTATAGTTTTCTGTAATTTTTTTGTTCATGTTATTTTCCTTTTTCATCCAATTGCTTAGAGTCGTCTCAGAGAGAGATTTTGCACACCCCTGAGTTGTTGCTTGTTATTTTTCAAAACAACCTTCACAAAATACCTTTTTGTGAATTAGAATATTTGTTGTATAGAAAGTGGTAACTGCGTAGAAAGGGACAGAGATATAGAGTGGAAATGGATACTATTTTCAGTTTACATAACAAGGTCAACTGCTTCTGTAAGCAAATACTCAACACTCTACAAGATTGGTGACAGTTTGAATGGCAAGTCCGCAATATTCAATGAAGTGAGTTTGAATTCAGCAGTGATCACAAAACTTCAAATAAGTTCCAATAGCATACTAATGTGATTAGTGAAGTTTATCCCGATGCTATCGATGTTGAGTTGCAATAAAAGATAGATTTATTTGAGAACTATAAAATGTATGTTTTTGTTTCTGCAATTCGCTGTGACCGTCCATCATTGTTACAATACGATCAGTGATGCTTTTCCCTGCGGCAGAGGGTTTCTCTTACGAGCGAGCCTCCACTCATCGCGCCATGAAAGGGGTAGCAAAGCTGCGCCTTTATTGTTGGCCTTACTGACTGTCGCAGTCGTAGCACAGCTGTTCCCGGGTGTGTGTTGTGTTGTTCATTTCATAATTGGACAGTGTATATAGTGTACTTTACATATGATTTGTATGTGCTAGGTCAGTAACCGTGAAGTTCGAAGACTGCTCCAAGCAAGATTCCAGGGCGTAGGCTCTCCAGATCGTAAAACAGTTCATAATCTGTATAATAAGTTTAAGGGAACTGGAAGTGTCCAGCTTAAGAAACCAAACAAAGGGCAGCGCAGGGTTCTCACCGAAGTAAGATTACATGACCACATTTCTCAAAATGAACTAGGCAGTGAGTGATGAATAATTTCCTAAAGAGATGCCAAAAATGTGTGGAGAATGAAAGCGAGCAGTTTCAACACCTCATTTGATAATTTGGCAAGTAATGAGCTTCTTAAATTGGTTTGTGTATGGTTGTTTTGTTTTCTTGTTACCTTCCCGGTAATCATCGAGACGATAACGGGTAGTCCGCTCGCCCATAGGTAAAACACTCCGGGGGAGAGGGGGACATAACTAATCGCAGGGTATTTTTTTCATTGTATGCAGGCTTGAGAATTATTTATTTACTGATTTAATAAATTCAAATTTAATTATAAATATTTAAATTGGTATTATTACTTGTTTTTTTTTAAAAAATTCAATAAAATTTGGAAATGTTTTTAAAATGCTCTTTTTACAGTATATTATGTATATTTTTACTGTTTTACACCATAAATCCTTGCATATTTCTAAAATATTAGGCCATAAGCATTCGGGTCCCTGTGATAACTACTTGAAACTTTGAGAATTATATTGCCAAGGAAATTATAATAAAACAACACCTTTTTTAAAAATATTGTAGCGAATTAATTTTACATTTAATGCATTCTTTATTGTCTTTTATAATCTATGAATGTTACAAGTTTATTTCACGCTCTTTGCACTTAAAGTGTAAACAAGTGCGCTCCATTTTTACATTGACGTAAACTATTACATACAACCACATTACAACGCTTTTTGTTACAGTTTATGGATTTCCTACCTCTAAGTAAAGAACAAAATGTATCTAGAACACTTTCTGCACATTTTTTGTCAAATTATAATGAAAGAGGCTTTCAACTGGATATTCACTGAACCTGGCTTGAGACCATTCAGGCAGTAGACGCCGGTATTATCAGATCATCAGGCCTTTTCTGCCTCTTAACTGCAATGTTCAGGGGGACCGAAAGAAAAAAAATAAAAGACGAGCCTTGTTATTTTAAACACATTGTTTTAGTATTAATTTTAGTGTTAATAAGTAGAGCTGAATTAGTGCATAAGAATTTTGTGAAAAGCGTTTTGTGTGGGCTTTGACAGCTTGGGCCATCCTGCACTGTGGACGTGGATATCTATCAATGTAACATACAGCACGCTGGAGAGGGGGAATATGCGCGTGATATCACCTTATATAATATAATCACACAAGGATTAAACAGATCCTTCATGCAGGAGCTGTGTAAACTAAGCGAATTCCTCACCGAGTAGAATAACTTAAAAAATTAATATAAAACTCGAATTATAGCCCTATTAATTAATGAAATAAGTTATGGATTTGCTGTGTGGTATTATGACAAACTCGAAAGCTAACAAATAAAAAAAAACTGAACTATAATACATTACTTAACTAGATTGGTTGTTTTTTCCCCTTCAAACAGTTGAAAATAAATGTCTCTAGTGAAATTATTCTAATTTTCAAAATTAAGCGGAACAAAATTAGAATCTTGCAATCTATATGTAATACAAAAGAGAAACCCGCTTTTTTAGAATTATTATTATTATTATTATTATTATTATTATTAGTAGTAGTAGTAGTAGTAGTAGTAGTAGCAGCAGTAGTAGTAGTAGTAGTAGTAGTAGTAGTAGTAGTAGTAGTAGTAGTAATAGTAGTAATAGTAGTAATAGTAGTAATAGTAGTAGTAGTAGTAGTAGTAGTAGTAGTACATTATTATTGTCATTATTGTTGATGTAACTGAGATTAAATCACAAAAATTATTGATATGCTATTAATTAAATGAAATATATGACCCCTGAAATATAATCTATACTGTGTGGGTATTTTATAAACATTTTTAAATGTAACCATGTTTATGAACTGAGCCCTTGGTATCATCTTTACATTCACTAAAATAGAGAAAGATCACAGAAAGAAACCCCATTTTTTTAAAAACTGTTTTTTTTTTAATTTATTCAAATGGTATATACCGAGTTTTATGCGAAAAGATAAATATTGGTCCCGCTGGAGCGATTTCTAAATTGGGTTTCATGTAAATCTCCACTCTTAAATGCCCAATTTCCTTGATTTTCAGAAATTACTTTATTTTGTGTCAATACATATACCGAGTTTCTTTTAAATTTTTTTTAAAATTGCGGCCGCTAGAGCGATTTTGAAATTTTGCTTTTACCCCCACACTTTAAATTTCGGTTTTTTGGTATACCCCCTATCGTAATGGTGCGATTTTCCTTGATTTTCAGAATAAATGGTATTTTCTTGTGGAAAAACAAAATTTGCGGTCGCTAGAGCAAATTTTAAATGTTCTTTAAAATTTAGCCCCGATCTCCAATGGCCCAGTTTAGCTGGTTAACAACCTCGACGAATCGTTTGCAAATTGAGGGTTGTATGCAGAGTTTCGTTGAGAAAAAACAAAAATTATGATTGCTAGAACTTGAACAGATGTATAATATATGTATATAATTTTTTTCCATCCTCATTTTCGGTGGCTAGTAAGTAGGATCAATGGGGATTATTTAAAACTGCTTTTCATGGGTAAAACCGCAATTTCTTCGGAATTCGCTAAAACCCAGAGCCAATCAGTGTCAAGAACATAAACTTGAAAGGTGCTGCAAAGTCATTGAAACGCGATTCTTTGAACAGAAGACTAGACAACATAAACGTGGCTCAGAAATATGCTCGAGAATTCATTGCTATTGGAGTTTAGCCAAGACCTGAACCTGCTGAACTACAGACTATGAGATATCTTAAAGATTAAGACTTGTAGTAAATCTCACTCAAGTTTGGACCATCTCAAGCGAGATTTTTTGAAAACAGAAGAGGATGTCATACGTGTTGCAATAGCAAGAGAAAGATCATTATGAAATATTGTGTTGGTAGATATTCATTAATTAGTGAAAATAATTAAATTGGTCATTTTTATCAGATTCTTTTATTTCATAGCACAGACCTTGTTAAAAATGGGACACATATACTGTAACTTACAATCAAAAAGAAGCCAGATTTTCTCTCGGAAAGGGCTGCACGACTAACAATAATTTACTTCAACATAAACTTAATAAAAACTGTAAGCCAGACCTCCTGTTGTTTTTATCTCATAGCCTTCGTAAACCATAAACAACAATATTATGAACTGAAAGCTTGTCTTTGATATAGAGAGGTAGAACAGTAGGGAGGGAAGTTAATGATGTTATGGTTGGCAATTCTCACTTCTAGCACAGCTAGCAGAAACTCTGTGTGAGTCGTAAAGATTTCGCGAAGTCGTCATTGGCGTGCCGTTTTACAACTATAAAATGAAAATATTGTGGAGGAGAGAAATTTTACGTTCAATGTGTGACAGTCTTGCCGGGTGGTTCAGATGATAAACAGCCTCCACTCGTTATCTCCAAGTGGGTGTTAACTTGACTTTATGTGACTTTTAAACACTGTTTTGATTTATTTTATTGGTCCTCTCGTGTTGCATCATTAATTCGCCATAATTCGTTGCTGTAATGCTAAACAGACGTAGATGCCAAATGCTGAGCTGTCAATAGGGAAGATGAATTTTTGCTTTGTTTTGAAAATTCCGGCAGAAGCAAAGGATAGGTGTCGAATTTCATAAAATCTTGGCTAGTTGTCAAAATATAAAACATAGTACATTTTAATAAAATGAAATATTTTCTCTCTGTTTAATAAAGAATAATGATGCAATCCCGGTCGTTGTTCTGTTAGGAGAACATATAAAAAATATAAATTTGCAGGAAGAACAATAAAATATGTTCTAAAGCTTAAATACATATTTTAACCTTCACTAAACGTTACTATCTATTTGTATAGTGTATCTAAGCGTTTATTTTAATATTGTATTTCAGTGCTTACAATAATAAGAAGGTTTTAAACAATCGTTGTTTTTAAAGCACGAAGCAATTCGATTTTATAGCGAGAAAATTGAATGTTGACTTACCGGAACAGAGTAGTTAAGGGTTAAAGGTGCTAGATATGGTCCCTGTACATAAAACCTGCAGTGCTCGTTCTTTTTGATCTGTTCAATCAGTCAATTAAAAATGAGAAAATCTTCTGGACTTGACAACAATGAGACACTAAAAATTACATCCTGAAAATTCTTTCATTCAGGAGAATCGTATGCCAAATAACCTTACTGTACATTTTATAAGGTTCTTTTATGTCCATTATCACATTAATTGAGAATTTGTGGTCGGTAAACAATAATATTAAAAGGTGAACGGAAGGTTGCAAAACGTAACCTAAAATTGTAGCAGAGGTCATCAGGAGATGATGTAAACTAATTGGAACCCCAAACAGTTTAAGGGGACAATGGGAATGAATTTTCAAATTTCTACATTTTTCAATGGATTTTTCTGAAACGTTTACTGTGATTGCATGCTGTTAAGATAATAGGTATAACAAATTTTATTCAAATTGAACAAATGCTTTGCGAGCTATAAATTGTTTCATAAATTGTATTATCTAAATATATTGCATAATCAAAATGTTCCACACGGCTCATGAGTTGAGAAAATTGATTGGCATTTTTGCAATTGAAGCTTTGAACTAGGTAGAAATATTTTATAGAAAGATATTTTAAATAAATTTAATGAGTGAAGTATGATACTTTTTCAAATCTATTAGAAATTTTAAAGTTAATAATTTTTCCAAAGAAATATCGTTTTTCATTATTATTGGCTTTAGCATGTTGCTGGTCTTGTAGAATATAACAATGCACATTGCTGCACATTCTGATAAACTTTAATTGAATTTAAACAAAAGCTGTGACGCATGGGACATTTTGAATGTGTGAAAATGAAGTTTTGAGGAAAAAAAGTGTTTTATAAAAGCGTATGCTGGGAAATAGTGTTATTTAAAAGGACATGTGGAGCTCTTTAAATGACTGTAGAGCCCAGATGAGAAGTAGGAAATGCAAATTTTGACTCTCTGTGGACGGCCAAAGGTTCAAGGAACCACTTGTAGAAAAAAAATCGATTTTTGACCCATTTTGGCCGAAAATTCACTCCCAATGTCACTTAAATTATAGCATTTTTCTGCAGTAGGTAGGAAGAATGAATTTTGAGTGATGAGGTTGGAGGTGACGTCACGTTTGATGCCAACAACAAGAAATTGCACTAGATTACAGCGCAGTTGAAACAGTGCGAAAAGACTTGGTATGTCAGGTACCTCAAAAGTATACATTTAAGGCAGTTATGTTATAGCAAACTTATGGAACACCTAACCTAGATACTTGTTATTACCGGAAAATCCTCGTAAAACTTAAACCTAGCCTAGCGGATACGTCTTAAAATGTATCCGCTAAGTTAGGTTTAGGTTAACGAGTTTCATTCCGTAAATTACATTCCAAGCTTCACTGAATAAGTGGGAGCAAAGGAATATTCATGTTCCTCCGTATAGTAATATTATGTACCAGTTGGTGACTGAAAAATAATGGTTGAAGTAAGAAAGTGTTTTATAAAACACATGGGCCCTGTTTCACGAAACAACCAGTCTACTAGTTACTAGATGTAATTCCTCCAGTTCTTATAAAACCTATTTCACGAACATTTATTCCACAATGGTAGAATCGTAAAGGTTTGTCATTAGTCAAATGCCAAAATTACTAGTGTAGCGACTGTATCCCAGCGTCGAGAAAGCTGTTTAGGGTATATTTATTACTCCGTGCACTGTTTGTTGATGCGATTTTGTTTACGCGGCTCGTATATTCAAGCCAAGAAATAAATAGCAATATGTCTACCACAGCGAAAACTTCTAGTATTCAAAACAAAGTCACGGTGCTCATTTAATTAATGAGAACAAAGAAGTACTATTTGGGCAATTCTCCGACAAAATTACCAAAACCTATAAAGACGAAATGTGAAAAATAATAACACAAAATGTGAAGCGTTGAGGTTAATTACATAGGATAAAGATTATGCATATGTGAGGAACACATTTTGGCCAAACATCAAGAAAACTACAATGGTAAGTGCTTTTATTTTACATTCATATTATTATCTGCAACTAATAGTTGTAAGAAGCTCAGTTTCTATGTTATTTTTTCAGGTGAAAATAGACAATTCAAGAAATTTCGTAATGCGTGGTGGATTTGAGACCCCACATTGTACATGTAGCCCAAATGAGCTTTATAATTAAAAGCGTCGAGCTTAGTTGATAGAATCAATTCCTAACCTAAAATATGTACACCAATAGGTAAAGTCATCATTAGAGATTGGCGAGTAGAATTCCACTGATTAATAATACACAGTATTACAAGACCAAATGTTTAGTGAAACAGAACACTGATAAAACAAAATCGCATGCTGGTAATATCAGTCTGCCCACTAGTAATAGTAGTTTACGTTCGTAAGTACTAGAAACACACGCTTGTAAAATAAATAAGTAATACTAGAATGGAGACTTATTTTACTAGATTACAAGCTTCGTGAAACAGGACATTGGTGGGAAATAAGGAATACGCAGATGCGATGGCTCATTTTGCAGAAAACGAAGGACGTTAAATTAGCAGAGAAGAAATAAACACTAGCAATGTATGCAGAAGGTGTAGAAATTAAACAGGGGATTAAAAGACGAGTTTAGTAACAGTTAATTAGGAACGAGCGCCGTAGACTGGACGGAAATGGGATGGGGAGTGTTAAGGAAATAGTAATTAGTCGTCTACAATTTTTAAGAAGTTCGTATGAGGCTTTTTAAAAGTAAGAAGTAACCAACATTTTCTTAAAATTCTTTCATAAAGAGTAAAATGACACTAAGGGCAGTTATATTAATAGTGTACTTGAGTTTAGAGCATAAAATTAGCCATCAGTTATAGTTAACTTGGAAATGTTGGTTGTATAAACCTAACCATTCGTCTTAACCTCAAATTAAATCGGACTCGCGAAATTTCACAAATTAAAGCACTAACTAGAGCTTGGTAATTGTTAAATATTTTTTTTTCTCAGAGTACAGAAGCATAACAACTTCATTTATAAGTAAAATGGTTAGTTACGTTTATTTTAATTTCACGTAGATAAAGATTCTTCAATATTTCACTTTTCATTTCCGCATAATAATAATAATAATAACAGAGTAGCGTTCAATTGTAGGTTATGTTAAGTTAATCTTACAAGCGGTATATTGTATACATTTCTGATTTCCGACATATCAGAAGATGAATTTCACCGTACTCCCCATGTATTTCATGAGAAATAATTCAAAATGCGATTTCGCTTAGCAAAAGATTTCGAAGAACTGGAACAAATGTTGTCCCCGATTACAATCACAAACTAAGCGAAATGCTTTGAATTCCATGTACATGATACTTTAAGTTTCTATACGACAGGAAGCTTCCAAATAGTTATTGGAGTTTATTAAAGTGGAGAATGGACCGGCCAGTAGAACCTTCCATAAAGTTACTAGAGCAATAGCAGCTCTTGAGACCTCAGTTCATTAAAATGCCAACCGAAGAGAGTGATGTAAAGACATTGATGCTAGGCTTCTATAACATTCGCATTTCCGGCTATAGACTGTACACCCATGGGAATAATAATGCAGAAGTCATAAGAATACAATTATCATACTCTTTCCCTAAAGTACGTTCTTTATCCTTATTAGAGATGGAATCTTTTTTTTTTTTTTTTTTTTTTCAATTATTGTCTGATGTTTTAGCACCAGATCAATAATAATGTCCTTCTCGCGTTTGCTACTTGCATTCGCTTCTAATTTTCCTTATTCATGTTTGAAGACATATTAGAAAATATACACTTCTAGGAGGTGGGAAAACTGAAAAATTTCTTAGGTTGAACATCAACTCGCCCTAAACACGAATTTCCCTATTATTTCGCAATATTGCCATAGGTTCATCTCTTATTGCAAACTCGAAGTTATTTTTTTGCAACAAGTGAAGTTTAAAGCGAAATCGCCTGGCCGCAATTTTAAATGTATCTAAAGGAAGTGTGGCATACGTGATTGAAATAAAATAAGAAAAATAGTTTCTGAAAATCAGTGATATCGAATTATTGGAAGAAGGGGTTTACCAGAAAACCAAAATTTAAAAATCCTCTACCGGCATAATATTTGCTTTTTCTCAACGAAAGCATTTAAATAAAATAAAGAATATAGTGTCTGAAAATCAGGGAATATAGCCATTAGGAGTGGGGATTTACCTGAAACTGAAAATTTAAAAATCGCTCTAGCTGAAACAACATTTGTTTCTTCACAACAAAATTCGAAATATACCATTTAAATAAACTAAGAAAAACAGTTTCCAAAAATTAGGGAAATTGAACCATTATGAGTAGTGTGGAATTGATGAAAAACGAAATTAAAAAGTGCCCTAGAGTTTAATGTTCTCACTATTGTTTCAAAATAAAAATAACAAATTAATGCAGCATATAAACTGAATTTATAACGATGCGTATGTTTTATATTTAACAAAAACAGATAGAAAATGTGAAATATTAATCTAATATGTGTGTGAGAATTATATTTGTATGCAAGAACGCTCTGTAATAACTTTCAGAAAACGTTTGTCTTACATGTTTTTACTACAATAACATTTAAATTAAATTTCAAAGTCAAAGAAAATCAAAGTAACTTTTGATTGGTTGTTGTCACTGTTATAGTAACTTGTTTTTGTTTTATTGAAATATATGAGCATTATATTCTTAAACACACAATGTAATTCGAAACTTTGTTATTTTTATATTTTAGTTAATGGAAAGTGGTTTTCAATGACTTAGTTCATGAACATGATTACATTTAAAAATGTTTAAAAATGCCCACATAATATAACTTTGTCTATCAGTGGTAAATATTTCATTCAATTAATAGTATACCATTAATTTTTGTGGTTTAATCTCTATAACAACAACCATAATAATAATATCAATAATTCTAAAAATTTGGTTTCTCTTTTGTGATATAGATTGCAAGAGTTCTAATTTTGTTCCCGTAATACTATACAGTGTTGCGATAACTTATTTAATTTAATTAATTAATAAGACCTGATTTGAATGTTTATATTAATTCTTATTAAAAGTAATTCAACTAGGTGAGGAATTCGCTTAGTTGATGCTGCGCCTGCATCTTTTCATCACAGAAATAAAGGAAAGTAAAGGTTCTGTTCCGTCTTGTATACACCCTGTACTAGTTAAAGTGAACTACGAGGTGGATTCACATATACTTATTTAGCCAGGCACAACAAAAGAAATGCATTTCATCTAACTCTGGCCCTTCCGTTTCAGGAAACGCGAACACAGTCAGAAAGAATGAGTGTAATGGTTCACAGCGGAGCCCTTACAACGCGCTTTTTTCTGTTTTTGCAGAGACTGTAACTTTTCATTCTCGCCGCTTCCAATCTTAAATCTTAGTTAACGTGCGCTAAGGGAAAAATAAGATTTGTCTTTTGTTCTTCATTTGAAAAGTGAGGAAATCTTTTTATATTCCCATGGTACGCGTAGAGAAGAGATGCAATACGGGGAGGTAGTTAGGCTCCATTGAGGGACTTGCTTTGAAAATGATCTCATTATTCGGTTTTTGTAAAGTACTCAGAAGTTCTCCGATAAGACATTGCCTTTAGAAAAATGTGCTTCACAATCTCACCGTAAGCTAAAAAATGTCCGTCAAAGAGGAGTGGCGCAAACTAAGCGAATCTCACCTTGTAGGGTAACTTTAAAATGATTATAAAGCACAAATTATTATTTATTATTCAATTATGGAAATAAGCTATCATATTACTGTGTGGTATTAGGGAAATAAAATCTTGCAATCTATAAATATTACAAAAGAGAAACCACATTATTATTATTATTATTATTATTATTATTATTATTATTATTATTATTATTGAGATTAAATCACAAGAAATAATAGTACAGTTAATAAAATGAAACATATGACCACTGATAGACAAAGCTATACTGTGTGGGTATTTTTTTAACATTTTTAAATGGAACCATGTTTATGAACTGAGCCCTTGATATCATCTTTACATTCACTAAAATAGAGAAAAATAACAGAAAGTTTCGAGTTACATTGTGTATTTAAGATGTTCGTATGTTTCAACAAAACAGAAACGTAGTATTGTTTAAAAACAATTACAATGTACTAAGCAAATATACACAATCAACAATAAACAATCTAAAGTTTCATAGATTTTATTGACTTTGAATTTTAATTTAAATGTTATTATAATAAAAACGTTTCTGAATGTTATTACACATAAATGTAATTCTCAAACCCATATTAGATTAATATTTCACAGCTGCTCTCTTCACGACGATGCTTTTGTTGAATATAAAACATATACACTCTTATGCATTTTATGTGTTGGATTAACTTGTTCATTTTATTTTGAAACAATAGACAGAAAATTAAACGCTAGAGCGCATTTTTAATTCGTGTTTTCAGATATGCTCCCACTATTATTGGTTCAATTTCCCTAATTTTCAGAAACTATTTTTCTTGTTTTATTTAAATGCATATACGTAGTTTTATTGAAACAAAAAACAAAAAAACAAATATTAATGCCGCTAGAGCGATTTTTAAATTTTGCTTTAACCCCTACTCTTTAAATTTTGATTTTCAGCTAAAGCTACTCGCACTCTAAATGGCTCGATTTCCCTGATATTTTCAGAAACTATTTTTCTTATTTTATTTAAATGGTATATACCACTGATATATAACCACGGTATATAACTGGTGCTGCTAGAGCGATTTTTATTTTTTTTTTTGTTTTCAGGTAAACCCGCACTCCTAATATTTTGATTTCGCTTATTTTAAAAACTTTTTATTGCTTTATTGTAATGGCATATGCTGAGTTCTATAGAGAAAAAATAAAATTTCGGCTGCTAGAGATATTTTTATATTTTCGCTTTAAGTCAACCCCCCACTCGCAATGATCCAATTCGCGTTACCTTAACATTTTATTTCATGACTCAACAATGTCTTAAAACTATAAATGCTGCTGCTTTACGTCAAAAGTATTTTAAGAATTATACTAAGTGCTGGCTCACTCACGGCCATGACCGGTGGATTTTTTCGGGCATAAAAATCCTAAGTATGGCTTCCTTCGGGTGGGTCACGTGGGTCACGTGTCGTACATTTACGGCACGAAAAAGAACCTCAAGCCTGAAAGAGAGGCCTCTGAGCAAAATTTGTCGACCGTTTTACGCCCTGAGTTGAATGGGACGCTGATGACCTGAGCTGTTAAAGAGCGTCCATAAATAAATCAATAATAATGCTGGCTCACTAGGAAAGTACCGCCATGTGTGGCGGAGGTCGTTAAGGAGTGGACTCGCGAGCGAGAGGTCTAGGGTTCGAGTCCCTCTAGGACCGTCCTCCCTGACTGAAGTTTTTTCCAGGTTTTTCTCAGTCCTCATAGCTGGAAAATACTGGGGAGGTACCCTAAACTTAGGCCTGGAACGTTTCCTTCCTTAAAAAAAACCCTTTCTCAATATATCATTTCATCTCATGTGTCTGATCAGTGTTCACCGCCTGTGGTTCCTCAGTAGTAAAAACGGGCGCTAAACACCGTTGGAAAAAACAAAAACTAGGAAAATGGGGCCTTTTGGACAAAGAACTGAGACCTGCAAATGAGAGAATATTTCTTTCTGAAATTCATCAAGATGTATATTTCAGCAACTTCCGGAAATGTGCCAAGCCTTATGTATCTATTAGCTGCGATTAGTCTTACATCCAGTGGAAGTGAAGAATAATTATAACGTAACTATTATTTACAGCAAAGTACTTAAAAAAAGAATCCAGTTTCTAATTAAATACATGCCAATTATGATAAAGTTTAAATCCTGTGAAGATTAGCATAGCGGTGGGTCTTGGAAATTTGTAGCAACCAAAGGAAACGTAAATAAGGCAAGCACAGAGTTCTAGGAATGTTCTATTTTTGCTCGTGTTCATTTATATTACCTGTTAATGTTTTAGGAGTAAACTCTGTGCACCCGCAAAAATGCTGTCGCCGCTGGAGAGAGAACATTTCTTTTCGTGGACTCATTAGTTGCATGTGCCACGATTCCTGTATCAGACTCTCTGCCCAAGTTTCAACGGGAGCGTGCGGTATAAGTAATAAAGAAAAACATAGTGCATGCCGCAATCTTTTGGAAGATCTATTTCATACTGATTTTGTTTTTCCTTCACAAATATTCCCTTTGACCGTACTGCTGTAATAGTGCAGGGACTGATTAATAATTTCGGACAATCTGACAAAGAGTTGGCAAGTATACTGAAGCCTGCCTTATCAAGGGGCTCAACAACAACCATGAACGGCGGCCAAGAACCAGTTTAAGGGTGTATTGTTGTACCATGACAATGCTTCTGTTCACAACGTGACATTTTTAGAATAAAAAATGCATAAGCATCCAATTACGTCTCGACTTGGCACTACTTGACTTCTTCTCGACTGTGTAGACCTCCGAGGCCAGTGATTATCCAGCCCTGAAGAAGTAACTACAGTCTACGAAAAGGAAATTGTTACACTGCCGGAATTATGCGCGTTTGGAAATCGTGCCAGAGGATTGCTTTTTATATATATAAATAAATACTGGTCCCCACCGCGATCTTAAGATCTGCTGTAGCAGGTGAAAGACGATGGATGATAATTTGGTGACATGAACTGTAGCAACGCTTCGAAAAGTTGCGAGCAAAACTCCTCTATGACTCTCTCACAAAGTTGGTCCTGGTGGTGCAGTGATAACCATACTTGCCTGGTAGACCCAAGATCGAGGGTTCACCAGGATCGATGGATTTTTTCGGTGATAAAAATTCTAAGTATGGCTTTCTTCGGAAGGGAAGTAAAGCCGTGGGTCCCGTGTTGTACATTTACGGCACGTAAAAGAACCTCAAGCCTGAAAGAGAGGCCTCTGAGCAAAATTTTCGGCCATTTCGCGCTCTGAATTGAATGGGACGTTGATGACCTGAGATGTTAAAGAGCATCCGTAAATAAACCAAATAAACGACAAATATCTCTCAGAACTCCTATATACACCTCTTATAGGTTCTGAGATATCAGCATTTAAAACCTTTTGCATGCGCCTTTTCAACAGGTATAAGTATTGATGCTAGTGATCTAGTGTTAACCATACTCATAGACTACACCCGGCTAGCGTCGGTGGATTTTTAGAGACTAAACATCCTCAGTGTTCCGAGATTGCTAAATCCGCCTTGAGTTCCGTGAAGGCTACCTGGAGGGTCCGCCTCCAAGGGTGGCGCGTTTGTTAAAAATGGATCAAAAACGCATTCGAATGAACGTTTCGCGAAAGTTAGACTTGTTTAAACATAATTCCAATTAGTTTCTGTAACAGTAACAGTAGATGAAACATGGATTCATCATTGCACGCCAGAGACGAAGAAGCAACCCAAGTAGTGGGCGGCAACAAGTGAAAGTGCACCAAAGAAAGCAAAAATAATTCCATTCCACAGAAAAATCTGGTATTCTGGTATTCTCAAGGCATGCTCCTAGGCTACCTCCAGAAGGGCAGAATCAGGGAGTATTTCGCTTCACCACTGGACCAACCAAAGGATGCTGTTCAGGCTAAACGTCCACACCGTGCGAAAAAGAAAGTTATCTTTCATTACGATAATGCGTCTGCACACACGTCTGGAATTGTTGCTGCAATACTGCATGATCTTCACTTCAAAGTTCTTCCACATCCGCCGTATTCGCCGGATTCGGTTCCCAGCGATTACTTTTTGTTCCCGAACTTGAAGGAATGCCTGGATGGTCGAAGATAATGAGGTTGAAGCTGAGATAGACGCTTGTTTTTTACAATTGGACAAATTTTATTTTACTGAGGATATTAAAAGTTGATAAGTCGTTTGAGTAATTGTATGGTTTTAAAAAGTAACTTTCAAAAATAATAAAACAACTTTTCAATCGTGTGTGTGTGTGTGTGTTTTTTTTTTTTTTTTATGCGGAGAACTTTTAGAGCGCCCCTAGTAGTCGCGAGTGAACACATCGCGCTGGTTTTAGGAGGCCAAGAAGTTGCGTCAATTAATACAGCAGTCGAAAAACCTCTCGTGCTAAACGGCTTTAATACTTGATTCTATTACACTAGGTCGAGATGAACGGAATTAGCCTACACTTAGTTCACTAATTGCTGCACGTTGAAAGGCAAGTGCGGTTCGTCCTTGTTACGTTAATGACTTCCTACTTTGGAAGTAAAGAAGTAAATGTGCACCGTTTGGAAACCAAGGTGTGCTAACTTCTGAAATACATTTCAAAGTACTTTACGTCGTAAATTGCGGCTACTAACCGTGTAAATGTTATTTAACTTTAGTTTTTATGAGAACATTCGCTTCGGAGCGAAAGTCATTAGTCCAAAAAATGATTTTTTTAATATTTTATTGAATATTGCTTTGGCTGCATTAATATTTTCGCAATTTCTGTAGATTTTGGACTGAATACTATTGGTGTAAATCTGTAGGAATAAATGAAATGAATTAATGATGGCACAAATGAACTAGGAGACCTTGACGCCTAAAAGCTATCTGACTTAATTACACAGGGTAAGGAATACTGCATAACAAACACTCCTTCATCTTCTGAAATCGATTTGATTAATATTTAAAGCATACAAAGTTACCCATGTTTTCAAATTGCAGACAGCTGATGTTGATATTTGGATAAAATTCTTTAATTTAATGTCACGAAACGTTAATATAGAATAATTGTTCCACGCTTCATATTCTTTACTTATGAAGCATAGTTTCATTTACACGTTCAAGTTACCACGCAAAATAACAGAAATGAAGTACAGAAAACTAAAATTTTATACACGCAACGCCCATGCATGACGAGAAAATCTGTACATGCTGACAGTATGCATGTTTTTTATTCATGGAGGAAGTTAAAAAATAATGTATATGGAGCAAACCTCTACACAGAGTAACTAAAAGAAATACAGTGTGTTCGTAAAGTCATGGTGCAGTTTTGAACAGTCACACAAAAGTAATGAAACATGATAGAATTGTGAAACCTTCACTAAATGAAAGAAAATATCTCCAGGTTTGCACATCCATTCAGTACAGTTCGATGTGCCTTCCATTTGTTGCGCTACACCCGTCTAAATGATTCTCTAATTCATTCCACAACGACTAAGGACATCAGATGTAACAGAGTGATTCTCTCTTTTAAACGGTCAATATCGTTGATAAGAATATTGTACACACATTGCTTGACATACTCCCACAAGTAAAAGTCTAAAGGCGTTAGGCCCGGATCGTGGTAGCCATGCTTCGCTATCCGCCTCTAGGGAAATATATCCAGAAACTCCCGAACAATGTTGGTGTAGTGTGGAGGAGCACCATCTTGCTGAAAGATGACACCTTCACTCTCATCTTGAACTTGTGGCACTACACACAATTGCAACATGTCAAGGTAGTTGTTTGACTTCTCAGTGTGATCCGTAAAGAAATATGGACACACCAGACATTCACCTTAGGGGTGTCATGTTCATACTCAATGTAGGCATGAGAATTTTCATAAGCCGATATCCTGGCGTTATGACGATGAACCACACACATGAACCACATTCATCTTCTGTAAGAATTGTACATCATTGTACATCTCGCTGAGCATCTGTACAGCAAATTCATATCGTTTGGTTAATCAGTTGGGCGGATAGCATGTAACAACTGTAGCTTGTAACCCGTAAATTAGAGACATTTCTTTAAATTTTTAGAACTGTAGTCTTCTTCAGACCTAACTTTCGAGCATAGGTACGCACCGACTTCTTGGAGCTCCTCAACAGACTCGTCACTAACCGAAGGCCTACCTGAACG
Source organism: Metallyticus violacea (assembly GCA_030762175.1). Lineage (NCBI taxonomy): Eukaryota > Metazoa > Arthropoda > Insecta > Mantodea > Metallyticidae > Metallyticus > Metallyticus violacea. The sequence continues at coordinate 21,779,576 of CM060844.1, forward strand.
TTTTTGGTCCCCCAAACTTCCAGTTTCCTTCAGCTGCTTATCCCACCAGTGAATGTCATATCTATGTGACGGCTCTTCATAGTAAACGTGCAAGCCACAGACGCATAGAACTTTCCTTTGCACCGCCCACATCTTGACTAAATGGCGTGATCCGCTTCACTGGTGTGTAGCGTCATTATCTGCCCGCATACAAAATGGAAATTTATACTTCAAAAACTTTTTGACACACTCTTCAATGTACCGTAGGTTTCATCCTTTGGTTTTGTTTCGTTTAGTCATTATAAGTTTTCAAAATAGCACCATGACTTTACGCACACAGTGTAGACTCAAGTTCGCGAGATGAACTGATGCGTGTGAATGACACATTTCCAAAAACGACATCGGAGATGTTTGGATGTAGCAGAGCAACATTTCCAACATCTCCTGTATCTGCTTATTTTCATTTTAATTGTAGTTCGAATTCAGAGAATTAAATCACTTGCACAGATATTACGGCGGAAGTTACCCTGTGGCTACCGAGCTGACGTGAAACGGCGACAAACTGATGAAAGACCCAGAACTTTGATTTGAAAGTCTAGCTGTGTTCGTGCGCTACGCCCCTTGGACCCAGGGTCTGGTAGAACCCGAATGCACATGTGCATAACAGATATAAGAACTACTTCCAAGTAAGAAATCACTTTAGTTCTAATTCGTTTACCTTAAATCACTATATTTATGGATACATTTTGCCATACCTTTATTTTTCCTATCTTTGTGCGAAATGTACTGGATGTGCAAAAAACATATTTTCCTGTAATAGTTTAAATGAATCGGTATGATATTACTAGAGGTATTTTCGAGGCTGTTATGCCATGATCTGCTGGAGCTAGGTGTTCCAGGCGTTTCGTTCACAACTGCGGAGGACATCTTCAGTGACGTGGATGAGATCTCCTTGGAGAAGGTATCACTGCATCTGTCCACGCCATTGAAGGTGTCCGCCGCAGTTATGGTCGAAACGCCTGGAACTCCCAGCTCCAGCAGACCACGGCATAACATCCCGGAATATTCATCTAGTGGTATCTGCGACTCCGGCCGTGAAAGCCTATGGTCATTAATGAATGGGTATGTTTCAAAAACCATTATGTTCCGCAGTATGAGCTTTAAAATTAATAATCGTTCAAATTTTAATTATAAGTGATTCGAAAGCTCTGTCACTGTTAGAAAAAAATAGTTTTAGCAATATTTTTCATGAAAATATGACCAGGAAAGTCATATTTCACTAACATTTATTTTTATATATTATTCGCTTGGTTTATTTACGGACACTCTTTCAACGTCTCAGGTCATCAGTGTTGAATTCAGGGCGTGAAAATTTGCTCAGAGACCTCTTCTTTCAGACTTGAGGTACTCTTGCATGCCGTGAATCTACGACACGTTAATAGCAGCTTCACTTCCCTTCCGAAAGTAGCCTGGAGAAGCCCTCGACCTTGGACCCGCGATCATGGGTCTACGAGGCAATTATGGTTACCACTAGATCACCAGGACCGACAGTTCGACACACCTTAATGCATTTAGTTAGGTAAACAATTACTAAATTTTAAACATATGAGCAGATTAATTGGTTTAATTTTCTGTCAATTTTACATTAATTATGCAGTATTATTAAGTTAATTTACGAACGTTTGGCATTCTTGAATAAAACCTCTTGCGATCCACCCATTTAGCTCCATATACCAACCTCCAGGGGATCGCGGCCCATACTTTGGGAACCTCTGATTTCACTACAAAATTGAAATAATTTACTGTAATTTTAATCCTATAAATTTTTAAACAAAAGTGTTGTGTTTTTCCTGTTAGCTTTTGAATAACTTACTAGCATGTGTATTTTATAAGTATTATGCGAAATGTAAGTCTTATAAACCCCTAACATAGAAAACGTTACCATAATCTTCGTCACATTACTCATACGGCACCTTAGCACAACCGCAATAATTATCCAGGTCTGCAGACAGTGAAATATGTCAGTAGCATAAAACTGAAGAGAAAGAAATTGCAGAATACGTGAGGAAACTGCATACGGTATAAGAAAAACGACTTGTTTTTGTTTCTCGTTTGCCCAAACACTTCGTGAAAGCCCAATGGATCATCCTGCTACATATAGAACGTCTAGAAGATAGATATTCTCCTAGGTGTCATCTGCTGCACTTTCTTTTACATTACTTCCAGCAGGATGGTACGTTGTAACATCATAGCGGGCTGCCTGGACGATATATAACACTACGGGGAGCTGTTTTACTTACATCAAGATATTGGAATGCATACACTGCTCGTCCAAAAGCAACACAGTACAGGAGGATCCAATAATACGTTAACCGTAATCCTATATTAGCAATCAGTGAGCGCATTTACTAATCACGGGCACGATTCACGCACAAGGAATGGGTTTTGGGCTATAATAATTGCAATAATTATATTATTATAATTATTATTATTATTGCCAAACTTTCTGTATTACTCCAGTTTTATACTTGAAATAGCTTATGAATTTTATGGATTACTCAAATATATTTTCTTATGAATGATGTTTCAAGTTCTAATAATTTATTTTATTTATTGTTTAGCGTGTCATAATTTCTCTTTCCTAATCAAATATTTTATATTTAAGCTTTTTATCTGCATTTGGATATTTAAAAAAAATGTGTCACCACTGAAAAATATCCTTTAACCCTTAATACCGAGCTATAATACAACCCACGTAACTACGCAAATGGGATCTGGAAGACCACAAAGATTATATATATTAAATAAAAATTAAATAAACGCCATAGAACGTTTAAATGTTTTATTAATGCCTTCAAGTGCATACGACATGAATAATAACATTGAAACTTCCAACAGGAATCAACTGAATAGTTGGGAATGGGAATCATTAGTGAAAACTAAGAAATTGTTTCATACTCATGAAAAAACTCAATGTGTTATGGTTGTAACTCCGATTTATTTGTAGAAATTTTTAATTTATGAACATATTTATATAATTCAAATAAGAATTTGAGAATAAAGACTATTATCCAATAAAACTGAAAATAACACTTCAAGGATATAAATTCAATAATTTCTTACATGCTTCCATTACACACAATTACAAGTCTTTTTTGCATTGCTTATCAAACCTACACATCTTCATATATGGTGACACTTTATCAAGTTTTTACAGTACATTCCAGAAATATAGGGCTTCTTACAAGAGAGGGGGATAAGTGCAGGTTTTATTCTTTTGCTGGAAGAATATGTATAGCACACTTTTCCCTTAAGTTTCTCTTCAAAGCCGGCTAGTTCCTCCTGAATACCCAAAATTCTCCTAGTGCAGGCTCAAGTTTCAAAATTTAATTGTTTATTCGTGATTCCCATTTCTATAAATGATATACGAGTAGGGAGTTCCTTTGCAAGCATTTTCATGCAATCCAATCTGGAAAGGGGCGGATGTTTGATCATCAGCAAGTTGGACGACCACAATTATACTGAGCACATTTGGCATCCAAGAAGGAAAGTTTCTTACCTCATTCAGTTTGTAAATCCTGTTTACGTGTTTTCTCTCATCATTGCCTATCTCCAATTCCGATGTCGAATTATGATCATTGTCTAGGAAAACCTGGAAAAAATCTCAGTCAGGGAGGACTGTCCTGGCGGGATTCAAACCTCAGACCTCCCGCTCACGAGTCCGCGACTTAACGACCTCGGCCACGCTTGGCGGTTATTTTTGCTTTCACTAAACACTGCACTTCAACAAATCTGCCACTATTAATGAACAGTTCAAATTGAAGTAAATAGAGTAATGTGTTGTCGCTAGTTCTTTGTTACAATCTAAGAAATATTAAATTTCATTATTACATCTTTAGAAGACATTGAGCTGAGCAGTAGTACATCTCGTTGTTGAACACGTGCGCCACTGCTGGGCAATCCAAAGTTTTCTAACATTTCACACTTATTTCGGTAAATGTAACAAAAATAAAAATAATTCAAGAGGTGCTTGTAAGAAGAGACAGTGCGTTTAATGCCTGTATACACTGCGATCGGTGATGCTTTACCCTACGGCGCAGAGCTTTTTTCCCGTGAGCGAGCCCCCACTCGTTTGCCGTGCCATGGAGGGGATAACAAGCCTGCTTGCTTACTTGTTGGCCGTGTTAACCGTCATGGTCATAGCACAGCTGTTCGCTGGTGTGTGTTATTTGCTCATTTCTTGATTCGACAGTATAGTAAAGTGTACTGTGCCACGTGTGTTTACAACGACATAGAGTGTCTTTATGTACTATTCATATGTGTTAACTCAGTGGTGAAAGAATAATATGACCAATTTTTTAGCATACAGTTTCTATCACTTATCTAAATACTCCACTAAACCTCTTTTACAGAGAATCACTGACAGGGGGCGTGATCGTGCGTTTTTTCAACAGGACGCTGCCTCTACTCACACTGCGAATAATTTCATAAGAGCAATTCTACAAGACAAGAATGTGTGGCCCCCTCTGTCCCCCGATTTAACAGATTGCTGTTTTCATCTCTGGGATAAACTGAAAAATGTCGTGTAAAATGCTAACCGCATGCCCTATAAGAACTCAGAGATAAAATTTGTCATAAATTGTTCAGATTTCTGAAAATGAACTATAGCGAGTGATGAATAATTTCGTAAAGAGACGCGAAAAATGTGTGGAGTTTTAACATACAATTTGATAATTTAGTAAGTAATGAGTCTCTTAAATTGGTTTAGTATTGTTGTATGGTTGTTTTGTTTTATTGTTTTACCCTCCGATTAATGATCAGCGCGCTCACCCGTAGGCAAAACAAAACTGATCCCACGGTACTATACTGTAGTAGAAACATTGTATTTAATGCAAATATACCGTAGTATCTTTTTATATTTTGGACTTCTATTTACATTCATCGGGGATTTCAAAGCGTAGCGTTTCCTTCTATGAAACACGATATATAAATGCGTTTCATATTTATAGTTTCATTAACTTGTATGTGATGCAACATAGAACATTTGAAATTTATGCGTTAAAGCGTCTTCTCATCATCTTGAAATACAGCCAGTCATAAGGCGACCTGATAATGTGAAAAAGACAGCAGCTAAAAGCTAAACAATAGCCGTGATACAAAATACGAATGTGGCGCGGCGGTTTCTTATCTGCTTCTGTTGGCGTCATGAGAAAGGAAGTTTAGTGAAAGTGTCCCCGAGTTGGCTTTCCTTGAAAGGGAAATTGTGTATGTGTGCATGCTCGTGTTTCTGACAACCTCTCCGCATCCTACTAAAGTTACAGTGCGTTGCCGTCCTAGGCATGTGCATAACTTGCAGCAAGCGGAGAACAGCTGAACGTGATAGTAAAAAACAAAAACATACAGCGTAAATTTAGGATAAACCGGTAATTTTCTGAACACGAGCTATATATGTAATAAAAGCTAATTAAACATTTTTTGGGGGGAAAATATCAATTTTAATTCTGAACATATCCTCTATCTAGTGACAAGACTAAACGAGTTTCAAATTTTAAAATCTCGTCGAAAAAGAGATTTTGTTAATCTCTGGTTATTAAGGTCTATATCAGATACGGTCCATAAGTTTCCGGCTTGCTGCTATAATCATACTATTTGATATGTGTTTTGGATTTCATTTCCGACAAAGGCATTTATTTACTTACAGAATCTCAGACTTGTTGCATAACACAGCTATATGTTCAAAATGAATGCAGAACACTAACTAAATGCTTTAGTAGTAAGTATATATATATTTCAATAATGGCTTCCGGTTACATTAATTAAATACTTATTCGGCGTAAGGGCCAAACCGTTCGTCATCCTGTTTACACATTAAGAAAATAAAATACAGAAATACATATATTTACATAATTACTAAGTCCTATACTAAAATGTTTAGAAAATAACAGTCCTGCTCGAGTCATGACAGAAATAAAATCTGTCATTAAGAATCATTTTAAATTTGTCATTACAAGGCACTAAACAAGAAAAATAAATAATTCAACACACACATACATATATAAACACAAGAAAATAAAAAACCAATAGAAGTACATTTAACATATATCAATACATTATATGCTTTGTGCTTTCTAGCCAGGGGTTTTCTCTTGCCCATCTTGTCTTCCTAATAAATTTACATTGCCCCTGCCAATTACACTTATCCAATACCAGTTTTATATATGCCTCCTGAAGCGGTTTGCTGTTATGGTATCCCCAAGTTGGGCGCCAATTTTGAAGCGGATTGGTGTTTTTAAATTTTTGCTTTAGGATAACCCCCCACTCCTAAGGCCAAATTTTGAATTTTTTGTTAATTGATCGATGCATGCCGAGTTTCGTTGAGAAAAAAAAACAAAAACAAAAATTGGGGTTGCTAGAGCGTTAAAATACCCTTTTTTTCCCATTGTCATTTCAACAGAGTATATTTGTAGGATTGCGATATTATCAAATATAAAAATTCTAAAAATAAGTCAAAATTTCATTTGTACATCTCGGATACATTTCATTAATTAATTTAATCGAAACAGGCGATTTTTTCTACTATTATGATGCATGATCTCATGCCAGTTGAAGGATCATGTGCGTATCAATTCCCTTTCTCGTTACAAAGTAATTCTGAACATTTCGCTTTCTTTATGTTTCATGTATTGTAATTTTAACTCAGAAAAGAGCATTTTCTGTTATTTTTATTTGAAATAAATAAACCGTAATATAAATAAATCTTCAAATTAATGTACCAGACGAGTAAGCGACACTTGTCGGTAATGTCGCGAGTATGTTGTGTAGAGAGAGTGCGGTTAAGTGAGAATTGAATTCTCCTATAGGCAAGTTTGAGGTAATTAGCTGAGAGTGCAAACTCCGAAAAACGTTTGCAAAGAGCAGCAGTTGGCACAAGTTGGAACACAAGCCCGACAAACTTGAACCTAATGCAGCATGTGTGTTGCATTTCATACACTGGAAGGAATGTTTGTAGCGCATTTCTTACCTCTTATGTTCACAGGAAATGTTAGAAAAATAAATAAATTAAAAGATGTGGTAAATGTAGACGTTGAGTAAAGAGGAGAAAATAAAGAAAAATACGCTAATTGAATGATAAACTAATGAAAGAGTTGGAAAATTTTATTTTTTGCTTAAGAGTGGAATATAAGAACAGAATTCAGAAAGTACATGGATAATATATCAAGGAAAATGCGAAAACCCCCCAAAAGAGAGAGCGTTGTTAGCAATTCACGCGTAAAAGTTAGAAAGATATAGAAATTTAAAAAATTGGACCGAGAAGGTGAATTAGAAGGGTAAGAAGGATATTTTCAAAATTGAAGCAAGGAAAAGAGGTAGGAAATTAAAAGGAAGATGCATTTTTAAAACTCATTTTTACTGCTGGGATATCACAGGCGGTGGACACTGATGACATGAAATGATTAATGGGAAAGGGTTTATTTTAAGGAGGAACCATTCCAGGTCTAAGTTTAGGGTACCTCCCCAGTATTTGCCATTTATAAGGACTGAGGGAAACCTGGAAAAAACCTCTTTCAGGGAGGACGGTCCTGTTCGGAATCAACCCCAGACCTCCCGCTCACGAGTTCGCGCCTAAACTCCCCTTGGCCACCCGGGGAGTTAGGGAGATGATGAAAAGTTTCAATAAAAGGAAGGAAAAAATAGGAAAATTTACGAAAGAGATGGAAAAACTGAAACAGAAATACAAAAAGAGACCTGAAGTAAGCAAAGAAAATTGAAAACAAAGATGAAGAGGTGAAGATACATTTCATAGAGGAAAATGAAAAATTAGCAGAAACAGAAGGTACAACAATAATTCACGAATTTAAATGTGTATTTAAGAACAAAAAGCATGTGTAGAAGAAGACAAATGGGGGGGGGGGTGTGATGGAGAACGAGGAAAGAACAAGTAAGAGTCCAGAAGCTGAGGAGAACAAACTAAAGGTGGAGCAAAGGAAGAAAGCAAAATTGTGCAGTAATAAAACAAATGGAGAAGTTGAATGCAAAATAACAAGATTGTGAATGAGGAAAATAAAGATAGGAGAAAGAGCGTTGAAAAATAAAACTCCAAAAACGAATAAAAGGAAAATAAATATACAGGAGAAGATAGAAATTTAAAAGAAAGAAGAGGAAGAAGGAATAAAGTAATGTAAGGAGAAGGATAAGAGATGAAGATGAATATAAATAAAAAGACAAAAGAAGAAGAAGATACAGAAGAGAAGGAATGTTGAAAATGAAAGCTTGTGAATGAAAGAAGAAGAGAATAGATCAAGGACGAGAAAGGAAGAACGGTGTAAAAGAAAGAATAAAATGATGAAAAAAGAGAGGAGAACAAGTCTAGAAGAAATGAGAAGAATATGAAAGAAGAAATAAAAGGATGTTAAGGATAGAGGGACGAAAGAATAAAAAGGAGAATGGAGAAAAAACCAGAAAACAACCGAGAGCAAATGAAAGAAACATAAAGGCAGGAAGGAGGAGCAAAAGAGAGAATAAAGGCTTAAGAGGATAGAAGAATCAAAGAGCAGTAAAAGTAAGGAGACTGAGAAAGAGGGAGAGGAGAAGAGGAAGCAAAAGTGGGAAAGTACCAATAGAAGAAGGCATCTCGGTGGGTCTTACACCTCGTATCTTGAGACGTATACAAACACTACAGAGAATTGGGTTAAGCCTCTCCTGCAGGAAAAGCAAAACACTTTGCATAATGTTCGTCCTGAAAACCGCATCTTCTGTACACACGCGAATCTTTTCCTTATTTGTATTTCAATTTCCCTTTAAGAGTGCACTCAATGGAGCAGATAAATGGAGACACTTCTAGCAGCCGGACTTATGTAAATATGTATATTTGAACAGTATACGATGTCGGAGAAACCGCTTCCTAAATGTATTTCCATGCTTCATTTCGGTCTTGAGTGAAATACAGAAAACTCGTTTTTGTGACGAAGTTTCACTTACATTAAGTACAAGCTGTTTATTCAAGGGCTTTTCAATAAACATTTTTTTTTAGTAGTGTTTAACGTTCGTTTTTACTACTGAGGCACCACAGGCAGTGGACACTGGTGATACATGAGATGAAATGATTATTGGGAAAGTATTATTTTTAAGGAAGGAAACGTTCCAGGCCTAGTTTAGGGTACCTCCCCGGCATTTGCCATTTATGAGGACTGCGGAAAACCTGGAAAAAACATAGTCAGGAAGGACGGTCCTGGCAGGATTCGAACCCCAGACCTTCCGCTCACGAGTCCGCGCCTTAACGATCTCTGCCACCCGTGTCGGTTTCAATAAAGGACGATGATACTTTTTGACAAATAGCTTTACTCTCCTAATAGTTTTGGTTCTCTACCTCAAAGTAGTCCACTTTGCATGCAATACATCTGTCCCAGGGTTTCTGCCGGTTTTCAAACATGTGCTGGAAACATTTTTTACAGCTCCCTCAGAATCACCTCCTCAGTTTTTTTTACCGTGCTTCGATGTTTCTCCTCGATTGCATCTGGTAATATTTAAATTGAATTTACATATTGTTGTCATATTATTGTGACTGTAAATAATCAACCGCATTAACACCTGCATCCAAAAAGACATAACTTTGCTGGCTGACGGCTTCGTCATGAATTTATTAATGGATTTAAATTCCTAATGTCTTCATTTTGGTTTCAGGTTCATAATGTTAGGGTTACGACTCATCCATTATCACAAATTTATCATAACTTTCTCTTTGTCTATGCAAAAATGTATGAAATGTTGGTTATCGATTTCAAACGTTTTTAAGTGGATTTGAACGTCTTACATTTCATTTTGCCTTCTCTAACTATACACCATTATATAAAATGCCAGTCTGTTATATCCCTGGGTAGACTCAACAGTCTTGGATCTTTAGTCATCTACTTCATTTATGTTTTCTTCTATTGCAACAATTTTCCAAGGACCACAGCCATTCTCATTTTCAAAGAAAGTATTACCATCAAAACATTATCTTAGTGAATTCCAAAGGAATACATCTATTTCGAACCCGACCAGGACCGATGTATTTTTTCGGGCGTAAAAATCCTAAGTATGGCTTCCTTCGGAAGGGAAGTAAAGCCGTAGGTCCCGTGTCGTACATTTATGGCACGAAAAAGAACCTCAAGCCTGAAAGAGAGGCCTCTGAGGAAAATTTGTCGGCCGTTTCACGCCCTGAGTTGAATGGGATGCTGATGACCTGAGCTGTTAAAGAGCGTCCATAAATAAATCAATAAAAAAAAATCTATTGCGTCTGTACCTATGAGCAGATTTTTAAAAAAGAGTTTTTAAATTTCTATCGATCCTACGTACTAGGCACCGAAAATGATAAATAAATTAATAAAAACACACATACACACATATAAATATATAATATATAAAATAAAAAGAAAGTAACACTATTAACAACGTAACAAATTAACAGTAATCATAAAAGTAAAAAAGGATAATGCATCAATATAAAGTCACACTTGAAATGGCTATATTTGTAACACGTTGAACTCTTCTATGGCAAGAAGAATTCAACGAGTATATATACATATATATTATCATTATTATATATATTTTATTATTATTATTATTATTATTATTATTATTATTATCAAATTCTATATATATATATATATATATATATATATATATATAAACACACACACACACACGTATGTGTCTATTAACGCTCTAGCAGTAATACATGTTGTTGTTTTTTTTCCTCAACGAAACTCTGCATATATCCATTATTTAACAAATAATTCAATAAGCTCGTTAACCAGCAAAACTGGACTATTGGGGGTGGGGGAGGGGCTAACCTAAAACGAAAATTTAAAATCTCTTTAGCGACCGAAATGTTGCTTTTCGCAATGAAACTCATATGCCATTATAATAAACTAATAAAAATAGATTCTCAAATACAGTGAAATCGAAGGAATTAATATTTGTTTTTTCACAAGGAAACTCCATATATAACATTTAAATAAAATCTTTTATATTTTCTGAAAATCAGGGAAAATGAGACATTTAAGAATAAAGGTTTAGCTGAAACCCGCAATTAAAAAATCGTTCCTGTGGCACCAATATTTGTTTGTTCACAACAAATTTCAAATATACTATTTAAATAAAATAAGAAAAGAAAATCTAAAAATCAGGGAAATTGGACCATTAGGAGTAGGGGTACACTTGCAAACCGATATTAAAAATACTCTTGCCTTTAATTTTAATTATGTTGTTTAAAAATACCCACAGAGTGTAACGTTGTCTATTAGTGGTCATATATTTCATTTAATTAATAGTATACCTTTAATTGTTGTGATTTAATCTCATCAATAATAATTCTAAAAACGTGGTTTCTCTTTTGTGATACTGATAAATTGCAAGAATTCTAATTTTGTTCCCATAATGCCATAACTTATTTCATTTAATTAATTAACAAGGCGTAATTTGGATATTATATTTATTTTTAAAGTTATTAAAGTTCCTGGGAAATTCGCTTAATTTACGCAGTTCCTGCTTGGCGGAAAGTTTTACTATATCATAGCATTAAAACACAACGCATTTCTCAAAGTTACTAGTATATCTTCATGAATTTCAGAAACAACTATACCCTTCATGTGTAGGAATTTATTAAGTGTTTTCTGGGACACTCCATTTTTGCTTATAGAGCATTTATGCATTTCGAGCATTTGTGTGTCATGAAATGAACGGCTGATATGCATCAAGAATGGAATATGGAGATCGATCATTATAAAAACTATTTGTGAAGTTCACTTATGCTAGCAAGTCACTAAATTAAAACAAAAAAGTGTTGAATTCTGCTCTAAGGAAGGGTGCCCGTTGATTTCATTTTACTCGATTTGTAGGTCAGATTCGCAGGACAGGCTATGGACGTAAAATATGGATGCCCTAAATAAATACTTGGTTCCTCTGTTCAGTATAGTGGTGAACATTGTGAGAGTTAAAACATCTATCAATTCTATGGTGCATGCTATACATATTATGTTACTTTTATTGTGATTTCATATCTAAGCTTACGTCTAGATGAAGTAATACATAGAGGCCAGTTACGGATAATGGATAGTGAAAGCGGACTGCATGTTGTCATTAAACCAGTCACATCCAGGAAGTTTCTGCTCTGGATGGCATCATATTTCAGAGATGAAGACTTAAGGGAGAAAAAAAGCGACACAACTTGGTAACCACATGCAGTCTTTTGTTTTTTAACTTGTGTATCTGTTTGTTTTCTCAGGCGATCGTGTTTTGCTTGTTCTTAGGTGATAGGTTCAACTAACCTCTCGTATTCGCTTGCCAACTCTTTCAAACATTTAATTCATGTATAGCCTTCTTGTTATAAAGAAAACATGTTTATCAAAACATATATTGACAAATGGTTCAGTACTGAAAGTACATTTATATTTATCAATAACGAATTAAGTAATAATTTATTACATGGTAACCTCTAGAAGAGAAACAGAACTTGATGATATTTGTATTATAGAGTTCCAGATAGCCACCATCCAAACTTCCAACCAACCAACCTACCTGTTTTCTGTGTCCATATCTTTTACTTGTCTCTAATATAGTGGGGCTGTGAAATGTAAACTCCACATCAATCCAGTTTATTTATTATAAGTCGCAAGTGGACAATAAAAAAATATAGAAGCTTTAAAGATTTTGGTAAAAATGCTGGAAACACCGCTGAGAGCAATGGAGATTTGGTGTTGATTTGGTTTATTTATGGACGCTTTTTAACATCAGATGCCTCTTCTTTAACGTCTTGAGATTCTTTTTCGTACCGCAGATGTACGACACTGGACCCAAAACTTTATTTCCCTTCCGAAGGAAGCCACACTTAGGCTTTATTATGTCCGAAAAAGGCCATCGATCCTGGCCGGGATTGAACCCGCGATCTTGTGTTTAGGAGGCAAGTGTGTTACCACTAAACCATCAGTATTGACAACAATAGAGATGGTGTACAGTGCGAGTGCTAGGTGAACTTTGACGTACGGGGTCGAAAAAACATCCAGGAACTTATTCAACAAATGCAATTTTTAAAACGGATGCTGCAAGTAGGAATTGGTACAGTAAATTGTAGGGTTCTTAAAGAGTTTGATATCTTTAATAAAAGTGTAAATATAAAAATAAAAACAATTAAATACTGCTCTTCGAGCAATTAGTCTTAGGGAGCAAATAAGGGAAGGGTAGGATAGAGATGTGCATCAAAAATAAAGAAAGGCTTATACAAAATTGGACTAAGGTGTATTATTTGGTTAAGGGGACAGGACCTTACGCGCAATAGCTGAAAGATAAATAACAGACGTTTGCGAGATATAGATATACAAAATACCGAGACTCAATGCGCAGAAAAGGTATCAATTAACCAGCAGGTTCAAATAGATCAGATGTGGGGAAGGGTAGTTATCTAGATGTCTGTGGGAGAGAAAAAAGCAGTGATCTCGAATGGGACTGTGAAAGGAAATAAAATAGTTAACATTTTCGCGCAAAGAATTTGCTCACTGTGCGGAGAAAGCGATATCTATAGGCATATTTTGGCAGAATACAGGGAAACAGAGATTTTAAGAAATGAGCATTTACCATTACAATTTCTGAATTCCATCACAAGTTATAACGTCTGCCTGAGAGATACACACGCAAACTGGGAATATTTCTAAAGACCCGACAAAGAAAATTTGGCTATACAAAAGAGAGCGGAGTTGGGGAGAGGGTATGTTTCTATATATGTATATTTGTACATATATACAATATTCTGCTGTTTGAAACGTGAATGGTGATTTTAAGTAATTTTGACAGGCTTAATTGAAAGTTGAAATACGTTTTCCCCTATCAAGTAAAGTTTTCAAACAAATTGCATTTTTTTAAAGAAATGTATTTTTGTGAAATAAAGAGTATCATAAAATCAAAACTAAAATGTCATATTCCTATCTAATACACAAAACGGGTACCTACAAACCTATAAAGTTCGGTTTCTGAAGATCAGCATTTTTGCTTTGTTTGGAAGGAAGGCTGTGTTGATTTACGTTTATATTTTGGTTGTGTATCTTCTCTGTTCAAGCACCAGCAAATGTCCCCTCGTTCCACCGTTTCTAATATATTTTTTCTATCTCCTTAATTTCTTGATGAAATCTTTCACCTTGCTCATCATTCATGAGTCCTAAGTTAGGTGGAAAGTAGTTAAAGTGAGGGTTAAAGAAGTAAAGTTTCGAATTCATATTTCAACCGAGAACTTTCAGTCTTTGTAACATATTTCTTACAATTTCTTTGTATTGCATTTCTTTTACATTTCCAAGGAACTTAATGATAACATCCTTGAAAGCAGACGATGCCTAATCATAGTGTTCGAAAAATCAATATCCTCTATTAGATGTCTGATATGAGGTCCATCAAATACATCATCTTTTATTCTAACCTCGGACAAAATCAAAAATTTACGGTATAAATACTAGAAGCATAAGCCACTCTTGTCTAGAGCTTTGACGATTTGCTTCATGATACCACGTTTAATATGGAGTGGACGCAATAGCATCTTTTTAGGGTCAACTAAATTGCATTACATTTTTTCTCCCATTGTTAAAAAACTTTTTCTCTTAGGCCATTCTATCATTGTCCAGTGTTTGTCCCTACCTCTACTGTTCCATTCGCAGAAAAGGAAGGACATTTTAGGTACCCATCCTGTTGACCGACCACAAACTTTTAGATCTCCACACAGTAGCGATTGATGTTTCGGGTATTTGATTTTTTCTAAAGTGGATTTCCATGCTTAACTTTAAAATATGCAAATATACTTTCTTAATAAATGGAGTAATATTATTCTTTTGTTTTAACAAGTAAACATCACGTATAAAACAGAAGTAATTTGAATTCTACATATATTGCCGTCTTGGTATTCCACATCTTGAAGCTATCTTATTATTGGTTCCCTGGCACTTTATACACAACATAAAGAAAATCTGGAATATTGCACTAAACAACAAATACACTCCTGACTGCCGCGGCTAATGAATTTTAACTGACGCTTGTCACTAACTAACTAATGTTGGATTAATGAAATTAATTAAAGCACTAGATAAGTTCTGTAGGAAATGGAGTGTAAGAATTAAGTAAAAAGTATGGTATTTAAGAAGGTTAAAATAAAGTTTTTAGACTACGACGCAATCACTTTCTCTTATTTTCTGGCCATGCGTTGTTTGGCTCCAGTCACGTTGGAAAATTTAAACACGTGACAGAGGAACTGATAAGAAAGTAAATAAGGAATGTTTTATTGCACTATATTGTATAAAAGCAATTATATATAGCTTGTGTGTGCTAAAGTTATTCATGTTTTGCTATTGTATCATTATCACAAGTGGGTTTGAGACTGGATGAATTTATCTGGAATGCTCAGGCCCTCGAGTGATATTTATTAGGACTATTTCACGAATAAAATAACAATTTAAATATAATTCTAAACTTGAGTTACAAAATTTGTAGAATTATATATTTGTACTTAACCCTTTCAAGCATTCTTGCGACAGAAGAATGTCGATTGTCAGTAATGCCAATAGAGAAGAGTAAAGTACGGTTTAGGACTATTTCATGATTAGAATAAGAATAATATATATATATTTGAAACTCGTGCACAGGATAATAAAACTTGTATAAAATGTTATACTTATGAATATAACCGTGAGAGTGAAATGGACATGATCGACTCTTACAATCGCTACCGTTCGGTTTTCTAATACCAACTGAGGGGGGAAAAATATGTGTCTATTTGGAATTCATCATGATAAGATCAACTTGCACATTTGACGCATCATCAAAACGCCTTGAAAAACTTTCCATTTTGCGTTATGATTGTCGATTGTCCATGCTTCTGTTGCCATCAATAGCTCCCCACCGCTTCTAGCAAAAGTGGTCAGTGATGCGTGTTCAGGAATTACATAGTGGAGGTGTAGCCTTGGCTACACTGACCATAGACAAATGCACATTGCGTGATAAAACGAATTTGATTCTTTTCCTCCTTAATTTCACTACGAAATCCGGCTGTGATTGGTCAAAATTCAAAATGTTGTTTCATTTCATTGGTCAATTTTAAGATGTCACATGTCAAATTATAAAAAGTGTGCACAAGATGTGAAAAAAATTGAAGTAATTTTCGAAATCAACAGGCCAATTTCCATATAAATGACCTATTTTCACTAATGCAGCAAAATCACCAAAGACCAGTGTTATTATTAGACTGGTAGAGCGGTTTGAGGAAGGATTGTATGGTGGGCGTCGGTAAATAAAGCCTTTCAGGCCGGATCACTGGTAACATAAATTTTGGTTATGCAGAAGGAAGGTTGGTGGGGGACGGAAATTAGGCTATATGGGTGCTGCGGTAGATAATTTATGCCCGCTGATCACAGGTCTGGCCACGGCTACTGCAGATCACCCCCCTCTTCTTCCACGAGTCTCTCTCGAGGACGTTTCGCTGTATTTTGGCGGCTGTGAGCTAGCCGCCGGGCCTGAGTGAAAGGGATTGCGAAAGTGACGACAAATGATGCTTCGTTATTTACTTTGCTGATATGGTTTATTCTTCTAACGTGAATATTCGGGTGAACTCAGGTCTCTCATTGAATCACAGCAAGGTAATCTTGGAAAACTGTATATTTATTGCGCTGACCAAAAGGTACCGGTGCTGGGAAGAGATCAGCTCTTCCGTTGATCTCTGCGTGACGGTAGCCACACGTATCTGGGCCAGGAAAATTCTGAGACTGGCCCGTTTTGGGAAAAATCTAGCCCTTTTATACATAATATCAAACGACACCATCCACGAGCAACGGCGCGAAATACTCCCGCCAACTTTGTGTTAACGTGTCTCACAGGCGAATGCTTATATCACGGAATTCAATTCTATTCGCTGGAAAAAGTTATCCAAACCAGATGTTTCGCTATTCGTTAATAAGATGAATTTAAACAGATTTCATGCGTTACTATCGATTCTTTCACTCGGACACCTGCAACTCTGCCCGTGTTTGCCCTGAGGCAGGGGCATTTTCAACCCCTAGCTATATACCAAAAGGGATTACCTTGCATTGTCTGACTTTTGCCAAGTCTTTCTGCGTTCGGAGAGATCCGAGAACTTTCCCTTACCTAATTACATTTTTACACACTATTCCTCAAATATTACAAAAATTACCCCTCATGAATGCCATTAAACACTATACAATATTGATTCTACATATGTTGGTAAAGTTCCTCCACTGAAAGAAAATGCACAATACTTGCACCTAATTACAGATTACTGATTCTAAAATTACAAATATTAATTATTTAAATTACTCTGTTATTGACAGGGAGCCAGGGACAGCTTCAAACGGAAGAGAATTCTTAGCTCTGACGGAATAAATAAATATTTAAGTGTGAAAATCTAAACCATTCAACATTTCCAAATTTTACTTCGGTGTACACCTAACTGACCACCTCCTTGGTCCAGTGGTTAGCGTTGCTGGCTGCTGCCCGGGTTCGATGCTCTGCACCTACTTAAAATGTTTTCTAAGATTAGGGAGGTCCCACAACCGTGTGAGGACAGAAGTGGCAATCTCCGATCTAGTAAACCGCGATATAGCGATCGGCGAGGTGGGGTGTGCTGATCACATGCCCCCTACAATGCTGCACTCTACGAATGAAATCATGTGATGGAGGTAGAAGACGCGGTAAAGCCCAGGCCCACATGGGGTTGTAAAAACGGCTTCATTGTTTGTACCCTTAACTACTTCGGCCACCTATGTCGGTACGCTTAGTATCATAAAACACGTGGAGTACTCAAAACTTCATATACAGTGTCACTGCAGAATTATTTAAATTGTATTTAACATCATACCCCGCTTTTTGAATGGTTCGCTCAAGCATGAAACGACGTCGAGAGGAAGGGAGGAAAGTGGGCATCGAGAAAGCGCCGCGGTAGGGTTTATTTTAGAACAGTAAACAGTGAAACGGCTGGGAGGATGGTCAGGTTATTTCATACTCATCTTTCTGGTGGCGAGCCAAAAACTTGATTTAGCAGACGTTTAGCGCGGTGTTACAGAACGTGTCCTGTTTGAAGTGTGCTCTGTCAGGTAAACAAAATCATCTTGGGGTGTTGCGTGGTTCACTTGTTAGAAACTGAAAGGGGTTCGTCGAACTGTTTGTTGAAACTGTTTGAGGCAACACGTGGAAGATTCCTAATGCATTTAGAGCACAGTCGGCCAAAGGGTGGCGGAATAATGACATCTGCAAAAACTGTCAACAGAAGTGTTTATGTGGATCAACCCGACTTGTTATGTACATATGGGGCTATTCCATATAAAATTGCGCACCTTACAAATATGTGTTGTCTTAAGAATTACATGTAAAGAGATAAATATACCTGTATATGCGACTGTGTAGAGGTTTTTTTTTATTAGTTTTCACCTTTTAATCTGACTGTTTCACTTATGTGACGTCAGTATAAAATCGATCAATGAAACGAAACAAAAATTTAAATTATGACCATTCATAGCCGGATTACGAAGTGAAATTATCGAAAAAAAAATATGAGATCCGTTTTATCATGTGACGTGCACTTGTCTTTTGAACAGTGTAGCCAACTTTATATCTCCACTATATAATTCCTGAGCACGCATCACTGACCTCTTTTCTATGTTTTCAGTAATTGCAAATTTAACTAATTGTATTTACTTAAGCAATTGTTTTTGCGTATTCAGCCAAAACTCTGAAATCATGTACTAAATTATGAAAAAACATCTGCCTAAGTAACTGTGAATTTATATAAAGAATTTTCATACATTTTTGACACCATACTTTTCTCAACCTCATAATTTTGAACATTTTTCAAAGTAGTCCCCGTTGGAAGTACTATACCTATCCCAAAGCTTCTGCCAGTCTTCAAAGGTATGTTGCAAATCATTTTTGACAGGTCCTTCAGAATAGCCCTCACCACTGCTTCTGATGATGACAACACCTCCCTAGACGTGGTTCTTCAATTGAGGGGAGTCACACTAGGCTGAAACTGGATTACAGGGCACACTTCACATTGCTTCTGAGATATTCAGCAACAGAATTTGCGACGTGCAGCCTTGCAGCATCCAGCTTGTTGATCTGGTCTATCGCAGTTTTCAGGACATCTCTGTAGTATTACGCAGTTACAGTTGTGTGCAGGTACATGCTGACAAACCATTCCTTGAGACGGCCATAACTTTCCCAGCAGAAGCAACCAATTTTACTGTTTTTGGTGTTGGTTATAACGGAGATTTCCACGCAGAGCTTTACTGTTTGCTCCCAAGATCGAAATGATGTAGCCAAGTTTCATGAGCAGTTTTTAAGCTAAGATATCACAGGCATGGCGTTACACCAGATGAAATTATCAATTGCGAAATTATTTGCTTTTTTTAAGAAATGAAACGTTCCAGGACTAGGTTTTAGGATACTTCCCAGGCATTTGCCACTTATGAGAACTTTGAAAAATCTGGAAAAACCTGTCAGAGAGAAAGGTCTTGGCGGGAATTGGACCTCATACATCCGCTCTTTAACAACATAGGCTCCCCCTGCCGGTCAATCATCACCAGTGACTACCTTTGAAAGAAACTTTGCCTCTTGCTGTAACCAATAACCCAATTTTGTTCCTCTCCGCGGTGAACCGTTATTTTGCCTTTTCTCAACAAGTCTGTGCCACAGTTAATACGGTGAATTTTTCCATGAGCGAAATTGAAAGTGTGGCTTTTATCTCTATGGTAAATTAAAAATACCGTACAGAAGACTCACCTTCATGCTCTGGATGAATTGAAAGAAAATATCTACCAGGAAATAGCCAGCATTACTCATTATGAATTTCAGCGAGTTTTATAAAGAACTGTCAAAAATGTATAGATAATGACATGACAATTTTCAGCACCTCGTTTTAGAAAGTTGTTAAATAAAATCTTTTAAATGCGACGGCAATTCGGAAAGTAAGTTCCGTTAACTGCTTAAAGAAATGCTACTTTATTTTTGGAATTTTTATTACACACAAGTGAGAGTGCATTCAGGAATTTATCGTACCGCTTCACAAGCTTTGAACACCCCTCTGCTACCTGTGATTGCAGCCATCCTCGAGTTCCTCATCCGTTTTGTTGGTGGACATTACGAGTATTTATTTATCCCATTCCATGAACTCCACCAACAAGACACCTTGTTTGTCTAAAAAACTGTTTCTTGCTTGAATCATCATGGACGTTAGTGTGTCCATCTTAGAATTGACGACACCAATGTCGAACAAGGCTCTTACATAACGTTCCCGTACATTGTAGTAACCTCACGATGAATACCAACGTTCATTTATTTGCCTACAGAAATCGAATACCTGTTGCTTAGAGGGAGATTCTATTACTCTACATACATTTTACATGCCTGTCTTAGTGAAAGAAACAGTCGAACGTAACCTCACACTGACACTGGCAGGAGCGTACTGAAACACTATGCAATGAATCAAGAAACTTCTTACCCATACAGCAAGAAAATTCTCAGAGCTGCTGGAGCTGCAGCCCCGAGAGACAGCGGAGAGAGCCGAACTCCTCAGTCGCAAACGAGAGAGAGAGAGAGAGAGAGAGAGAGGAATAGTGCAGATGCTGCAGATGCACTTTGTGTACTTCTCTGTTTGCGTGGGGTGTGAATAATGGAGTGCTATAGATAGCGGAGTAGTGGAAATGCAAATCCAAAACTAAAGAAATGTCCCAAAAGAGGAAGATTAAAAAAAGGTGACTTCCACAGATAAAGCTAGATAATAAGGCGTCCAAGCATAACGATATGATAGTCCAGACGATTAGAGTATCGTGCTATAGTTGTGAAGATAGCGGTTTCGAATCCTTACATACTGATTTTTTTCCGCTTTTCTACTTAAATGAAAGGAAATTTGACACCATTACAATAATTTACTCGTTAACATAGTGCCACGCACGCAATCCACTATGAATTTATATTTATGATTTTTTTCTGCTGCATTCATAGGAGATTTGCCACCAATACAATAGTTTACCTGCATACTTAATAGCACACAATCGTAGGCCATCAGACCGTAGCGAGCCGCAGCAAACCACTGAGTCTACCGATCTCTAGGATTTACCTAGATTAGCGTTCAGGTTAGTGTGTGTGCATATACGAATTAACTGCGAATTCCAATTAGACAACACGTGGTAAAAAGTGAAAAACTAGTTTTGTTATAAGGAACAGCATATTGCAGCCAGAAAGTGGCGGAGGACAACGCATAGGCTACATTAACTTTAACAAAAATAGTATAATAAACGTCTAGGAAAGCAGGTCTCTATAGTACACCCCGAAAACTTAAATGTTATCGAGTCTATTGTAAAAAGAGAAAGAGAGAGAGAAAAAAAAAAGACTGCAATCGTGCACCTATAACTGTGATGTACTATAAGAATTTCATTTTATGCATACAACCTCAAACATCATCAGCAAGATTACCATGGTGAGGGTTAAGCTAGAAGATTATGTACATGGAAGATTGTGTAGTAATGAGGCAACATCGGAGTTTTCCCGCTGCCGTTCGGGACTGCAGCTCCAGCAGCTCTGAGATTTTTCTTGCTGTATGGGTAGGTAATCAAGAATAGCGCTGCTATCGCCTCTCGTGATTGTGAATGACGAAACCGGAACTTACTTTATGTTATGGCTGTGTCCGCACTGCTGTACGATACTTGTAGATGACAACGAGCGCTATTTTCGCAAAAAGCGCATGTTGGTTCATGTTTCATTGAGTCACTCAGATAAATAATCATTGCCAGCCTTTGTTCTACATGAATATTTTATTAAAGCAGCCCATTCTATCAACTACGTGAATGCCATCTTCCGTCTACACGCTACCTCATCTAGAACAGAGAAGTTCTTCGTGAACACACCTAACAAACTCGTGAAGCGTACTTCCATTACCCAAAGCTCCCCCTTTGGTGTGGGGAATATTTCGTTGACAGTCGCGACTTCCGCATTGGAAAGGAGCGTACGGTTTAATATGTCTAAACTTTTCGAGAATCAGTCAATTTAATTTTGAGAGAAGGAAGTTCTGCAGCTGACAGATAACAGCAGAGACGCCACGTGTTGCCGTACTAAGAGGAAACTGCAGCTACAAGCTGCATAATAAAATCACACGAATATTAAGCAGGATATTGGATTCAGTGCACCTCCATTATCTATAATGTGGGACAGTAACCCAATAATAGCCGTCTGGTATCACGTTATGCTTTGAAATCGACACTATCTAATGCTGTTAATAGAATTAACCCCTTTTCTGCAGTACACAAATTTGCTCCTCTTTCGATAGTATTGAATTTCAATTACAATACAGAACAATGTTTTATGGGGTGCTTTAATTAAAATAAAGAGAAGTTTATATGAGAAAATACTTGCACCCGTCCATATTTAGGTGTTGTAAGGATGAAAACTCTTTATTTCGTCCTCATTGGCAACCTAAACGATGGGTGTATTCACAGGAGTGATGTTTTAAGCCGCTCATTCAAATACATTTTAAATTAAAGACAATTTGAGAAGAACGAGTTTATTTTTGGGTAATATGCTAAAATTTAATTAAAAAATAATATTATTATTAAAAAAAGAATAATTAGTTATCGCAATGCTCAAATTAAAATTTCTAGCACCATTTTTTTCCTTATCGAAAAGATAAGCTAGTATGTTGATGTTTTTTATTAACTCATTTTACCGATTTATTTTTCTCCGTCACAGTATAACGTGACTTAAAACATCTTCTGGTATAAATATGTATTTTTTTTATGGATATTTCATTCATCAGGCTCACGTATTTACAAATTATTCATGAATATTTCAGTATATCCATAACAGCCAACATTATATAATCGACAAAGAGCTGGCTGTAATTTAAGAAATAGGAAATATACACAATTTTTTTAAATTAACCATTAAGATCTTTAAAATATTACTTTCGTGTTAGTAGTGTAAAATAAAGATGCATGCATGCACGAGAGTTAAGTAAGATTTTATTCGCTCAAGACATGTTCACATTGTTCATTTTCAGAGTTTCTTCGCTTTCCTCGCATGGGATTTTTTTACCACTGGGAAGATAATAATCGCTTGGAGCCAGGTCAGGTCTGTAGAGAGGATGAGTCATGAGTCTAACCTCTGCACATCAGTCCTATCCTTGGACGGCGTTCTCGGAGCTTGTCGAAAAATTTTGCAGGCAGATCTTTCTTTGCTCCTTCGGAGGAATTGTGGCCACACGGAAACTTTTAGAAAAAAATGTGTCCACCATTTTCTTCTCACCACTTTGGTCCCTCGTTTTGTCATCTTGAAAGATTCAAACTGCCGACTGTCGTTTGGTCTCCGGGCCAAATTGATATATCAAACCTTGAGCGAATCTCTTGCAGCATTTCTTCACACCATTCGACGCGGGTGCGCTTGTATGCCTCTGTCAAATTGGGGAGCATCCAACTGGAGAAACCTTCCTGACACGAAGATGATTGTGCAGGATTTTTTGAACTCAACTGGACTCACGGCTTTAATTCCATTCTGAAGGAAGCTATACCTATAGCTTTTTACGTTAGAAAAAAATTCATCGGTCCTGGCCGGGATTCAACTCGCGATCCTTGGTTTAGGAGGCAGGTATGCTTACACTATACCCCCAGGACCGACGCGTTGCATTATGATTGGTGATTATCGGTGTGACCGTACATTGGCTAAAAGCCGCTCGCGTGCAATTATCTGCAGACAAGGAGTACACACAATGAGCATTTTTATGCGTATAAAAACTTTTGGGCTTTATGGTACAGTAAAGATTCATATTTCTATTTTGAGTAAATGATATTCTTTTTGGAAACCTCGGCTATTATTTTGAAAAGCTTTATATTTTAAGTGTAATATTTTATTGAACTTTAAAAATTAATTATATTTGCTAAATATTTCGCAAGAAATTTTGTCATTTATTGTTGGATTTCTAGTAATAGTATTTAAATATTTCGCTATTCTAGTAAACCACAAAAAAACAGTCGTATTTTATTATCCTCACTGATGCTTTCCCTAATGTTTGTAACAGAATCAGGAAGTGCGTGGCATAGGGAGTTCATGTTTTTGTTGAGCGCACATGGTGGCAGTAAAAAACCGTTGTCTCATTGAATACAGTAATGCAGTGGGAAACCGCCTCTATTTTGTCACAGTCAAATGTTTTCCTCTCTTTCTAATGTCTGTTGCAGTCGCCGACGAATGTTTTTCCGTTGTTCTGATGTTTTTGTTGCGTCAAAGCCGCATGACTTCCTGTCGGCAATTTTAAAAATCTAAAATACACACTCTCACTTTTGTGCCGGATTTCGACAGAAAAATAATTGTAAAAGCTGGCTTTAAAAACTTTTTCCCCTCTCTCTAGTGAGTGACAAATTTAATGCTTCCCTTTCAAAGCTTGTTTTTAATTAAAGGCTCTCAGATAAAAATTGTCCTTTTAAATTGGCTGAATAGTATCTACGAAATATATTTTAGCACTAACTACAAACATGTGTGTTTAATTCATTTTATAGTGCATGTTCTGTTAGAAATGTCAGTATTTTGCTGTTTTCAGGTATGAAAGAATGCTGCTGATACATGACACGATTGAAGCGGTAATTATACTTAATTTATTTGGTTAATAAATTGATTGTAGTGATAATCAATAGATCTAAGAATTGAAAATGCAGAGTTATATTTATTAAAACATTGAGTTGATATGGATATTTACTTAATATGTATATAATTAGAGATACGTTTACTATGGATTGATATTATTTGAGGCATGTACGTATGTGTATAATTTTGGCAGGTAACAGTAATTTGCAAGAGGTATTGTAATTGTTTCCCTGTTTAGTAAAAGGTTGCCAGCTGTAAACTTGTCAGGAAGAGAAGGAGAAGACGAGGGCGCTATTGTATGTGTACTCAAAATGACCCTTTCTAACCCATGGCTAAAAAAGACCAAAGACGAAAGGTTTTTGTTGTTGGTCACGCGTCTAGCAGGGTGGTAAAGATGGTTAAATGAGGTAATGGCCGTAACGGTACAGTAGATCAAACAACTAATATGTGGAAATGACTTTAAAAGGGAATTAAAATGTCAGAACCGAGACGAAATGTTTTATTACATGCTGGCCGGGGAAAATGGAATCAAAAGGGTTATGCCGCCTATTCATGAGAATGAGTGCGAAAGTAAATGGGAAATATGCGTGTTGCGTTATCTATGAGAACATTTGGCGATTTAAAACTGACCAAGGAAGGAAAGAGAAATTACTTTGGAAGTCCTGCATATAAGGAAAATGCCGAATTTTATGACAGGCTGCTTCTAGGAAATTCAGGTTTGTGGGAAATAGTAAATGTCAGAAAGGAGAAAGTAACTTTAGCCAGTGGCCATCGCATAAAATAAACGAATGAGGAGAACTTAGCTATGTAATAAATATTTTAAGATAGCCAATAGTGAATTTATAAATCAGGAATAAAACGATAATTATTAATTTAGCGAAGTACGTGGCGATAATATAGAAAAATGGAATGTCAGAGAGGCGAAGGTATTAGTGAAAGGAGTAAAAGGTTAGTGAGCAGAGTTCAGGAAGGGACAGAGTTGTGAGACGACCATTGTATGTATTCAGGGTACGTCAGTGTTAGAGAATAAAGTAGCAAACATTATATCATTACAGCAAAGTAATGGGAATTTATTAGGCAGCGGCGAGCAGTCAGGTATTAATAACCAGTGTCTTAAAATTGAATAAATTGTAAGCGAAGAAATCAATCTTGTGTATTTTTTGTGTGGTACATTTCCTGTTCCTGTGGATCAAAATTGATCCACAAAACACTCCAGTGAACCCTGAGATTCATCATAATAGATTTGGAGCAGACGATTGAGCTAGGAGCCGGTGGAATAACGACACAACAACCAGTAGTCAACAACAGAACCTCCACACCCCCCATATACACCTTCCCGAAAACGGTTCCATATGGCGCCCAACGTGGGGTATTATAATTATCCAACCTATTAAACCGCCCTCACACACCCAGTATTAAAACCCACTCCACATATAATATTACAACATATAATAAACCACCCCCGCAAACACATCTTCCAGAAAACCTATCCATCATAGAAAACATTTTGTCCTTTTATTAATGCTATGTGAAACGAAATATTCTCTTTCATACCTTATGCTGTACTGCTATATAGAACATCATTTGTGTTTCAGAAATGTATGTTAATATGACAACAGAATAATTTTTATATAGGTACGATTAGTGCTAAGAGTAAAGTTATTTAGGCTCTGACTGCCGGCATTGATATTACTGAAATTCATTATTACCGGACTATTTTTCAGTGATCTTTGTTTTTAATTAATTTAAAAACCAGAGCTTTTCCAACGCTACGGTCGGTATCCTCAATGAACTGAAAGCGTCTTAAGAAGCAGAGGTACAGAACCGTTAGAAGTGGAGAGTTGTGGCGCAGACATTGTTTGATGACCAGTAACTGTTTCCACTGTCGGGTATCTAGAGGAAGGTCCGTACTTATTTAACTCTAGGAACATATGAACAGTATTTTAATTAGGTTAATATGCCTCAATTCTAGTATTCTACATTCTTTATTTACTTTTCGTACATGTAAATATTAATGACGCTAGACCGATTTTTAAATGTTGGGTTTTAGGTAACCCCTCCCCTCCTAAGTGTACGACTTCACCGATTTTCGAAAACTATTTTTCCTGATTTATTTCAAGTGGAAATTCGATTTACAGATTGGTAAATAACTTTCGTTAAATGGGAAGCGTTTTTGATGAAAAGAGTACAGTCACGCACAGTACTCACAGAAAAAAAAAAAAAAAAAAAAAACTTCAGATAACATGCTCTGAAACGTTCTCTTAAAAATCACTTGGAAGTCTTTCTCAGCAAACTGCTGTTCGAGCGGCTATAAAGCTACTGATGTTAAAACCCTATAGCGTTACTGTAGTGCAAGAACTTAGATCGGGTGACCCTGCATCCATGATCAGATTTTGTGAATGTATCTTGAATTGTATCCATTAAGGAGAAGTTGAGAAACGCTGATCTAATTTTATTGACGGAAGAATTCATGTATTAATTTACAAAACAACCTATGATGAAGTTAAGAAAACATTAACCTGCTTCACAAGGAACCCTCTGCATGATCAAAAGATGAGTGGGGTGCAGCGTTAGCAGCGGCAGAATAATATACGCTGTTTTTTTTAAGAAGCACTTAATAGTGATGGGTATGTACAGAGTATTTTAAACCGTTTTGCGACAAATTTGCTTTGAAGGGACATAGGTTAGAGATTTTCGAACATGACTCTGAAACGGCATATACTGCCCATGTCTCCTTACATGCAATTCGTGGAACATTCGACGATACAGTCATCACTACCAACATATGGCCCCTCCGATTCCCATTAACACCTTACGATTTTTATCTCTGGGGGTGTATTAAAGGAAAAAGTGTACAAGACAAATTTACTCATATTTGATGAATTGAAAATTAACGTTCGTGAAGAACGGCATTTCTCAGAGGGAATGGCAGAAAGCAATGGTTAATGTCACAAACTGATGCTAGAAATGTATGGAAAATGAAGGGAGGCTTGATAATGGTGTTTAACTGTCAGTAATAACTTCCGTGACCTGGGAATTTTCTGACTTCCGTTCACCGTGGTACCAGATTGAACCGAACGACCGGCCGTGGTGCGTGGAGTGGTTACGCGAAGGAAAAAGCACCTTTTATATAATTAATTATATTAGTACTTTCACTTACTGTCACGTGCGTACATCATATTATTAAGTTGGCCTTCTTCGCCACACCTCTGAGTCAGTCCGAGATATTTAAGAATATTGGGAAATATTGGGAAATTTTCTTTTCTTTTTTTTTTTCTCAAGGCAACTCAGTGCATTTCTGTAAAACAAAATTTCAAAAATAATTTCCTAAATACAGTATAGAGCATTTAAATAAATTAAAAAAATATAATTTCTGAAAATCAGTAAAATCGGGTCATTTAGAATGGGGAAATCTTTAACAACTAAATTTGGCACATACAATTTAAATCAAGTAAGAAAAAATATTTCCGAAAATGATGGAAATCGGAGTGGCGTTATGCAGGAAAGCCGATATTTAAAAGTGTTCTTTTTTATTGTTTCCAAATAAGATGACAAATTATTGTACTATTTAAACTGTATTTATAACAATGTTTGTTTAATATTTAACAAAAGCATCATCGTGAAAATTATAAATGTGAAATATTAATCTAATATGTGTGTGTGAGAATTATATTTGTATGTAAGAGTGCTCTGTAATAACCTTCAGAAAACTTTTACGTTACATGTTTTTACTAATACAACATTTAAATTAAATTTCAAATTCAATGAAAATCGATGAAACTCTCGATTATTTATTGTTGATTATGTATATTTGCATAGTACATTGAAATTACTTTGAAATAGTAACATGCTTTTGTTTTATTGAAACATATGAATATGTTCTTAAATACACAAGTTACTTTTAGTTATTTTAGTGAATGTAAAGATGATACTAAGGGCTCTGTTTATAAAAATGGTTACATTTAAAATGTTTAAAAATATCCAGACATTATAGCTTTGTCTATCAGTGGTTATATGGCTAATTTAATTAATAGTATGCCATTAATTTTGGCGGTTTAATATTGATATTTCTATAAACGTGGTTTCTCTTTTGTAATAATTATAGATTGCAAGAATTTGTTTTTTCCTAATTGCACACAGTAATGCCATAACTTATTTCATTAAGTAATAAGGTCATAATATGAATATTATAATCGTTTTTAAAGTTATTCAACTTGTTGAGGAATTCGCTTAGTTTACGCAGCTCCTGTGTGACGGACTTTTGCATTTTTCTTGTTTGAAACATGCAAAAGGTGTAATTCAGGTAAATGTTTGCTTTCAAATTTGTAAATTTAAACAATTAGTGTATGAAAATCATCGAATAAGGTTAGGTTCTGATACAAGTTTGCAGATTTTAGGTTGAAATGATCATTGAATCATTGACGAGCACCGTGCTATTTGACGTAAGCAAAGAAATGTAAAAGACTGTATGACAGTATGGTAAAGGGCAGGTTATGAAGAGTGGGAGCATCGTCTAGACGTGTAGATGTTAGTGCAGGACGTGATCTAGGACACCGCGCAGCGACTACCTGACGTTCTTGTTGAGCGGCGAAGGATTTATGGCGGATTCTTAAGCAAGACACGCTTTGAAAAATGCTGACAATGTCAGGGGGATGTGAACCTACAACCACTGGATCTAAAGGCAAGCGTGCACCGTCAAGTACCCTTCCAGAATGATAAATTGTGGTGCAAATGTAATCTGCAAAACTATTGCGCGAAAATACCTAAACTAGGATTGTTTACTTAAAAGTATACATTGTTTGTGTCGGTCCTGGTGGTGTAGTGGTTACCATACTTGCCTCCTAACCCAAGATCGCGGGTTCGAACCCGGCCAGGACCGATGGATTTTTTCGGGGCGTAAAAATCCTAAGTATAGCTTCCTTCGGAAGGGAAGTAAAGCCGTGGGTCCCGTGTCGTACATTTACGGCACGAAAAAGAACCTCAAGCCTGAAAGAGAGGCCTCTGAGCAAAATTTGTCGGCCGTTTCACGCCCTGAGTTGAATGGGACGCTGATGACCTTCGATGTTAAAGAGCGTCCGTAAATAAATCATTCAAAAAAAAAATATATATATATATATACATTGTTTATCTTACCCTATAGTTTATAACGGTTGAAAACCAATATTTACAATAGTTTAATTTTCATTTGATAAATTGTAAATAGATTCCGACTGTTTACGAAAAATAATTTAATATATTTACAAGCGTAGTAACCAGCGCTTTCTACAACATGTTATCCAGGATCCTATTCCACAAAAGTATGATCTAATGCATACAAGTGTATTAGTTCAAGTCCTTGTAAAGTATGGTCTTGTAACTTTATGTTTCAACACTTGTAAAATATTAGTAAACATCTACAAGTGATGTCATAAAAGAGCAAGATGGGGGAACAGCTGTTTGCTATACGTCGTCATATCTTGAGTTAAGATTGTGTTCAGTCCTTAGGGATTTTGAAATATACAGAGCTGATTATTGTCATTCCTGCTAAATGAATTTTTTATCATACATAATGATAATTTAAATACTTTATTATGTATTTATCGATATTCAAGCGTAATAATCCACTTTGAGACGACGGTCCCTTAAAGCCACAAAGTTACATTTAAGAGCAGCTTAACAAATATTATTTTTAATTTTATTATTGTTGTTGGCAGAACTGCTTCTCGAATGTCCATTTTTTTTGTTATTGTATGGATTAATATTTTAATATTTATTATTAAGTTTCCTTCCTGTATATTTATATAAACATAAGAATTATTTGATTATTTACGAAGTATACCGGTAGGCATGTTTGGTATGATCTTTTTCAAAGTAGGCCCAATTGAGTTGTATGCACTTGACGCAATATGTCTGCCAGTACTGGAAACAATTTATTGACATTCAGAACCACCTCCGCCTTCTTCACGACATCCATTGATGAACCAAAAACGTTTGCCTCGTACCTCTTTTGAGACGAGTGAACAGAAAACAATCGCACGGAGCTAGGTCCGGGTTGTATCTGGGGTGTTCCCGTCTACGGTCGTTACCCTTCAGATGCTCCGATACGAGCGCTATAGGAGAACCCGTGGTATTTCTGACGTTGCTAGAAGTTCGCAGGGCTGCATATCTGAGCCCTTCTCTTCAGGGAGTGTTGGTTTCTGCGGGGTATGTGCTCCGCGACTCACGGTACCTACGG
Source organism: Metallyticus violacea (assembly GCA_030762175.1). Lineage (NCBI taxonomy): Eukaryota > Metazoa > Arthropoda > Insecta > Mantodea > Metallyticidae > Metallyticus > Metallyticus violacea. Next base: position 21,810,414 of record CM060844.1, read on the forward strand.
CTGCAGTGTGTCACAAGGGAGTGCTTCTGACATGTACCTTGCTGACAGAGGTCAAATCATCGAGCAACGTTCGTTGCAGGGAGGGTGATGCAAGGTAAGGCCAGCTTATCAGTGACTCTGGGAGTTGTTCGGGTTAGTTATATGTGTCGTACTAAAGGATGATGCAGGTCCGGGGTCACGACTCAATAGGCCATGTATGTAAGGTGGGGCAAACATTCCATGTTTTTCTTAGCCTTTGAGCAACAACGTTGCAAACCTTGGAGAGTGTGTGTGTATTGTCGTGGTGGAGGCGACATCGGCGGACGTCTTCGGCCATGGCGCTCAAAACAATCTTGTAATGCACCCCTTTAATCGTTGTTTGTGGGGGAGGGCTTAATATTGATTAATCAAAGAACGAAATCACCAGATGATTTCTTTACTGACCTTGCTTATTTGCTTTTGGGATCCCAATGGTAAATCCAAGTTTGCTTAATCGGCAGTGTCGACATCAGCAATCTTGTCACCCATCTGACACATACGTGTCTCTTGTGCAGAATGATGAAGATGCCACGGAAATCTGACATATCTGCCGGTCTATGCATCATTATTATGATCTTCTCGAACAATGATGCCAACTGTGTTCCGCCTGTGATGCCTCAGAAGTAAAAACGGCTTTAAACACTTTAAAAAGAATGGTCTCGTTCACCGCTGTGGTTGGAGCACCTGCAACCTCCCCTCACTTTGTTGTTGAAAACACGGCCCTCCTTAAACTCTTTGAACCATCGAAGTGCGGTTGATTGTGACAGAACATCATCGCCATACTCTTCCATATCGGATTTCTGTAGATGGATACAAACGTTCATAGCAGTGTATTACTCGTTACGAAGCGACTCCATTTTATGCAGCCAACTGGGAAACACTCGCTTCCTGATGGCATCCTGTACTAAGACGCATGCGCGCACCAATTTTCTTTATCAATAATGTTATACTGTTCTTTTCATGAAAAATTGTTTCACAACCATATCTCTAATGTATGATGATAAAAGAGTAATTATCTGTCTTTACTGACTAGCCCTCGTACAAATGTTTGTCCTGATAATTAAATTTCCTGGCGATAAAAGCAAGTAGGATTTCGAAACACCGACAGACACTACCTTCCCCGAACCATCCTTTGGTTTGTGCCGTTCTTCGTGCTGAGAGAAGATGGATGTAGCAGGTGTTAGCAAGAGATCCGTCGACAGATAAGGCTAATCAGATCGCCTGATCTCATGTCTAAATTCTGCGGAGTTGTTGGCACTCTTAAAGCCAGTTCCTAATTAAAAATTCTGTCACACGCTTCAAAACAACCCAATTTAATACCACAAATTATTTGTATACATTTAAATTGTTTTGTTTGCTATGTTAAGGAGAGAGCATAAAAAAGCCCGTCACGCAAGAACTGCGTAAACTTAGCGAATTCCTCACCAAGTTGAATAACTATAAATATCCAAATTAGGCCTCATTAATTAATGAAATGAAATAAGTTATAGCATTACTGTGTGCCATTAGGGGAACAAAATTAGAATTCTTGCAACCTACTAAGTATTACAAAAGATAAACTACATTCTATTATTATTATTATTATCATCATCGTTGTGGTTGTTCAGATTAACCAACAAAAATTAATGGTATACTATTAATTAAACGAAATATGACCACTGAGAGACAATGCTATACTGTATGGGTATTTTTAAATGTAACCATGTTTATGAACCGAGACCTTGATATCATCTTTACATTCACTAAAATAGAAATGACAGGTCATTTCGTGTTACATTGTGTATTTAAGAACATGTTCACGTGTTTCAATAAAACATAAAATGTTGCTGTTAAAAAACACGAAAGTTACATAGATTTTCATTGGCTTTGAAATTTAATTTAAATGTTATTGCTGTAAAAACGTGCAAAGGAAACGTTTTCTGAAGGTTATTACACAGTGATCTTAGATATAAATATAATTCTCACACACGTATTAGATTAATGTTTCACATTTGCTACCTTTAAGACGATACTACTGTTAAGTATAAAATAATGCATCGTTATAAATATAGTTTATATGTTGAATTAATTTCTCCTTTTATTTTGAAACAATAGAGATAAAATTAAAAATAAGAGAGATTTTTACATTTCTGTTTTCAGATATACTCCTACTCCTGAATAGAATGGGACGCTAATGACCTGAGATGTTAAAGAGTTTCCTTAAATAAACAAATAAAATCTTTCTGTTGCCACTAGTAGAGTCGCGAATTTGATACAAAATAGCTATAAAACGATCAAACGACATTCAAGTGTTTTTCAGGATAGCTCTTGTCTACTTTAGCTTAGAGCGTGTTGCCACGGTTACAGATGCATGGGAATGTGCTGGTTCTGCGGAAAGAACAAGGGATATCGCCTCCGTGGTCTAGTGGTAGCGTTTGCTACTACTAATCCTAAGATATTTGGTTCGAATCCCGGTTAGGGGAACTTAACTGGGTTTTTCTGAATGTTTACTTACATTGAAAAGGCGAATGCCAGAGAGCTTAAGCGCCATAACTACAGACTAACACCTACTGTATTCACGTCCAGTCTACAGACGTCGCGAGAAGACCAGTGCAGTCAAAGCGGCTGCACAGGAATATAAAAAACATTGCTCTTTGTTCAACGATAATTTCTATTCCAACTATCTTTGTTTATGATATGCGTGACTAGAGAGCATTTGAAAGGTTTGCGTTTTACAAGCTCCGTGCGTGTGCACCAAAATGTTATAACATTTAAATTCTGTACCTGCAGTGATAGTTTCTAGAAACACTCACTTCGTTAAAATAAATGCGCTGCTCGCAATCTCGCAATGAACAGTTCAGTTGCGGGCTGACGGCTGGAGATGTAAATGTGAACACTTTTAAACCCACATTCACTAGAATATATGAATGCAGTACACGCAGATGCAAGATAACTTTCTAGGCAAGTAATTTAATACTTCACTGGATATCAGAATCCTGAACTTATAATGTAATGGAAAATAAGCAGTAACAATTTCACTGAGGTATCTGTAATTCTTTGCGAGGAAAAGGTACATAAAAGTGAATGACCTCGCATTAGTAATATAAGACCTCTGATTTCGCCTTAAAAAAAGGAATTGATAAATAAAATGCTAAACGCATTTAGAGAAAGATCTGGTGAAAAAAGGAATTATATATTTTTGTTGAACAACTGTCGTATTACTATTTTTACCACCACATTACTAATTGGCATATTCCACGGAATATGAAAAACGAAGGCCGATATTGTGTGAGCCATACAAGTATCGATCGCGTCATCAATATTTTTCTGTAATCTTCCAGACTCGGTTCGCTCAGTTTACGATTGATGTTAAATGGTGGTATACAGACTAATGAACACTCTTATTGAAAAAAAATTAGATTTCTCAGTACAGGGGCGGGTTATCCAGGGAGTTGCTGGTTTGCTCTATCCCCAAATATTTCATAATTTTTCTCATATTGTTGCTTAATACATTTTAGAAAGTAAAATGTATGTGGGGAACTTCTGTCTTGCGCCTGATATTTGTATTTCTGATTATTATCCGTAGAGGATTAGGTTTGCAGTCGCGGTGCGTTTCCAGGAATGTTTGCAAAGTTGAACAAATACTATTGAAACATAGTCCTGTACATTAAATTGGGGAAAACTAACAGTTGTTTCAATATGAAACAATATTACATTTGAAGTAAGAATGCGTCTATGCAGACACTCTTCAGCAGTTGTTTTGTTAGTGCGAGGGCTGTTCCACAAAGAATGATCTTACATTTTTCACAACATGCCTTTACTCATCTTCATAATTTTTCTGATTTTCTCAAAGTAGTCCTCGTTGGATACAATGCACCTGTTCCAGCTTCCTGCCATTCTTCAAAGGCAGGTGGAAACCATTTTTATCAGATCATTCAGAGTCGTCTCCGCCGTGTTTATCACTGCTTCTGATGATGGAAAATGCCTCTCATGAACATGTTTCATCAATTTCAAGAAAAGATGAAATTACTCGGAGTTAAATCTGGACTATAAAGAGGGCGAGGAAACACTTCACTTTAATTTTTGTGAAATATGAGCAACAAAATTTGTGATGAGTGGTCGTACGTTATCGTGGTGCAGCATCCGTTGACGGAAATGTGATCTTTTTCATGTGACACGTGTAACAGTAGTAACTCATGTAGAGTTTTCAAGACATCTCCGTAGTATTTCCCAGTCACATATGACTTGCTGCAAAGCATTCCTTCAATACCCATAACTTTCACAGTACAAGCAACCACTTTTGCTGTTTTTGGTGTTGATGGAGATTTTGAGAGTTTTGTTGTTTACTCTTAGGATGGAAATAAGTAGCCAAGTTTCTTCAGTAGAGATTACCTTTGAAAGAAATTCTTATGGTTTTTTGTTTGTTTTTTTTTCCGGGATTTAGCGGTTTCCGTACCCGCTATGCACAAACACGTCTCATATGCAACTTTTGAGCTACCAACGTGCAGGTGGCGCCCAGAAAATTTTTCAGAATTTCGGTAAAGTTTCTTTATGTTATTCGACGGTTCTCTCTCTCACAATGGTCTTAAGGTTTTCTTCGTTAGAACACAAGAACGCCTCGTTCATTCTCCTTTGAAATTGATTGTCTCCTCTCTTTAAACATTTTAGAGCTATGCTGCGGATAAGGACAGAGACGAAAGCAGAATTTCAGAGCAGCATATTGTTTGTCGCGTGCTACTGCATTTTATGGTATGTGGAACTTAACATTCTCAATTTGCACACCTCTCACAGGCGGCAACCGGAAGTAACAACAACAAAACTGGTACCATGTGTAAATTAATTTATAAAAATATTGCAAAATTAAGTTGTTATGCCTTGGAAAAATTTATAGTTTTTTGTTCAACAGCTCTCGTACTTGTGTGATAAATTAGAAAATGCAGTAAAACACGGCATTGTACCAGGGGCTCCTAGATATTTTTCAAATGAAGGCATCCTGATGTTAATATTTTTAATGAATTTTACCCTCTTTTTTTCTTTGCCCTCTCTTATGACACTTAGCCCTCTCTTATGACACAACTTTTCTAGAAGTTTCACGAAGGTTGTTTGCCGCACATCTAGAGCTGTTTATTTTTGATTGATTAGGCCACATGCCGTTGTTTTCTATTTTCTAATTGGTTTATCTGCTGCCTTCGCGGACTTGGGGAAGTTGATATCATCCCCACGTAAACACCATTTCGGTTTTCTGCCTTGGTAACTGGGCGAGCCATTGTTCTGTTCTTGCTGATACTGTTATTTTCTTTGTTTAGCAGTGACAAATTTCCTTGTTAGTTGTGCCAGTGACCCAGATATTGTGTTAAATTGAGAATTTAGGTTTTAAAGTTTTTTTTTAATCCGGGAATTAAAGGAACTGTTTCTTACTGTGGGTAAATTCATGATATTTTTTATTAAATTTTCTTAAAATCAGACAGGTATTTGTAATAGCAATCTGTTGCAAGAGTTTTGAAGAAGGGGTGTTATTCATTTTCTTTTTTGTCTTTTCTATATCTGTTGCTGAATATAAATATTATAATAAAGGTGATATTTATCGTCTTGTTGATCTGATAATTAATTATTTATTAAACTGCTAGTGTCTCAATGTATGTTTTACTAAATTGAAGAGTGTTGTTTTAATTTTTTGTTTCCTTTTCCCATGTTATATGATATGAATATTTTCCACAACCTAATTCTTGAGGTTTTATAATAGCAATTAAGCTAAAATTACGCTGCGGTAATGGGAGAGAGCATATCTTTGTCCACGTTTGATTGATAGATGCCATTTTATAAATCGTTGGTTCTTTTTTAATTCAAAATCCCTTTGGGTTTTGTTTTTATGGCAATTTTTAAGCCAGTAGCAAGAAAAACATAGCTTATCTTTATTATTTTATTTTAATATGTTTCGTCGTATTTTATCCAGTGCGATGCTTCTGTTATCGACAAGCTCCTGCCCATATTTAAAGCTATCGTTCTCATAGCGAGAATATGATTGAATTAGTCTGTAAGAACCCGAAAGTTCCAGTACTGCTCTGCATTCACTGACAGCGTTTCTTCCTAGAAATAATGGCCATTTTCTGTAACCATGGTGACCGATAGAGACAATGGGCACTTCTGAGCCTAGTCAGCAAGACGCCGCAGTGGAACCACGCAATTACAAGCAACCTGGTCTGGCATGACCCGTTTAAATCATGCACGTAATTTTACTGGGAACGTGAACGGAAACGTTGCGAAGAAACAAAAGTAAAACTCACTTCGTAAATTTCTCTTGCATAATTCATTTGGAAAATTAATGGCATGATCATAAAACAAACGGAATATATGTGTATAGAAGGGTTAGCTAAGTGCGTTCCTTTCAAGTAGTGTGAGGGCACGTTAATCTACAGGGTGAAGGGGAAAGCCATTACTTCGCTTTTACACGGCGATTATTCTAGATTAATGGCACAAATAGTTCAGCGCCATTTTGCCTTTTTCGAGATGTTTTTTGAGAAAATGCATCTAATGTGTGGCTTTTAGCGAATTTCTAATGAGTATAACTGTACCCATGGAAATATTTTTTAAAATTTCTTCAAATATTCATAAATCTTACGTACCGAAAATGATACTGAAAAAATTATATATACATATATGCATGTGTGTATACATATTTTTGTTTTTTCTCAACAAAACTCGGCATATAACCATCAATTAACAAACGATTTATCAAGTTTGTTAACCAGCAAAATGAGACTATTAGAAGTGAGGCTTAACCTAAACCGAAAGTTTAAAAGTAGCTCTACCGGTTACAAATTTTGATTTTTCTCAACGAAACTCGGTATATGCCATTGAAATAAAACGAAAAACACAGTTTCTTAAAATAGAACAAAAATCCAATTATTAGAAGTGGAAGTTTAAAATAAACCCAAAATTTAAAAATTACTCTAGGAATACTAATATTTGTTTTTTCACAATAATATTGGGTATATGCCATTTATATATTGTTGATTGCGTATATTTGCTTAGTACATTGCAATTATTTTTAAATATAAAATGTTATTGTTTCATTGAAATATGTGAACTTCACTTAAATGCAGAATGTAATTCGAAACTTTCTGTTATTTCTCTCTATTTTTGTACAGATGATATCAAGAACTCAGTTTATAAACACAGTTACGTTTAAAAATGTTTAAATATACCCACACATTATACCTTTGTCTATGAGTGTCATATATTTCATTTGTGTACTAATAGTACAGTGGTTTAATCTTAATAATAATAATAATAATAATAATAATAAAGATAGCAATAAAATAATAATAATAATAATAATAATAAAGATAACAATAAAATAATAATAATAATAGTAATAATAATAATAATAATAATAATAATAATAATAATAATAATAATGAAATTCTAAACGTGCGTTTTCTCTTTCGTGATACTTAGAGATTGCAAGAATTCTGATTTTGTTCTCCAATACTACACAGTAGTAATGCCATAACACATTTTACTTCATTAACTCATAAAGCTATAACTTCAATTTTATATATATTTTTAAAGTTTGTCAACTTGCTGAGGAATTTTCTTAGTTACGTAGTTCCTGCATGACAGACTTTTTCTTCTCGGAACTGCTGGCAAGAAAGAAAAGTAATGCTAGAGCGCTTTTTAAATTTCAGTTTTCAGGTATATCTCTACTCCTAATGGTCTGACTACCCTAATTGACAGAAACTATTTTCTTATTTTATTTAAGTGGTATGTGAAAAATTAAATATTGCTGCTGCTAGAACGATTTTTATATTTTGAGTTTCATCAGTTATATATATCCCCTTACTCTCCTAATAATCTGATTTCACAAATTTTCAGAAACTATTTTTCTTATTTTATTCCAATACAATATACTCAATCTCCTTTAAAATACATAATGCTGTGTTAGAGCTACTTTTAAATTTCGCTTTGACCCCCACCCATTTTTCAGATATATCTCAACTCCTAATGACCATGTTGCAATGCTTTTCAAAAATTAAATTCTTAGACTTATTTTAAAGAAATAAACCGATTTTCTTTGAGAAAACCCAAAAATTGCGACCGCTGGAACGATTATAATTTTTTTTTTAAATAATCTCAGTCTTTGGTTAAACCGCCTCTCTCCTCAATTTTGCTGTATAATGAACTCGATGGATAGTTTGTTAATTGATGGTTATATTGTCCAGTTTCGTTGAGAAAAACCGAATATTGCAATCGTTGACAGATATATACATTTTTTTTTTTCCATAGTCATTTTCAGTGCCTAATCGGTAGAATCTATGCAGATTTGAAGAATTTCTTGGAAAATATTTTCATGGGTACAACTATAAATGACTTTCGGAATTCTATAAAATTTGATGCTTATATTCTGCATGACAATGCTAGGCGCGTACTGCAGAAGCTGTGGCTAATTAGTTAAATCGCTGGGGCTGGGAAATGGTCTACCATCCCCCATACTCTCCGGATTTAAGTCCCTCTGACTTCGACCTAATTCCTAAGATGTACGAACCACTTCCGAATAGTTTAATACCTTCAGGCAATAGATCAACCTTTTCGCACCATCAACAGATTAGGTAATGCTAACTGAATCCAACTGTTTAAGCATTGCCGGAAACAAGTTGTATGCAACGCTGTTTGCCACTACTAATAATTAACCTTTATACTATTAAAGGTTAGATTTAATGATTTGTGAGGAAAAAAAGACATTTATAAAGCTGGTATGTTTCGGTTTTGACCCTCATCGATTAATTCCAGAGCTGAAAGTCATAAATGTTTGTAAGTATGTAAAAGGAAGCAAGGCGTTATAACAGAAAACCCTTGCATGAGAAGTAAGGGGCGCACGGTCTCGTGACCTACCAAGAAAAGAGCGATAAAGATGTCGCCAGCATCTGGCGCGGAACATTAGGACGATCTGCCTCCGTCTCTGCTAGAAATTTGATTTACTTGGGTGCCGGAAATTAGAATCGGCGAAAACGTGGCGCGCTTGCAGCAGTACCACTCTCACAGATTGCGATTCAGACCAGGAAATTAAACGAAAAAACGTGACACCAATTCTCAAACGTTTTCAGTCTCAATATAGCGTTTCATCAGCCCATCAAAAGTCCTTCTGCAGAACTTTCTATCACGTTTAACAGCTTATCGTGAAACGTGTGCCTTTGAAGTGCGCTAGCCAATCACGACAAAGGGCTGTTGTTGCACTCAGTGCAGCCAATACCAGCCACTGTAAAGATACTGTTACAAACTTTCTTTAAACATTCGATTTATGGCTACATTTTTCTGATTGGAGTTCAAAAGAGAGCCACACAAGTACTGACCACATATGCGGGCTTTTTCCTATGTGGCTAACAAGAGCACCGTTCATTGTTAATAACGCAGCGGTCCCGTTTGTTGTGAAAGTTGCTGAAAGGGGACAATGACTAATATCATATGATTTCTCCTCCATAAGAACCATTGGGTGAATTATTTGCCCGGATTTGTTGACCAAATCCTGCCAGTGCATGTAAATAATTCTAGAAAAACATTGTGCAACATGCTGAGATACAACTTATTTTACAATCGCAACAATTATTTGATTGCTAAATACTCAGGGCCGGCTTGTGAATGAATGAATGCCTGTTTATATTCAAATTTGCATACATGATATTAACTTTAAAACCTTCGCACGGGTCCACGTGCCTTCATAATATAAAAAGAGGCACATTTCTTAAATAATTTCGTAAATAACTTATACTTAATTTACTTTAATTGTGTTCAAAATAATAATTATAATTATAATAGCGAAATGTAAGCATCCAGAATATAGAATCCCTTCCCCCTTGTCAGTAGATTAAGTGAACACAATATCATATAAATAAATAATTTTAATTCAATTTAATTTTCCCCGGCCCTGAGCTGAGCTGTCTTATCTTCAACAAGAATTTGTCTACCTGCTCTCCATCCTTACTTGCGAGCAGAGCCCAGCACCCCTTGCCCTCTGTTAAAGGAAAGCGGCAGGTACTTCTTCCTCTACTCCTCAGTGCTGCTACAGTTCGCCAGGATGTGGAACCCTCTCCACATAAAGAGCAAATTCTCACCTGAGATCCTGATCTGCGGCATGCTGCAAGCTTAAAACCAGACATTCCTGTTTTATGTACAGCCCCACCCAGAATTTAACCCCGTTTGTACTTTCAATGTTATCTTCTCCCTACTTTGTGCAATTGTATGTTGCCTGTCTATATCCTTCAGGGGTTCCTGTCCTTTCTCCACACAGTTCTTCTGTTACCTTGACTGAAGTGCAAAGCCGATGGTTTCTATTTTCTCACTTTGAAGGCCCATGTATTATTCTTTCCCAATTTATGCTGCTCCTTGAAGCTGACTGAACTCCCAGAATGATTCGCAGCAATATTTCATCGTCCTAATTTTACTTCTTATTGTCTCGTATGAGTCCCAAATCCCCCCCCCCCATCCACAAAATTCCTTTAAAAAACTTATCCAGATTCTCCTTTTCCTGCCATCCCCAAATTTCCGTGCCATGTGTAATCGTGGATCTGACCAGAACCCCGTTACGGTTTCCAGCAAACTAAACATTGTTGCTGTACCTATATTTTGGATTACCTAAACAAACAAAACTGTATGGTAGTGTTTAGAGAACGTTAGTGTAGAGTAGCTTTAGACCAGCGGTTTAGAAGGCATTGCTCCTCTGCGTAAGCTCCTCGGTTCAAACCCCACACTCATTTTTGTTTTATTTTTTATTACTATTTTTATAAGTGTATCTGTAGAACATCATGTTGCCTTAATGTCATATTATATGTTAACGTATCATTTTGAGTTTTTCACATTACTTATGCATATACAGAAACTTTATCATAAACTAACGTATTCTTTACAAATAACTAATTAAATGCATAAACAGAAACATTTATCTTTTAAAATGAAACCCCCCCCCCAAAAATAAGCACAATTTAATATCGGGATGAACCTTCAACATGTATAGCTGTCCTCAATCTTCGGGGCAGATGTGATGTCAGATTTCGTGGACGAGAGGCTACAACATCCCAGGCTTCTTGAATTTCTGTCAAATAGCCATCTATTGTTCTTCATGCATGTGCAGGGAATGCGCGGGCATTATATTGCATTTAGATAGAACAAATACTGGAGGAAATATTATAATATGTATAATTTGTTAATGTTAAAGACTGCTGTGTATGGTAAATAATCTGAAACTAATGTGTCATAATATGTTAGAAAGATTTATTTAAAAAAGTGTTCCATACTTGGAAGCGAATCTGCGCTCTTAACCCCCATATCACAGCACACTCTGCCACAGAGCTAACGGAATGCACATACTAGTCAGCGTCTTTAGTGCATGCCATATAACACAACTGCTGCAGTGAATACACAGCTTTGTTGTATATCTTGTGAACCGCGCACTAACGAATAGGACATAAGAGCAATTTTGAGTTCGAGAGATGACAATTTTTTTTGGTCAAGGGTGTATATCCCATCAATAGACAAATTAAATATTTTAAAAAAGTAATAATAAAAATTTACGATGGTAGGTCCATACATTTTCGGCCTCGAAGATAAATATTACTGCCTTCACAAAACCCTTATCTGGTGTCATACCTTATCTATTAAGTAAATAATTACAGCTGTAAATTCCGATCCGCTGAGTTCAGTTGTTCAGATATAGTTGCAAAAAGAAGGCTATGTGCAGACAAATGTGACATGTTCAAAATAGAGTTTCGAACTCTTATTAAGTTCCTCATAAAAGAAGAACTTCCTCCAAACAAAATTAAACAGCGATTGGATAATGTATATGGGGAAGCATCCCCCTCATATGCTACCGTAAAAGTATAGGTAAATTTTTTTCGAATGGGTTGAGAAAGTATTGAAGGCGAAGATCATGCAGGTCGGCTCACTCCTGAAAATATCGCTCTTGTGAAAGGAGAAATTATGCAAGACCGGCGGTTCAAAGCTACAGAAATAGCAGAAAGGTTGGGCCTTTCTAAAACAACAGTCCTTCGAATTATTCATGAACATTTAAACACGAATAAGGTTAGTGCAAAATGGGGGCCTAGTTTTCTTTCCTCAGCCCAAAAGCAGCGAGTCATATGTTGTCAGGCATTTTTGGAACTCTATCGTGGCAACGCCTTCTTCACGACAACGCGCCGCCTGTCCACACAGCACTTGTTGCAAAGGAAGTTGTGAAGAAATGTGGCTTCAAGGAGATCGATCTTCCACCCTATAGCCCAGATCTAGCTCCCAATGACTATTTCCCCTTCTCAAAACTCAAGAAGAACCTTAGGGGAAGAAACTTTAAGTGTGACGAAGAATTGATGGATGCTGTTTATGTCCATTTTGTAGATAAGACTTCTTACTATTTGGGGGGGGAGGAGGATTGAAATGTTAATTGAAAGATGTGAGAAGTGTAGTGCAATAAAGGGTAACTATATTGAAAAGTTAAATATATTTTTTGTCTTTATCATATCTAGAAAATGGATAGGCCGGAAACTTATGCACCTACTCCTCCTATAACAAAGCTTTTTTCCACATTAAGAAAACGGCATATTTTACGAAGCCTCCTAATAAATTACCAATATTTATATATAATTTAGTGATAATACAACGATAAAACAGAGTAGTTGTTATCTCATATATTTAGCTAAGAAACTCTAAATCTTCTCATCTAGTGGTGTAAAGAAATACCAATCGCAGTGCACGCAACTGAACACAAAATCTTCCAACTGAATATTCAGGGAATGAAAGTCTAATTCCCCCTAGAGACGGAGCAGGATTTGAACCAGGATAAACTAGAATTGAGAGGAAGGTTTCGCTTGATTGGATGGGTGACTGAGGTGTCACTCTAGAGAGGCTCTTCACCCCTGTAGTATTGGTGAAAGTGTAACCTCTACACTTTAAAAGTCAGGTTTGTCGTTCTGATGGAATTAATGGTTGGAGGGGAGAGTAAATGGAAAGAATTAAATGTCTCCCCCTCCCCTACTCAGCAGGCACTCTCCACCAAGAGCTCGGCGGCAGAACGCCGTGTGAGCTTTAAAGTGGATGTATCAGCATTCTTTTGCTGTTCATAATGAACAAGTTGAGTTTTCAAAAATCTTATAATCCTAAATTACGCGGCCTGTACTGCATACGCAATGCTTCTACAGCGCTGGCGAAAAATGACAATCTCCAACAATTTGACCTTTTCAGTCCTTGAAGATTAACAGAAATTAATGTTTGTAAAACATTTAAAACCTGCATGCAGTGCTGGTGTAACGAGAATGCTTTGAGAGTGTTACTGAAAATTATGTTCAAGATAATTGCATTGTAAATATCAATAATGCAGGTGTAATTAAATTAAATTACATTCGCTTACTCACATGTTGGTAAGTGAGAAGTTGCATATGAGACGTGTTTGTGCACGGTGGGTTCTAAGACTGCTGATTCCGAGCAATTGGACGTTTGCAAGCTGGTTTGCAAGCAGTGGAAGATGATATTGATATGGGTTTTCATAGGTAATCACTGCTGATTAAATTTGACTACATCATTTCGATTTTGAGAGCAAACAGCAAAACTTTGTATGGAAATTTCCGGAACCAACATCAAAACCAGCAAAAGTTGTTGCTTCTGCTGGGAAAGTTATGGTCATTTCATTTTTCGATATTCAAAGGAATGGTTTGCACACAACTGTAATTGCGTAATACTATTCTAGCGACTTAGTTACTTGTTTTATATTTTGTGCCTACAAAAAATATTTGGATCGTGAACATTATTTTAATTGCTATTTTCTTTAGCTTGTCGGTCCTGGTGGTCTAGTGGTAGCCATACGTGCCTTCTAAACCCAAGGTCGCGGGTTCAAACCCGGCCAGGATCGATGGATTTTTTTCGGGCGTAAAAATCCTAAGTATGGCTTCCTTCGGAAGGGAAGTAAAGCCGTGAGTCCCATGTCGTACATTTACGGCACGAAAAAGAACTTCAAGCCCGAAAGAAGAGGCCTCGATGCAAAATTTGTCGGCCGTTTCATGCCCTGAATTGAACGGGACGCTGATGACCCGAGATGTTAAAGAACGTCCTTAAATGAAACGAATAAAAAAAAAAAAATCTGGGCAACGCATCACTGACCATTTTTCTGTGTTTTGTAAATTTAACTAACTTAATATGTATTCGCTCAAGCAATTGTTTTTGCGTATTCAGTCAAAAATTCTGAAATCATTTTATAAATTGTGTAACAATATCTGCCCAAGCAATCATAAATCTTAATAAAGAGTTCATAGTGGTAAAATGTCTTCTCTGTTTTATTTTTCTCACTTGGTATTAGTAAATCGAACGGTAGCGACTGTAACAGTTGACTTTCATCTATTTCATTCTCACGGTTTCTGAATAGGTAGGTATTTGTAAGTATAACGTTTTCTACAATTGTTAATAATGCGTGCACGAATTTCAAATGTGTATATATATTACTTTTATTCATATTCTATTCATGAAATAGTCCTAAACCCACATTTAGTTCTTCTCTATTGACATCACTGACAATCGACATTCGTCTGTTGCTACATGGTTAGAAGAGGTTAAGTATTCATAATACAAATGTATAATTATTACAATATTTAAGTCCAGTTTACGGGAATTATATTTAAATATTTATTTTATTCGTGGAATGGTACTAATAAATATAACAAGAGGGTCTGAACTTTCCAGATAGTTCACTAATCTATCGGCAATCTCAGACCCTCTTGTGGTATTACGTGTGGTTATAAACTAGTTACTTAAATAACTATTTTATATACAAACTGTGTAGTAGGATACTGAACACCATTTCAAATCAAACTCCTTATATAATGATTAGGGCTGCGGAAAAAATTTAGTCAGGAGCCGGCGTTGCTTGCTTGAGTCGCTCTAGATGCAGAATTCTGTAATTCCGAAACATTTCTAGCACACTGTTCAAAATATTCAAGCTTTTAATGGAACGTTAGCTCTGAAACTTTTTTTAAAACATTTTCTTTTTCTCCCAATGATGAATCTCAATTTGGATTCAATTTGCTTTCTATTACTTCCTGTGTTGCTACTTGCTTTGGCGATATGCAGAAAGTATATTCAATTTTCTCCATGTTTGTGCACGAATAGCCTGCTTGGTTCTTTGTGTCCTGAAGGCACCTTTTCTCCAGAATACAGAAAATAAGAATCCAGCATGAAATTGGAGCCACGGAGGTAATAAATAATATTCTACTTTTGATAGCACAGATCAGGAATCGAGTCTTCCTCTCACCCAGGAGGCAAACTAGCGATATGAGAGAGGTAAGTCGTAAGAGTTTCTCGGAAGTAAAGTTTTATATGAGGAATATGGGAGAGTTTTGCAGAGAAAGTTTTTTTCTACAAGAGTGAGAGAACTGTAAAACACTTCAGCTCCGGTTGTGCTGGTATTTTTTAAGTTTACAGCGGTATAAAGTAAGTTGAAATGGGAAAACTCTCCAGCTCAGTTCAGGGATCTTTCCACCTGTTCGTAGCGCTGCGTATTTTATACAGAGCATTCCACTTAAAACAGATCGAAGTAGTAGAGGTTTATCATTTTCTCACATCTCCTGCGCTCTACATAACAAAAGTATGGTCTAACGCATAGAAATGTATTAGTACAAGTCCTTGTAAAGTATGGACATGTAACTTTCCCTGCAGCACTTTAAAGTATTAGTAAGAAGTTACAAGTGAGGAACGGCTGTTTGTTATACGTTGCCATACCTTGAATAGGTCATGTCCAATCCTTAGGGATTTTTAATGTACAGAGGGTATTATTGTCTTTCCTGCTAAATGTGTCTTGTATTTTTGTCAGATATAACAATATTTTAAATACTTTATTATGCATTTACCGACATTTAAGCGTAATAATCCACTTTGAGACGACTGCCCCATACAGCTACATTTTAGGAGCTTCAATTTCAGTAATCGAGAGATGGCAAAAGAAGCCAGTTTCCCGAGTGCTCTCGGTTAGTTAATTTTATATATATTTACTTATTTGTTTATATTGCTTGACAATCACGTTCTCATTATAAGGAAAAAATGGGGAAAGGTGTGTCAAAAGAGATTATTTAAAAATGAAGAATGAAAAGAAGTTAATTGAAATTATTTTCGTAACATGTAACAAGAAACTTAAAAATGCATTTTAAATAGGAAACGCCAATATCAAGTCATAAGCCGCATTTTAATTGTACTTAGCCTAACTTTATAATTATACACAAATACTTATACTAATTTATCAACTGACCCCCAAATTATTAAAAGGTTATTACATTTTGTGCCAGTATTTGAAGTTACCAATATTCCTACACTTGTAGAGAAATTTATACAAGTTACCAAGCGCGACTAATACTAATACTTCTGTGGAACAGAATAACAAAAAATTCACTTGTACACTTGTAAGCATGTAGTGTAAAGTACAAGTGTAGCAGAAACTTTTGTGAAACAGAATTTTACTAATAAATACAAGTTACAAGTCCATACACTTGTAATGTATTAGACCATACTTTTGTGAAACAGGGCCCTGGCTTTTCCTAACAAATTTCATACTAAATAATATAATTTACTGACATATTATTATTATTTAGGGAATATAGGAAGTGGCT
Organism: Metallyticus violacea; assembly: GCA_030762175.1. Lineage (NCBI taxonomy): Eukaryota > Metazoa > Arthropoda > Insecta > Mantodea > Metallyticidae > Metallyticus > Metallyticus violacea. The sequence goes on from CM060844.1 coordinate 21,827,039, forward strand.
GAGACACACACTCCGCACACAGATCTATGCTACAGAAATTATTCACCAATGATGGAAGTTACAGTCTTATTGTTGCACCAGTAGTTCCAGGGAAGTCCGCTTTCCTTTATAGCATGTTCCACATGATGAAACAATTCAATGTTTTGTGTTTTAAGTTCTTTAGAAATTAAACAATATTTAGGGGGGCTACAATTTCAAGAAGTGTTGCAAACGACACATCTCATTGAAAAAATCCGGAAGGAGTTCCTCATCATTTGCCAGAATTGATGCATTTTTTCGAGCATAAAAATCCTAAGTATGGCTTCCTTCGGAAGAGAAGTAAAGTGTGGGTCCCGCGTCGTACATTTACGGCACGTAAAAGAACCTCAAGCCTGAAAGAAGAGGCCTCTGAACAAAACTTGTCGGTGGTTTCACGCCCTGAATTGAATGGGACGCTGATGATCTGAGACGTTAAAATAACTTCCTTAAATAAAACCAATCAACCCATCGTCATTTTTGATGCGTAGAAAGAAAGGTTCATTGATTTGAAGAAAATGTTCAAAATATTTTCATGGATACAATCACAATTCCTTCTGAATCTGCTAACTTGCTGAGCATATGCTGGTAAGTTTAAGCAACTTAAAGCACATTTGCAATATGAAAGAAAAAGAAAGCAACGCTACTGGGAGCGAGAAAAGTCGACGGCTTTCTACATTTGGAAAGATCGCGATATAGCTCCCCGTTTTTCCATTTCCATCCATCATCCTGGAAAGCCGATAAGAGCGCCGGGCGGGAGGATATTATCACGAGAAACTGAAACGCCTGACCGCCCAATCAGGATGCACCTATGTCGGTTACGAGTACTTTAGGGAAATGATACAGTTACTTCTTCCTATATCCATGCGCTACTCGCCACATGTTGACAGCTTTCCGAATTACTTTAAAACAAATGACAGTCAATACTCCCGTCGCGGTAACACGAAGCTATACGATCTTCTGAATTTATTTGATAAATGCAACCTTAGAGCTTTAATGCCCTCTATAACAATATGCAAGCTGACAGAAACAATAACACGTTAGTGATTGTAGGCGAGAGCGTCATTTGAGAAAAGGTCTGAAAAGGTATGATAATATATACATTAGGCCTATTTCGGCTTTGTTTCTTAACTTAGCTCCACTTAATATTTTCACCTCATTGTCGGCAAAAACCTAATTCGACGAGAATTTCATCCTTCCTAACCAGTGGTGGCTCGTGGCTCATGTAAAAAGGTGAGCCAGGGGTACTACAAGACACCCAAATGGGAGGGGGAAGGTCTCTTTTTTCTATAAGTCTTATACTCCTCCCCGACATTCTCTCATAACTACAGCGACATCGTACGTTTGTGCAATGTGGTTTACATGAAACTCTTCTAATTCAGCTGTTAAAGTACACCTTAAGTCTTCTGCAGTCAATTGAGAAACAGTAATGAATGCTATGAATCTTTCAATGGCTTACCCGTACTAACAAATTGTGACTTGCATGTAATATCTATCGTTTTGTGGCCGGTACAGAAACTAAATTTGCCGTTTCTATTTATTTTCTAATCCCATTCCTATATATGAGATACGTTTGTCACTTCTCACGCCTTCAGTCAAGAAGTTATAAGAAAACTTTAATTTTGTGCAGTCTTGTTGAGTAGGCTCCCATAGCTTTCGGTTTTATGAGGTCAAAATGGTTTCACTTTTAACTTAGCATTTAAACTTATACACGAAAATGGAGTCTTCAATAAAACGCCCACTTTATTCATTGCCACAAAACAGATACATTTTTTTGTAACTTAAGAGTTAACACTGTTAAAGTCAACTTTCCACTCACAAACAGTGAGGAAGTCACCCAATTTCAAACCAAGTGCAAAAACAACTCCTAGTCAGTAATGCGTGATGTCACTAACCCCTCAACAACTGGTTCCTAAGCAAAGTGAGAATACCGAGCTCTGGTTATGAGCCGTCCTCCTGCTAGCCCGAGAGAACGCAGAAATAAGCAGGAGAAAGGCTAATTTGTAAGAAGACAAATACAAGTCCTTGTAAATAGTTGCTGGCCCATAAAGGTATAAGTTTAAAGCGTAACGTTTTCCGGGCTGGCCCTACGGAGGACCAGCATGGCATCCCTACTACAGCAGAGAAGAAATTATTGCGTAAGACACAATTAAGAACTAATCGGTTGTGCATCGCATTTTTGTGTTTAAAAGTTGACCAGGAGAGGAGAAAATGGTAAATTATTATGGCATTTTATTTGGTGGAGGGGGAAGAGTTTCAGGCCGTTCCATCCCAACCAAATTTTTAAGTTCAGTAGGAAGATGTTAAAATGAGATAAAAGTTAATTTTATACAATAAAACTCACTACACCCATATTAGTTTACGTCGTACCGCTTCTATCTTCGCGAATGACAGCAGTGTGTTATTTCTTGGCAGTTCGTGAAGGCAGGAATTCCCAGAGTAGCGTCTTCGGTCCTTTATTGAGTTTACTGTACATACCGTGCTATTAGCCATTGACGACTTACACCTTTACAAACATTCATGACGCATTAACGAACATCAATCAGGACCTAGTTCCAGTTCATTCGTGGACGAGCACTCAATGGCAGATTGCTAAGTACCGTAGACATAGGCAATATTCCTATTAATGTCAATCCCTTCACTGATTCTGCGAAAACTCTTGCAGTAGACAGTAATCTCTGCTAGGAAAGTCACGTTGCTGAAACCTCTCTAATCCACATCTTTAAACATTGAACGTGTCCCTACCCAGAACCTTAAAAAATATTTTAGTGCATTCCCTGGTGATGATTAGACTACTGCGATTCTCTGCTCACAGACTTAAACTCTAACCTAACGCTAAACTTATAGCGTGTTCATATGTGCATACGTTAAAACTGCGATGTGCATTTGTTCGATCATATAACACCCTCCCACGATATACTGTCTTCGTTCCGCCTGAAAAACCGAAGAAATAAATATTCATTATCTCATAAAACTTTTCAAAATTATCCATACATCTTATCTATCTTCTCCTTTTTCAAAATCTATCTTCCTCTCATAATCTTAACACACGCTTTGAAACCCGGTACGTACTATTCATCACTTTACTCATCATCATTCACCGTAACTACTGCCCGTCTCTGGAATGCATTGACACGGGATGTCAAACTTTAGAGGGTTTGTTTAATATTAGTCGTACTTTTGTAATTTATATAGATTTTACTTTTAAGCGTAGATTTATTGGTAACTTCAAATAAAAGTGCCATTTGTAAATTCTTTTTATTAATTTAAGGGGCGCATGAAAGGTCTATCCTTGAAATGTAAAATTTACCATTAATATCCCATTTTCTCATGGATTACTAAAGCCAATGAAATGAAACTTTTACAACATACATATGCATATAATTGAACTTTTCAGATATATTTTCAATACCATACCATGACTTTGTGGCAAAATATAAGTTATTTTAAACATTTGCTTTTTTTTTCTCTCTGTATTTTTTTTTCCAACATTTAATTTTGTTCGTTGTTACATTTTGCCGTAGCTCTATCATAATATATCTACCATCACAATAATATCATGAATAAGTGGTAAAATTTTCATAGTGATAACGTATACAGATCTTAAAATAACGAGAAACTGATGCAAAAATGTAATTTTTCAATAATTGCAACCAATAATATTTTTACAATAAAACTAACTTTTTGAGGAGAACATCAGCTAAAACTCTCCAACATTGTAAAAAAATAAAGGATGATGTCATGAAAAAAACCCTACCAATTTATAAAATTTATGAAGTACAACTTTTTCTATCATTCAAGACAAACCACAGCGTTCTAGAGCAAATAGTTCCTAAGATATAGACTTTTAACAAGTGCTCGCAAAAATATTAAAAAAGCTTTTGCGGTGACATAATTAAATACTATTAAAAATGCATATAACCATGGAACTTTAATGAAAATCATATCAACATAAACAGAAAATTCCAAATAAAATGGTACAAAATACAAAAATATAATTTTGAACCCTCTTCCCTTTTAACCCCCCTTAAGAAATAAGTTAACCTAAATATGTGTGCAGCAATGAAGATAGTTTAATAAAAAGAGAAGATATAAAGAAAAAACAGTTCTACTTATGAGGACATAGGGCATTTTAAGTTAAGTGTAATAATTTAAGTATAGCTAATGACTTACTTGACTTTTCTGTTTTAAATACATATTTCAGTCCAGTGTTTAGTTTTTGTTGTTTTTTAATGTTCTCTTTAAATACGATGAAAATAATTATCCTACCTCATTTTTTTTCTTCAAAAGTTACACCATTTTCGCAAATATTGTTTATAATGAAAATGTGGTTAATCTCTTGCAAAGGAGTCGAAATATTTTATAACACCTTGCTCACACCATTCATTAAAACTCTGCTCATCTCTCGGATACCCGTTTTATACATTCTTCAAATCTTTCTTTTCATTGCTAAGCCTTAATGTAATAGATTAGGGGAAACTGCATAGGGAAAGTGCCCTCCCTAACCAAAAATTTTAGTACAAAATGTTTAATACACAGTAAAGTTTTATCATTAAGTCCAAAATTTGCACCATTTCCACTTCTTCCTTAATGACTACTCTTTAGGAAATATGAATATGGTAGTAAACGTAGTAGTAAGTATGGTAGTAATTAGAGGTGCAATAAGAACGACCCAAATTGTACTAAACACTTTCTATTACATAAATTCCTGGTGTAATTTCATTACATCAATATTAACTTAATAAAAACAAATTAATAACACACTACTGTTGATCAAAACTAAATAAACAAACCCATGGCTAAATAACAGCAATATGCTTGAACCGATGTCTCGGTCATTTTATCTACTATCGATATACGTATAATGCTTTGAGGAATGGAATCAGTCTTGAGATATTAAGTTGTGTGCCTGGGCGGTCACCTCCTGGAAAGCGAGGGCGTTAAACAAATGAAGGGGCTTAGCCGCATAGTTTCTCACTACTTCCGATAGAGAGCACTGCTTCAGCGTGCTGTGGTTATATAATATCCTTCCTTTTGCGAGTGAAATGCTTGAGTTTTGGTGGCACCAGAATTGAATTTTGCAACGGAACACACAGAAACACATAAAAATCTCTCTTTCCCTTTATTTGAAAGTCCTGGTTTATTTCCATAGTAATAATACTGGACCTATATCGTAACTAGTAATATAAACTCACGCTGTTTTCAATAAACATCGAAGTAAGCTAGCCAGCAAGCTTGTCATTATAAACAACAAACCGTTTAAAACAAACATTGCTGTATATGCGGGTGGTGGAAATTCCACGTATATTCCCAGGCTTTTCAATATCCTCTAGCGACTAACTCGAAGCAGAAGGAGGGATGTTTACGAGGGTCGTTTGAAAAGAATTCGTAAAAAAGCAAATAAAACACTTATAAAAATATTAATTTTATTTTGCAACGTGGCTCCAAAGAGGGCAAAGCATTTGACTAAGACACACATCATTTATCAGACCCCAGTACGGAAAAAAATGCTGGCCGAAGTCGCCCTAATGCTGGCAATAGCAAATGCTAAACTTTTACGCAGTGCTACGTTTACAAGGTGATATTATTTTTCATTAAAATATTTCATTCCTTTTTAAGAATCCGACATTGTTTACAAATAATATTTCTCGAATATAACCGAAATATAAATGAATTGTAAACTTCTCCACAGGTAGGCACACATCTTTATAAATTACACGAACTTCCAAATTATTGGACTATCTGGATCGATATATTTAAAGGTAAGATAGAAATGAACATGTTTCCGTACATTTGGGTCTTTATTTTTCCTCCTTTTTTGTTCCACACACGTAATATTGAAGGACCTTCCAAATCCAGAGACGGATCAGCACGGCATCGTCCATTGATGATGCCAACCGCAGTAGTTGGGGAAAGCTATGGAAGCATATTAAACTATGGACCACGGCAAACAGCCCGGAACTGTTTTAATTATAACACCGGCCATGAAAGCTTAAGAAGTATTATACTAAACAGCTAAAATAATAAGTATTTGTTGAAATTAAGTAGTCAGTTACTGTGTGAATAAAGCATATGTATCGATTATTATGTACAAACACTAAATGTTTCCAGCCACCAGTGTATCCATATTTAATGTTTATAAAAACCTTAACTGCAAAAATTATACATCAGTCATTTCTGTGTTTAAGCGTGGGCCATAGTTTTAAAATTGTGCTAATTAACATATTACAAAACTCTTTTAGCCTGAAAAATAAATTAATTGGTTTTTGGCACTGTCTTGCATTGAGCTCTCGAGCTTTTTCTTTCTTTTTTTTTTTTTATTACAACATTTTTCTTTAACGTATTAGAGAGGAGCGTTTAGGGTGACTTATTGGACAGTTGGGCACCCCTGACGACGATGAAATCCCTTATCACTAAGTGGCCCCAACAGTTAAGTACATACTCGCGTTCTGAAATTAATGTTACAAGCGCGAAATTTTTTTCTTAACCCCCTTGCATGTGCTTTTTATTCGTTTCCCGCCGTTCTCATGTTTTATTCAAGGAGCTTTGCTTTGCGTAATCCCGGTCGGTAGGCCGGCCGGCGACGCGGGCTCGCTCGGCTATTTGCTCACCTCTTCCTACTCGTGTTAATTATTTACTGCTATGCACGTAAGTGGTGGGGATGCTAACACTTAGGCGCCTTTTGCTCTTGCGTGACACGTGTAATGCTGTTTGCTCTTCCCAAAGAAATACTGCACAGTACCTTAATTAATTTTCTTAATTAACAATAACAGCTACAGGGCGTGTACGCTATTATACAGCATTGTTTTTAATTACTTTGTTCTTGCATACGTTAAATTGTTTTCTCTATGCATCCCTTTGTGAATCTCTTATCAGAGTTTTAAGTCTTGTCTGCAGTTGCTATGTACTAAAACCTACTGAATTGTTTGGCCTTTAATGCAAGATTGCTATTATATGTGCATATAATGAAATAATAGTGTATATCAACTATTTAGAATAAATATTATAAAACATGAAATACTTATGATTTAAGTTATAAACATTTTCTATCTCATTATTTTTCATAGGAACAGAAATAAAGCAGATTTGTCATTTATCAATAAACTCCCCATTTACTTGAACACACATTTCATATGAAATATGAATTACCGGCGGATGAAGTCATTAAGGCTCAAACTCGTGAGTGGGAGGTCAGGGGTTCGATTCACACCACGAGTTTTTTTTTCAGGTTTTCCTCAGTACTCATAAATTGCAAATGCCGGAGAGATGCCCTAAATTTAGACCGGAAACGCTTCCTTTTCTTTAAAAAAAAAATCCAGTTTATCATTTGATCTCGTGTATCACCAGTGTCCACCACCTGTGATACTTCAGTAGTAAAAACGGGCGTTAAACACCTTAAGAAAAAATCTATGCATTAAAACTCAATGCGTCTGAAAAACTATTCAAGGATTTTATCTACTAAATGTTACTTTCTACACCTTTCATCTAACCATTATTAACATTCTTTCCCCAAACGAAGATGCCCCTTTAGTTTAGAGTGATAAATAAAATAATAATTTTAAGAAGTGCACCGCCGCATAGATCAAAGTTAAGTTGGATCACACTAAAGAGAGCTCTACATATATTGAAAACTATTAAAAGCAGTCGTACGAACACCGAAAATGAACCATGTTTGTGGAAGCCAGCCTAGAACTAAGGCTGACAGATTCTCAAAAAATAAATAAGGAACAAATTTTATCATTACTGTGGTATGGACTATAGACAAAAGTAGATAAATACAAATATGAGCAAGTATGGGTAAATACGAGTGTGATTTATAAGAAGCTTAATTTGATATTAAAGGGAACAAACTCGGTATTTCAACGTAGTTAATTTTTTGACACAGTTCCCTCGAAGTTCAATGTACTTACTTCAATATTTCTCCAATTTCATAATTCCCTCCTGCAAGTCAATTTCTTGTAGTGCATAAAAACACTTCTTTACCTTCTGTATGATTTCGCTTTACTTACATTCTTTCGCAGCCAGAAATAATTTTGAGTTTCGGGAATTGTTGGTAATCCGAGGAAGCGAGATCAGGTGAATAGGGTAGATGCGGAAGTATTTCAAATCGTAGTTCGGTCAGTTTACCCTGGCTTGAATGCTCCAGCGTATTGTCATGGTGAAACAACACATTCTTTTTGGTCATTCTCCAGTAATAGCTTTTCCCTTCTTCAAGTAGTCAAAAAAAAAAAAAAAAAAAAAAAATGCAGCCATACCTATCCAGCGCAGCCCATTTCTCTCGTGCGGTTCAATGTTTCGCCTCCAATGTATAGTGATCCATAATTTCATCCTTAGTCACAAAACGCCGTAAATCTTGGATTAGATAAGCGTTCCCAAACTGTCGGCCGATGTTCGCATGAGATTTCGCTTTTGCTCCGGAACTAGCAGACACGGCATCATATTGCACCAAGTTTTCCTCATGTGTAATTCATATGCAAATAAAATTAACCCATTCAGTTGAGATGCCCGTGATCACTGCTAAGTTGCACACTTTTATTCGTCAATCAAAATAAATAATGGATTTTATCGATAATTTCAGGCCGCAGAGCTGATTTTGGAGCTCCAGGATATGGTGCGTCTCCGATGATTGTTCTACCATCTTTGAATCACTTACCCAGAACAGTTTCACAGAAAGAGCACGAGTCATCGAATGTAAGCATAATTTTCTCATTAATTTCCTTTGTTTTTCTGTTCCATAAAATGTATTGAATTACGACATAAATTGCAATTTTATCCATTTTTCAATCATTCCAAAATTGTTTTTAAACAACTGCCATTATCGTAATGATTTGCGATCATAGAATATTGATACAGGGAAAGCAAACATAAATACCCCATATGTAGATGTTGCTGTTGTCCTCTATTAGTATGCGAATCAAGTTACGTTTATCATTAAAACAAAATTGTATTATCTGTTTAAATTATATAATAATTGTTGCTAATTAGACATTTGCTAAAGACAAGTCACAACTTTTAATGAGCTGAAACTAATCAATTTTTCATATTTGCTGCTCTATCTAGTCATACTAACAAAGCATTGTTATAAATAATACAGTCATAAAATTAGTTCCAGTCAACTAATTACATAGATTATTTAAACACTGTTGTACTTAGTATCCAAAAGAAAAAGTAATTAGTTCATCATAACCTTTTTCATCATTTACACATCCCAATGGTCTTCAAAGTGCTTTCCGTTGTTTTAATGTCTTTCTGATCATTGCAACAAGATCCGTAATCAACATGCACTTTAACACTCATTCTACACCTTAGATTTCTAAAATGTTGTAACATTTCCGCCATAATTTCTTTATAGTTCTCAGATTTCTTGTTACCAAGAAAGTTTTGTCACTTTTTTGTATGTCAACCATGTTGACTTCTCTAACTCGGACATCGACTGAGGAAAGGTATCATCCGGCATAAGCTCACGAATCTGGGGGTCCATCGAAAACACCTGCTGCTATCTTAGCTTCAGTTTTCTGTGGGAACTTTGTAACAAGTTGAAACAATCACTTTCCTTATTCAGAGCAGTAACAAATTGCTTCATCAGGCCTAACTTAATATGGAGTGGTGGAAGAAGAACATTAGAAGGGAAACCAATAGTTCATACTTTATATTTGTTTCTCCAGCTACTAAATTGCTCTTTTTGGCCAATTTTTCTGGTTCAAAGCTCTAATTTAGCCCTACTGTTTCATTCATAAAGTGAACAAATATTATCTTGTTTATATCTCTTAGAATATTTATTTTATATCTACTCAATGAACAAACAATAAAAATTGTTATTTTCCATAATATCGATTTCTGAATAACTAGCTCGATGAGACAAAAGTAAGGCTGGTTTGAGAGATTCCATGTGGTAAGGAAGTGTGTAGACCAGTGATATAATAATGTTTAACAATAAAGTTTTTAATCAATGGTATAATCCTTGTAAAAGATAATGTGCTATTGGCGAGGCTTCGTTGACAGTGCCTTGGTTTTCTCGCGATCCTCTCCTCTCTACACATTCAGGCTATGTCGCAAGTGAGTGATGACGTAATGGTTTTGCGACAGCTGCATGCAAATCGCTGTCCGACCCTTTTGTTTCGCCTGCTGCCTTGGACATCGGCCCATGTTGTGCGTGATTGTCCCAGTGAAACACTTTGCCAAAACACCGTGTCTCAATGAAGGGTTTGCAACATGCACTTAGCTAATTAAACGAATCTGCCACCGTTCAAGAAAATTGCAATGTTTATTGGTAACAAGCCTAAAATGTTTCCTAAGCGTGCCGTTAAATATGCAGTCTTTATCTCTCGTTCATTCAAAACACTAAGCTAACTTTTTATTTGGGTTTCAGTAACGTTAAGGCTAAAAGTTGCGTTAGAAGTCAGATAAAAGTTAAACAAAGAATGTGCTTAAAGTAAAAGTTTACATTTATATTTCTTTGTAATTTTGAAGTATTTTCTGGCATAAATACTGCTTTATTTATTTATTTATTGCATTTGAAAAAAAAGTTTCGTATTAACATGGCGGTTTGGAACACGCTTCTTGTCAATGAGAGATGTTGTCTTTTGTGATTTTTTTTAGCAATTTGAACAGTTTCTCTGCCTGAATGTTTTCTTGCGAATTGCTTTAGCACTTCTCTGCAAGAACCAGTTTTCACATATGGAGAAACATTACTCTGCTCTAAAATTTTGCTTCCGTCTGCAGCTTATGCGATTTTACATCACGCAGTTGTTTTTACTAGCTCTTGTAAAAACCTCATTCTCCAAGACTAGCAGGGAATACTTTACATATGAAAGCACGAGTAACACTAAAGCACAACCACTTGCTGACAAAACCTCCCTGAAACAAGCTGCTAACTGCATATGCATTATACGATCTTGACGACTGGCTTCTGGCAATAAGCAGCAGTCATCTTCAGGTCCGTAACTTAAGTAATCTCACTGTATAAGTTCTTTATATATAGATATATAACTTGAGAGTAAAATTAAATACATTTTAACTAAGTTTTTATCAAATCAATATTGTACAACGGAATATAACCTGACAATGAACGCTGTGCTACAGGCTTGGAATATGAATGACTCAGCTGGCCTCGACAATGTTGTGATGTAAAAGGTAATCGTTGCCTGTGTCAAGGTTTACGAAGGACGTGACATTCCTGCACATAGCCAAGCTGCTTGCTATTGATAAGAGGTGAAAAAACGTTTGCTTGCAATAAGCTACGAGTGTGTTCTACGCTAGTTAGTCTAATATCTCACTTTTCAACACATTTTCCGTGAAGACTGATACACTATCGCAATATTTCTACAGTTTTCTCGAAGAATGGGGGGGGGGGTGTAATTTGAGCACACCTATAGTTTACAACCTAATTTCATAAAAGAAAAAACTTCAACTCTGAAGGTTTTCTTTAAGTTTAGGATGCAGTCTGGCCTGGAGAGTGAGAGAGAGAGAGAGAGAGAGAGAGAGAGAGAGAGAGAACAACTATTTGAACTTTATGCTAACATTCCATCTGGTAATTTGTGATATTAAATTTTAATAATCATGCATGACCTGATATTATGAAATATTTTTGAAAAAGTTCTTCATATCTCCATCGATCCAAACTACTGGTCACCGAAAAGGACAATGAAAAAAGTTATTTATATGTCTGTTAACGCTCTAGCTGCCACAAATTTTTTGTATCTATTTAAATAAAACATGAAAAAAGTTTCTGAAAATCTGGGGAATTGAGCCGGTAGGAGTACAGCTGAAAACCAAAATTTAACGAGTGGGGTTAAGGCGAAATATAAAAATGGCTCTTAGTAGACGTAATTTTTGTTTTTTATCAATGAAACTAGGCATATAACCATCAATTAACAAACCATTTGTCGATTTCCAGAATCAGCAAAATTGTACCATTGGGGATGGGGCTTAACCTAAAGCGAAAATGTAAAAATCGCTCAAACGGCCGCAAGTTTTGATTTTTCTCAATGAAACACTCTAAGTGCCAATAAAATAAATAAAAATAGTTTCAGAAAAACTAGTGAAATAAAATTATTAGGAGTAGCAGTTTAACAGAAACTCATACTTTAAAAATCGCTCTAGTGGCAACAATGTTTCTTTTTTCGCAACGAAACTCTGTATATGCCATTTAAATACAATAATAAAAACAGCTTCTAAAAATCAGGGAAATAGGAGTGAGGTTATACATGAAAACCGAAATTTGAAGAGTTGGAATTAAACGAAATTTAAAAATTCCTTTAGCGGCCCAATATTTGCTTTTTTTTCGCAACTAAACTGGACATATATCATGTTAATAAAACAATAAAAATAGTTTCTGAAGTCAGGGAAGTTGAGCCATTAGTAGTGGGTGGTTTAGCTGAGACCCAAAATTTAAAAATCGCGCTAGCGATGTTAATATTTGCTTCTTCACAAATATATATATAAAATTTAAATAAAATAAGAAACACGCTGAAAATCATAGAAACCAGGACTATTAGGAATAGAGCTATATCTGAAACCTGAAATTTAAAAAGTGCTCTAGCGTTTAATTTTATCTTAAAATAAAAGAACGATTTAACTGAGCATATAAACTGAATTTATAATGATGCATATGTTTTATATGTAACAAAAGCATCGTCGTGAAGATAGCAAATATGAAATATTAATCTAATATGTGTGTGACAATGATATTTTTGTATGTAAGAGCTCTCTGTAATAACCTTCAGAAAATGTTTGCATTACATGTTTTCAATCCAATATCATTTAAATTAAAACTCAAAGCCATTAATAATCGATTAAACTTTCCACTGTTTATTTCTGATTATGTGTTTTGCTTATCGTTAATATATTGCAATTTTTTTAAATAGTAACATGTTTTATTGAAACATATTAACATCTTCTTAAATACACAATGTAACTGGAAACTTTCTGTTATTTCTCTATTTTAGTGAATGTAAAGATGATATCAAGGGCTCGATTCATAAACAGGGCTACATTTAAATATGTTTAAAAATACCCATACAGTATAGCTTTGTCTATCAGTGGTCATATATTTCATTTAATTAATATTATACAATTTAATTTTTGTTTAATATCAATAATAAGAAGAAGAAGAAGAAGAAGAAGGAGGAGGAGGAGGAGGAGGAGGAGGAGGAGGAGGAGAAGCGAGAAGCAAGAATTCGAATCTCATTGTCTTAATTTCGAAAATTTCACTTATGATATTTATTTTCAAGCGATTTTAAAAATAAAAAACAATCAGTCAAAGTCAGTTAAGTAAAGTATTATAGTTCAGTTTTTCTTTTATTAGTTAGCTTTAGAGTTTGTCATGGTAATTGACACAATTAATGTCAGAACTTATTACATTAATTAATAAAACCATAATTTGGATTTTATATTAATTTTTAAAGTTATTCTGCTTGCTGAGGAATTCGCTTAGTTTACGCAACAGCTGTATGACAGGTTTTTCCTTTTATTTTTTTATTTATTTTTTGTTTATCGTAGTATGTAATTACAAGCTAATGCCCGGGTAACCTGTCAGGGAGCTAATGCCTTTGGACACACGCATTGATTTGATTTGTTTTATTTACGGACGCTCTTTAACATCACAAGTAATCAGCGTCCCATTCAATTCAGTGCGTGAAACCGTCGACAAATTTTGCTCAGAGGCCTCTCTTTCAGGCTTGAGGCTCTTTATCGTGCCGTAAATGTACGACACGGCACCCACGGCTTTACTTCCCTTCTGAAGGAAGCCATACTTAGGATTTTTACGCCCGAAAAACTCCATCGACTCTGGCCGGGTTGGAACCAGCGATCTTGGGTTTAGGAGACCAGTATGGTTACCACTTGAACACCAGGACCGACCACACACGCATTGAGGTACCCCATTCAGGGCTATCTAGATGATATCAGAAATTCGCTGACACATAGAATAGAAAGATGATGTTCGAATAAATTCAAATTGAGATTGTGACGCACTTACCCACATTTGTCCTTTTTGAGGAAAGCCACAGAACCTTTCAATTATGTTGGTCGGCCCCAAAATTTTTACTTGAGACTTTCCAAATATTAGTTTCAAGTGTTACCGCCTCGGCTAACTCGCTTGGTTATGCAAATAATGAACCAGAATATGCATCGTGCATTCCAAAAAATCCGTCGCTGCGTAAACTAAGCAAATTCCTCAGCAAGTTGAATAGTGACGATATTAAAATGAAAGTTTCAATTTTCAGAATGGTAAATCCTTTTTCCAGATGTAAAAATAATTCTATAAACTTTTTAATCCATATTTTTTTCGATACCACCGCCATTAGAGCGCTTTTTAAATTTCGATTTTTAGGTATACTCACACTTCTAATGGTTCTATTTTCATAAACTACATTTCATATTTTATTTAAATGGCATAAACTGAGTTTGTTGCGAAAAAATAAATATTTATGCCCAGAGGAAATTAAATTCGAAACCCAAGTAAAACCTCCCTCCTGATATTTTAATTTCGCCGATTTTCAGCATTTAACTTTCATATTTTATTTTAATGATATATACCGAGTTTCACTGATAAAAACAAAAATTACGGCCGCTAGAAATAATTTTAAGTTTTTGCTGTTGGTTAACGAACGTTTGTTAATTGGTCGATATATGGCGAGTTTCGTTGAGGAAAAACAAAATTGTGGCTACTAGAGTGCATATATGTTATTTTCATTGTCATTTTTGGTGCCTAGTAGTAGGATCGAGAGAAATTTGAAGAAAATTTTCAAAAATCGCCTTCGGAATCCGCTAACACAGACATCATAATCTTGTCTGTTGATATGGAGAAGGAGTAGGTTGTTAATTATAGTGGCACATTTATAATAAAACTTCCAACAAACGCACCGGCCCGATGGACTGTATGTCTTTAGTAATGCACTAAGTCAGTATGAGTTAATACAAGCTATTGGACATTTCTAAAATACATTTTTAGATACAAATGTGCATTTGACATTAAAATAGAAATAAAAGAAATCCCCAAAACAAATAACATAATGCCACACACACACACAGACACACATACACACACACACACACACACACACACACAATTCACTAATTTTGTTTCACCCACCTCTACCCCTATTATCAGCCAGTTTTCTCATTAAAAATACTTGTTGTGTCCTTCTCTTAATTGTCTGGCAGCAGAACCCCAGCATGACCATCTCCTTTGTTCGATACGGTAAATGGTCATGGTAGATACTTTTCCCCTTCACTCTACCGTACCTTTACAATCGGCTGGTAAATGTATCCGCGATTCCCCTTGTCATTTCTGGTGCTACAGTGTTAGCCATACTTACCTCGTAGACCCAGGTTCATGGGTTCAATCCCGGTCAGGGTCAATGGATTTTTTCGGGCGGGAAGGGAAGTAAAACCATGTGTTCCCGTATCGTACATTTACGGCACGTAAAAGAACCCCAAGCCCGAAAGAAGAGGCCTCTGAGCAAACTTATTGGCCGTTTCACGTTCTGCAATTATTGGGACGCCGATGACCCGAGATTGTTAAGAGCTCCGTAAATAAACCAAATCAACAACGATGCCCCTCCTCACATATAGGGCAAATTCATCGTCCATGCCCGTTGTCTGAGCCACATGAGCCCTGGCTAGTGAGTTTGGACGCTGTTTTGATGTACTGTTCCTGTTCCACTTAGCCCCGATTGTACTTCTAGAGAAAACATTTCCATGCATTGCTGCCTGTCCATTCCTCAAGCGATTCTTAACCTTCTTGCATGTACTTCTATGTCCCTGACCTGACGTCCATGTGGAGTGCAGCCCTATCGTGTGCAGTCCCTTTATTAGCTTCAATGTCTGTTTCCTCCCAACCTTAACTGTCCATAATAGCACGGTGGACTAATTAAAGTTTAGTACCCATGAATAATTCGCAGCCGCGAAGCGCATAATTCGAACTTGCGGTAGGCCAAAATAGAAACGGGCAATGCCCTAAAATTGACTGAATGGTTCAAAAACCGCGAAGCAAAAGGAACCAGAACATGGTTAATTGAGTTGATTGGCTCCTCTAATTAAAGTCGAGGGGAAAGGCTATAAATGCGCACACAGTCACACTAACCTAATTATCTACTGGCAAGCTGTAGGAATGCTCTGTAAAATTCCGTTAAATTGTTGACAAACTGTGTAGCACAGGATGATGTGCTCTACTTGGGCCGTTTGCCTTTGTTTACGTCTATTAGCTGTTCTAAAATCCCACCCCTCTTGGTCGTTTGTTCTTCCTCGTGAGAGAAAACGTTAAAAAAGAAAGAAAGAAAAACTCAAGCAAGTTAAATTTACATGCAATCGGAATAATAATATATTTTATCAAATTTAGCAGAATTATCATTGTCGATAACACCCTCATTCCACATAGTATATAATGATCACTTCGTGAACAGAAAGAATTGTCTATGGGAATAGAAGGGATAAAAAATGAGCTCTAAAGCTAATTCGTTCACCTTTGTCAATGCAACTGTGGATGTATAGAACAGGTAACTCTTCAATAGAAATGCTCAAAAGAAACTAATGAAAATATCAGTACAGAAATTGCAGAGCCAGGAATAGTGAATGTAAATTTCGTTAAAATAAGTAATAAATGTCTACTGCATACAGATACCACTTCAAATAACCATTATAATACAAGTTAGTAGCCCTTATCATATAAAACTAATCTTGTGTTCATGTTGGTACCGACCAAAGTTCATCGGCGGAGCCGACCACTGGTCGATACAGGCTAAAAACTTCTCTCTGTAATTATTACAGGACTTTCACAATATGTCCTTACCGCTCGCAAGGACTTTTGCTTCTCGGCAGATGGACATGCCACATCTGGCCGCGCCTATACTCAAACTTCGTTTCTTAAAACTATGTATAATCTCCTACCTTATAGTAAATCCTGGAAATATCGTCCTCCCTCAACAAAACAGACATTGTACCGGGTAAAAACATTCCTATTGGCACGATTTAGTTTGATCATTGTACTGTTTCTGGCTTCGTTTCCTAATTTCCCTTGATTTCTTCCAATTTATGAAGATTTCTTATAAACAATTTTCTTCAGGCTACCCCATAAATAATCTTTTCAGGCTGTTAGATATGAGCAGCGAAAGAGTCATTTAAAATATAAGCATGACTTCCTTTGGAAGGGAAGTAAATTATTTGGTATCATATTGTACATTTACGGCAAATAAAAGAACCTTAAGCCTGAAAGAAGATGCCATTTCACGCCCTGTGAATGGGATACTAATAACCAGAGCTGTTCAAAAAGCTCTTAAATAAACCAACAAATTAAAAAAAAATATTGCGGTATATGGTGGGTTGGCAATACGGGGAAATGTATTGTAGCTCTTAGTTCCTTAAGTGACAGTTGGAAAGGTTACGTAAAGAAAGTTAGACCTGTGCATGCGCAACATAGGTATTAGATAGCAATCTTTAACGAATTTAGAGAGTTTAATATGTGAGATTTAGGGAAGCCGCCAACTGCTCCGAGGTAGCCATCTTATTTGACGTTCTGTTTTCAGTGCTAGTTCCGATATTTTTCTAATTTTATCCCGTTTAGAGTAATAATGACTGGGGTTTCTTTAGGTTAATGTTGCAGCTACATCCCTAGTCCGACTCCAGTTCGTTAAATGAGTTACAGAATGATATTTTGGGTGAGTAATAGAAGAGGATCGCGACTGTTTCTTCAGTCACTTTCCTAATTTTACCCATGAACTCCTTTAATATGTGAGCACTGACATAATCTTGTTGAAATCATCCATTAGATTTCTCATCTTCCGTCAGCTGGTCAAAAATGGGGCCAGAATGTCATTTCGGCACCTTTCTCCATTTACTGTCTGTTTGTAATAAATAAGACCAATTATGCGTCTTATGCTAATCGCATACCAAACTATAATATTCCTACCATAAAGAGGGTTTCTTGTACACAAACTGGATTTTCAGAACACCAACATAGAGTCTGTGAGTGTTTAAATGACCATTTTGATGGAATCACGTTTCATTTGAAAAGAGCACAAGCTTGGATCTATTAACCCTTCAGTCACTGATGAAAGAAACCATTCACAATAATGCACACGTGCTACGGGATCACCTTGTCGTAGACAATGGACACGTATACACTTGTAAGGTTTGAGTTTTAACAATTTTGTTGCTGTATGTGCAGAAGACACTGAAATCCCAACTTACACTAATTTCGGTAGTAATAGTGTTGGCAAACGTTGTCTTCTGTTAAAACTGTACGTAATCGCGAATGTTTCTTGTTTTGCACCGAACTAGTAGCATCAAATTTATTCATAAGATTGTGAATTCTGAAAGGACGAAAATGCCCAGAGAACTTCCGAATAATCGGCACGAACGTGACGCTATGATACTCATTCGTAATATTTACACAAAAAATACTTTGCTCATTAGTCAGTTGTCTTGCCATCTTCATAAACGAATGCAGAAGCGGAAGTTCAAGCACGGGCTCCCACGCAGGCGTAGGTGAAGCCCAATATTTCCGGTTGAATTAGTTTAAACGTGGTCATTTCTAAATTTGATATGAAGCACGTTGAAGACCAATAGAGACCAGAAAGATACCAGAGACTAGAAACATCTCAACTGTACAAGTGCACAATATCCTTACAAAAAATTGCATATGAAAACGCTGTGTTTGTGATGGCAAAGTCACGATTGTTGACTGTGGAACAAACATTGGACAATGCAATACAGTGATTGGCGTTTTTTCTTGATCCTTTAAACATGATTAAAACCTGAATCCATCATTACCCGGCAGAGCAATGAACAAGGACTTATAATTACAAATATCTGGCAGAATACTTGAAAAAGTATCAAACAAAGCATCAGTATAATATACAGCATACTTTGAGCGTTGAAATGTGAGTTGGAGAAAAACATTCAACATACGACAAACTTTAATCCCACTGATGATGCTGGCCGTAGAATAAGGGAAAGCTTTAGTTTCAAAACTAATTTAATTATAAATAGCCCGAAAATGATATCCTTCAATAAAAAAGAAGTATTTTTATAAAAACATATTAAAATGTATCTTTTAGCCCTTCAATTAAAAAAAAGCACGCAATTTTTTCACAAAAAGGTATTAAAATGTTTCTTTTAGCCCTTTAAAAATATAACGTATTAATTTTCTGCTACAACGTTTTTACTTTTAAGCTTCTAAACGAAGTACAGTTTAAAGAAACATATATATTTTTAATTATCGCCATAAGACGAACGCCCTAGAAACTGAGTTACAATTCAGAAGTTCTAAGGAAAAATTAGTCATTTTGTGCTGCAAAGTATCTGGCCATGATCTCAGGGGATGCTATTCTTCACCGAAAGTTACTCTGAGAGAATATTAATGTATCCAGGGCGCATGCAATCGGAAAAGCAATTTTGAATATTGGAAAGGTTAGCGGAAATTTTCCGGGAATAAATCCAATTGCATTAACGGGAGAATGTATTGACTCTGGTGATATAGCCGAACTAATGAAAAAAGAAATAATTTAATCCTGTCATGTAATATTACTGGCCCATATGTCAGTTAGAACAAGCTGTCACAAACATTTTTATAACATATTGGAATAAACAACATTTAAGCATTTTAACTAATCTATTGAATTTAATTCATGTAAGCAACAAATAGATATAGAGCTTTAACAAATAAGAATTCCGATTTTGAAAATACTTTCTTTTTTATTTCTCCCTGTACATTCAGGGAAATGCTGCTTAAATTCAGCAGAATAAAATTCTTTAGATTGATGTCGGAATCAGGCATGGCCTCCCTCAGGAAAATGTTCACCTAAAAGATGTTTAAGAGAGCAGAATAAACGGAAGCCACTTGAGCACCATCAGGAATATACGGAGGATATCCGAGGACTTCCCAATTGACATTTAGCAGGGTTTCATATTTTTGTTAGCAGTATGAGGACGCGCGTTATCATGCAAGAGCAACATATTTTCTGTCTACATTATGTCCCTTTATACTGTTGGTTCATTTCCCTAAGCCTATCACATGCCTTCCTCCAAATACAATTACCATTTCTTTCCTCCTTCTCTCAAACCAATGCCATTCAAATTCATTCTAAACTTCTTTTAATTTTCTCTGTCCAGTATCTTTCATCTCAGGGACTAGTAGTAGTCAAAATGGTGGTGATAATAATGGATTTTTACTATGGCAAGATTACAGAACACAAATGTAAGGCCACAAGGTCCATGCACCATGTTAATGCCGAGCTTTTAATAATCAAAATAAAAATATACCGCACCCTAAAACTGTAACATTAATTGCTATGATTAACTTTGCATACATTGTTTCAAGCATACCGATGTACTTGCATCATACATTCTATATGAATAATAATTTATATGTAGAAGCCTTACCCTTGAGCCCCCACCCATTACTTTACTCACTTCCTCCCAAACTCCCTTCACTTCTCTGTAGTCATTAACCTTCTTTGTCGATACGTAATACATATATACTAACACACGGATATGTTTCCATCATACGTTTTCTATTAATATTTTCAGTTACATATATACATACATGCGTAGAATCCTTTCCTTCACTCACCACTTCCTCCAACTCGGCTCTTCGCTAGAAATATTCCCGTAAAATGTGTGTCTCTCATGCAGCAACACTTCAAGGCAGACATTCAAACTTCTATTGGTAGCATGAAGTCCTTTTATTATCCATAGTCCGTACTTAAATATTGTAATTTTACAATGAAAAGTGTCATCATAGCTCCCGTTAAACGTTTACTGTATTCCTCCTTATTCCTAAAACTCGCTCTAGAAAATCTTTTTGGACTTCATTCAATCGGTCCACTTTCTCCAAGAAATGTTACATCGAGATATACCAACATGTGATAGTGCCCAAGTCATAAAAGGGTTGAAAAATGGAATAGGGATGGGGGTGTATGGGCTTCTAGACGAGTTCTTGAGAAGCACGCGTTAAACATGGGAGAGATGGTGGATATCATGAAATTGTTTAATGATGGATGTTTTCCTGACCAATGATCAATTTTCAATTGCCTAGCCATATAAGGGTCTGCATATATCAGAGGCTGTTACAACTTGTGAGAACGTGAAAACGAAAAATAAACAAAGTTTCTAGAAACAGCCCTTCTGATAAAGATTGTAAGGGTTGTGAGTGATCCTTGAAGTGTGGCCTTGCGTAAATGAACGAGTAAACCCTGCGGCACCATAAGCTCTATCTGGCAGCTCAGAACTCTAGTTGAGCTCTAGTAAATACGTAACACAGAAGAGAGCAACTGGTTCTTGTCTAATTCGGGAGTTGCGGATTGCAATTCAAATTAAGACACATCGACTTAATCTACTAAAACGCCATTTCGCAGTATAAATTTAAAAATAACCACTGTAATTTTATGTTAATGGGAGTAAAACTCACCAGAAGCTTAGACCTTGATAACTTAGGACAACAGGTATAGTGAATGGACCACCTTGGAACACTACGTGTAAAGAATGCACGTCTTAATACCTGTACATTAAATGTTTTTCTGTTGTATGCTGTACTGCGGTCTTGGCAGCATTATATGTTAGGAAGGGGCGAGGAAGGAGATCTGCTATTTTAAAAGCCGAGAACACACAGGTGGCGACGTCAGGGCGGATATCAGGCACATTTTGCTTCGGGAAAGCTCTCAACACCGACTGGGTCATGTCGTAGGTTAATGCTCAATCTACAGTCGGCCTTTTAAGATATCGCGCGAAACAACTGCCTTACGCTTTGCCTATTGAGAATGTGGCTGTAGATTTTTTTTTCCCCGAAATGAAAGAGACGGAAACGGAAGTATTAGCCGGCTTTTTACAAGCCTCTAATTATTTTAACCGGAATTACTTTTCCTACAATTTGCTTGTTAGAACTGTTTTAAAGAACTTCCGTTGCAATTCAGAACTTTTCATACAAAAATTATTGATCTCAAAGTTAAAAAAAAAAAAAAAAAATCATGTGTTAAATGTATATGTATTTTTGTTAGCATGTGCTCTGCCAATAAAACCTCTGAGGTTTATGTAATATATGCTAGTGTTTTATGTTTGAACAGCACACTGTTATGTGTCGATATTTGAATTCATCATTAAAACTATTATCCAGTGGACGGGACAAAGGGAACACTAGAAAATTTGTCACACAAGAGCTGTGTAAACTAAGCGAGCCGAATTTGTGAAGGGTATTACAGACAGCAAGAGCAGAGAAAATTGTGCAGCTAGAGCGCTCTTTTTATTTCGGTTTTCGGGTATACGCCCCCCTTCAAATGGTCAGATTTCCCTGATTTTCAGAAACTATTTTATTTAAATGGTATGTACAGAGCTTCGTAGCGGAAAAAACAAGCATTGGTGTCGCTAGATGATTTTTAGATCAGCTGTTTGTTGCAAAGAAAACTGGGAAGAAATGTGGCTTCAAGGAGATCGATTATCCACCCTAAATCCCAGATCTAGCTCCCAGGGACTATTTCCTCTTCTCAAAACTCAAGAACAACCTTCGAGGAAGCAAATTTAAATATGCCGAAGAAGTGATGGACGCTGTTTATGCCCATTTTGCAGACAAAAGACTTCTGACTATTTTGGGGGTGGGGATTCAAAGATGTGAGAATTGTATTGCAATTAAGGGTAACTATATTGAAAAGTGAAATATAGTTTTTGTCTTTATCATACATAGAAAATGGTTAGGCCAGAAACTTATGGACCTACCACCTATATGTATAATTTAACAAAAATACTGGGACTACCTTGGGAGCAAGTTCCTCAGATCAAAACAAGAAAAAAAAATTCATATGTTTCCTTCGATGATAGATTCATCACCAACAATATATGGGCCCCGATTTAATTCTGCGATTTTTATCTTAAAGAAAAAAGTGTATAAGATACAAAGCCACAGAAATTAGTTTAACAGAAAAATAACATTCATGAAGCACTTTCTTCTACTTTTCAGAGAGAACTGCAACGGGTAGTGGTTAATTTCATAAGCCGATGCCAGAAATGTATGGGAAAATGAAAGGAGGCAGTTTAATCATCTTCATGTTTGATAATGGTGAGTAAATGTACCTTTTAAATATTTAAGTGTTAATAATAACTTATGCAAGAATCATAGCTGCGAAATTTCTGACCCCGTTCACTCTTATAGTTTTAACTGTCCGACCAGTAGTCCCGTGAAGTAAAAATTATAAATTTATTAAAAGTATTTCCAATGTGTGAAGACACTGCAATAGCAAAAGGGGAAAAATAATTTCATAAAGCAATGAAGTATAGAGGAAGAGCGAATCACTGTTTTAAACGATTTACTATATAGAAAATAAATGATTGGTATAGACGGAGGTAAAGCAAATGACCCTTCGGACTTGGCTGATCTTCAGCAGGGGAAACTGCAACGTTAGCTATGCATTGTGTAGAAACGCAGCCATTAAAACATGACTCTTCGGAAGTGGCTATAAAGTATTTCTTCAGGTCAACACTCTGCAGGAAGTAGCTACAAGAAAAGGGTGTAACATTTCTCCTAAATGTCAGAGTGTCTTTTTTTTCTTTCTCGTCTCACTTCCCTAGAAGATTTAGATTTTCTCCCACTGTTGATCTGTTGGCACAAGAAGCGAACGCATAACGGTGCGGTAATAAAATTACAACGAAGTGCCAAGTATACGAACTGCTGTCTTTTTTCTCCTGTCACCTGACCTATTTCAGTATCGTAATCTTTAGAGCATTTGGATCTCTGTGAACTTGTGCATTAAATGAACAGGAGGCTACACAAAAGTGAGACATATAATGCGTGCTCAAGTTAAAAATTAAAAAGTTGGTCGCGCAGGAGCTGCGCAAACAAAGCGAATTCCTGCAAGTTGAATTTGTGACTGAGCAGAGAATGTAGTAAAAAACAAAGAAGGTTAACTGAAGATATACATACGTATTTAATAAAAAGCTAACTTTCAGCCTTAAGTGTATATGCTTTTACCGTATTAATTATCATTTCACTTACGTGTAATATTGTTGGCTTAACGTTTCCAACTGCACTTACCTATATAACAACTAAAACGGAATATGATTAACGTGTAAGCTACATGGGTGTACGATTGCTTGTTTTTCTGTTCCGGACCCGTTGTGTTCTCTCCACCTTCATTTGTTCTACACTTTACACTACCAAGGTTTATAGAGTACATACACTGCCGTTTTCACGTGACACCAACTTGTTTATTGCTTGATTGCAATACCCAATTGTTAATATTAACAATAACATTTCCTTTATGCCATATCTCCCCCCGGTTCACCTTAGGCGACGTCCTTGGCGGTTACAAAAATTTGGTTTTCAGACATACCCTCACTATTAATGGTCTGATTTCCGTGATTTTCAGAAACTGTTTTTTTTTATTTTATTTAAATGGTATATTCCGATTTCGCTGAAAAAAAAAAAAAGATAAATGAAAGTTCTGTTTCAGGCAAACTCTCGCTCATAATAGTCTGATTTCGCTTATTTTCGGAAACTATTTTGATTATTTTATATCAATGGCATATACCGAGTTTCAATGGGAAAAACAAAAATTACTGCCGCTAGAGCGAATTTTACATTTTCGCTTTAGGTTAAGCCCCACTCCAATGGTCGAATTTCGCGACTAATCTCGATTAATCGTTTGTTAATTGATCGTTATATGCCAAGTTATGATTAGAAAAAACCAAAATTGCGGCCGGTAGAGAGAGAAAGGTCACACACACACACTTTTTTCATCCTCATTTTTTGTGCCAAGTAGGTAGAATCGATGAAAATTTGAAGAAACTGTTTTATGCATACTAGGTTAAGCACAGCTCAAAATTCTTCAAACACCTAACAATAACGTTTAGGGCTTGTATTTCGAGAGATTTCGGGTTCAAAATTCTTGGGGCCGGCCATTCTGACGTTGGGTTATATCGTGGTTTTCCTTGGTCGCTTAGGAAATGCTAGGGAAAATTCTTTACTTTCTACGACATTGCATATCGTTTAATTGAGAAAGCTCTGAAAGCTCTGTTACAAACCGAAAGTGCTATTGCGGGAGCTGTTGCGGTGTGACGGTGGCTTGCGCTTTGGAGAGTCTTCTGCTCTGGCGTCTGATATGGAAGTGCACCTTCTGAAGGACTCGTACTTCTTGAGGGGGAGGAGGAGGTTTCTAGCGACTTCAGGGTGTTCTATCTGCAAACATGTTAGGGGCCCCGTCTACATGCCTAGTTACTGCTCGTGGATCCTAACAATCAGGTGTCTCCTTCATTCGTTTTGGAGGTGCCTCCACTTCGTGTGTAGACACAAACGGCCAGCCGTGACCAAAACTGAAGTACGGAAATATTCTCTCAGTCCCAAATAACAATTCGAAATAAATTTATTTTAAACTTAAAACACGTAAATTTAAATTTTGATTTAAATGTTTAAATGTTGTTTAATTTTTAGGTTCACATTCTCATCCAAATTTGAAATTATAAAGTGAATGTAGTTGTCATTACTTCTTCTAATGAAGGCGTACAACACAGGTTTAATATAATTAATATATAACGTTTAGCAGTTTTAAATTTTGGCATTATAAACGCCGGCTGTGAAAAGCTCAGAAATAGCATAGCTTGCATTTGTGAATAAGGCGCTTTGCCCTGGACCATTTTTTCAACTTTATTTGAGGAAACCTCCGACAAGTGTTCATTGCATATTATAATAGCAATGCCACTAAGCCTAAGCTCTTTTAATTCTCTATAAACATATAAATTAAATTTTATTTGTACAGTATGTTAATCTATATAATTAAAACAATACTTTTTGCTTCAGCATAAGAACTTCAACACACTTTTAGTGCAGTAAACAGATAGTGCGTCAGTGTTGGTTCAGCAGGTATAAATTTCTCGCAGCACTTTTACTCTTTTATTCTGTGTACATTGCATCATCTCCACAAGGTATGAGACCTTCCTCTCTAAATTTCTACAGCTGATTTCAACTTTGACTTGGGAGTTGCGAACAATGTGAGTGGCAATCGCTCGGAGAGTGCTCCTCATCCCCGATGAGGCTCACACGTGTGGCATGGAGGGTCCTTCTCTGAGTATGTAATAGCTAATTTCCTGAGACACAGCAAAGGTCAGTGCGGGGGGCAGCGACCTTATCACATCAGGGAACCTGCCTGAGATCGCGCTACCGAGAGATATTTCGTGGTTACGGAAAACGACGCCAGTGAAACTTACAAAATGAATCTTTCTAGGTAAAAGTGCATATGGCTACTAGAAAATCATTTATTTGAGTTACTGGTACTTGAAGGCAGAGAAAAAGATTCATTGATCAAGAGAGAGAGACAGGGATTTATGTGCTAGACTTGTGACGGAGTTTCAAATTACAATCTCTATATAAAATGCTGCAAAAATTAATTAAACACAATTAATGTAAAAGTTGGATAAAGTCCGCACCAGTGTTAAAGGCTGTCTATAGATGAATCAGTTTAAACGTGGCCTTACGTGCACAGAAAATGAAGCGCGCTCCGGGCACCCAATGGAAATGACTACAAAAACTATCAGTCAGTGACGTTGAGTGAAAGTTAGTAGTTAGCTTAGTTTATAGACATCTCGGCTGAATAGAAAATGTCTATTAAAAGCTGTCTACGTGATTTTTTTATTTGCTTGGTTTACGACGCTCTCAGGTCACCAGTCTCCCATTTAATTCAGGACGTGAAATGACCGATAATTTTGATCAGAGACCTCTTCTTTCAGGCTTGAGGTTCTTTAACATGCAGTAAATCTATGGCATGGGATCAACGGTTTTACTTCCTTCCAAAGGAATGCGTATTTATGTTAGACTTTTTATTCCCGAAAAAATTCATATTACTTCACCGGAATGGAACCCACGATCTTGGGTCTACGAAATAGACATGGTAACCTCTAGATCACGAAAATCGCTAAGCGATGGCACCGCGAATGTTGACAGTGGAATAAAAACCACGCAAAATGACACTTCAGGGCAGTGTATGGTGATATTTCATTCCATACTGTACAATCCTGTTATACAAATGTATGGCCATGTTTAGTGTTAACATAAGATCTTGCAAAGTATGGACTTTGTAACTTTCTGTTTCACAAAATAATATACAACACTTGCAAAATAAGAGAAATAGTTACGAATGACGTCATAAAAGAGTAAAATGGAGGAGCATCTTTTTGACATTAGATGTCATATCTTGAAGAGAATTAGAACAGAATGAGCATTATTCTTGATATTTTTCTCAAAGAACGGCCATATAAATACTTTCGTTGTGTACCAAGATAATAAACAGCCTTTATATTTTGGTCAAAAGTTAAGCAAATACTACATTTAGGCCTTGTTGCATAAATTACTGTAATAATATTTTGCGACATGCGTACCTATACAAAATTTTATTACGAGGCTGTGCGTCCCGTGCTATGGAACTCCATACTTGAAAAAAGAGGTCGCTGGACAAAACTATAGACCATTTCACGTCCAAGTAACACCTTAGCATCAGACCAGACAGTACATGAGGTGCTGGGCCAAGATCATCTACACATTAGCAGACGTAATGCAACTATCGATATTGAGCAATATGGCATCGCTTTCGATTGTCTAGTATGCGGTCTTGTGAGATTTTGCTTGAATGTGTTGATTATTAAATCTATCGCATTAACCGTCAATTTAAGTGTATGGGTCGTTCGTGTTGTTTCCGGGATGTAAGTCCAACTATGGTGCTACTGACACTTGAGCATCTACTGGGGGAGGAAGGAACTAGATTTATCCTTTTGTAAGTGAATGCATTAAAACACTTTTATCCCATCCAGAGCTAGAGCCTCCGGAAGCGGGGTGCTCATTGATTTCTCATATGATGAGCTATGTTTGTTAAGTCTATAAGTTTCTTATTTTACAAGTTTAACACAATTTAACTACACGTTCAAGTGGTGAGTGTATTAAGTTTTTGCATCATAAGTTTAGTATCACTTTCACCATTAGCTTCGGTGCTACAGCTCTGTTTCTGGGCTCTTCAGGTACTGCAGTTCCGTGCTACGCTGGTCCAGTATGGCCCGACTGCTTTCCTGAAGGAGTCTTCCCACCTCGTTCTCGGTCTCCCTCTTCCTCTCCTACTTTATGTGCATCCCATGTGGTAGCTATGTGTCCCCATCTGCTACTTGGTAGCCTTGCTGTATGTCCGCCCCAGGCTGCTTGCACGTTGAGTCACGTCGTTTAGTCCCGACATCTTTCTTAATTCCACAGATGATATTTTATCCACGAGGGATATTTCTAGTACTTTCCCCTCCATTTAACATTGGCAGATGCTGATAGTATTCTTTTCCAGTTCTATTAGCTCCAAGTTAGACATTCACATAATAGTGTTGGGAATATGCATGAGTCCAGCCTCAGTTTCGACTCAAAATATTATCCATCGGTATGAATTTCAACGGCCAGAATGCTCTTCATGCCGAGGAAGTTCTTTGGATTTCTTTGACCATGTGATACTGGGATGCAACTGTTTGTCTGCTCTGTTACGCACTTTAGTGTTGTTGAGTTGATTCTAACGGGCATTACTCAGCTGTTTTTTCATGATCTGTGTTTTCTCTATGTCCCTAGGTAGACCGGCAGTTTTATTGTGCATGTTGTGATCTTGTAGCATTCTTTGAAGGCTCTCTGCTGATCCAGTAAATAGAACTATGTCGTCTGCAAATCTTAGATTTGCGAGTTTGTAACCATTTATGTTAATTCCAAATCTATTTCCCCATTTTATTTTGCGAAATATTTCCTCTAATATTCTTGTGAAAAGTTTCGGGGAGATTGGGTCGCCTGTCTTACCCCTCGCCTAGTTTGAAGAGTTGCCCTGTCTTATGTGTTGTTACCTTCGCATGCGAATCGCTGTACAGTTTGGCCAGTAGCCTTACGTATTTTTGTTCAGCTTATCTTGATAGTGCGTGGATCATACTTTGATATTCTACTGAGTCAAAGGCTTTGGTGTAGTCAACAAAGGCGACATACAACGGTAGATTGAATTCCTCCATCTTCTCCATGACCTGCTTAATCGTTTGCAGGTGATCCACCGTACTGTAACTCGATCTGCTTGCTCTTCTGGGGAGTTTTCATCCAATTGCCTGGTAATTGGTCTTGTTATTAAGTTGGAGAACAAGCTATACATGTTGGGTATAATATTTATGTTATCCTTTGGTAGTGACAGAATTCTGTACTGTGTGTAAACATTTTGAAGACAGGTTTATTGTCAGAGTATCTGATAGTGAGCCGATTATTGTTTCTCGAAAGAAACCAAAACTTAGAGATGATGCCTATCTCAGTATGTTCCCCAATCAGTCATCCTAACACAACATTAAGGAACCTTAAAAAAGAAAAGACCCTGCTTTCGTTCTGAACGTTTGCTAACTAGAGGAGAAGAGCATTTTAAAAAGTGGTGAGAAGATATTTCTTGTTTTGAGAATTTTAAAAGTGAGGTTGTGGAAAGAGGCATTAAACCATTCAGTTTACTTGTTAAGGAGGACTATTCTTTATATGAAAATAAAGGACAAGGTATGTACTGATATTGCATGCCTTACAGTAAGATTAAACTGAATTATCTTACTACATAGCATACTGAGATTTAAGATAAGCTAAATAATTCCCGTTGGTTTTATTTGTGTATAAATTATAAACATAATGTTATTAGATTATATATACATACACAAAGTTTTGCTTAATCTTGTCCAGTAATGTTTTTCTAAATCTGGCATTTTATTAGATTACATGCTTGTTTATTTTAAAACGATTTTATGTATTTTCTTTGCAGGAAAGTTTAAAATATATTTATATATTTATTGATAGAAAATGAATGACACATTGCGGGTTTTCAAACGCTCTTTGCAGTACATTCAGAATCTATTTTGGGCAACCCCGACGAGAAGAGACTTAATCTAATTGATGGCATACACAGAATTGCCCATAAAGATCCCTGTTCGACAAGGCACAGAATTAGCTTTCGTCGTAAACCTGCAATATATAGAGCTAGGACTGCGTTTAAGAGGAACGTTGGCCCTGAACTGCACGTGGACTGACGATAGGGGAGGCATGTTGAACGTATTTTGTGGAACTGTCTGTTTATTTAACAACTAGCACTCCGCGTTGGTTAAGTAGAACTATTAGTGCTAACAACTGGTGTAACTTATATAATTGTAAGCTCTGGTTACTGTTCACAAACTTCAATAATACTGTATGATAATGTTATGGCCACTTTTCAACGAAGTTCCTAGGCAGTGTTTTACAATACTTCAGGACCAGCAGCTGCTTGCGTTATGACGCCTCTTTGCATTGAAACTGATGTGCGTAAATTACTAACAATTAGGATGTATAATAAGATATAACAACTCTTATTTCTCAAGTTTCCTATAGTATTCTCAATGAAAACTAGCCCTTATTAAAATTCAAACTGTAATTTCCTTTAGGAACGTCTGTGCCTAACAGAAGGGATGTTAAGTTGTCCTGGCGCCAATGAGAAAAGAGGTGCACCATATCGTTATATTTACGTTACGATAGAAGTAATAATGACAGATGACGGTTTTGTATAATTACAGTATGCATATTAATGTACAGGGCGATACTTAAGATATTAATTTATAAATATAGTTTCTTATTTACATTAAATTGAAATAATAATGCCTAATATTATTGTAAGTAAAACTTTTATTAGTTGGCCATGAGGTGATAATGTTAAAATACAGTGCGATCAGTGATGCTTTCCTCCGCGAAACGGGATTTGTCCGATGAGCGAACCCCCACTTCTTTGCCGCGCCCTGGAACGGGTAGCAAGCCTGCTTGCTTGGTGATTTTGCTGACTATCGTAGTCGCATCGCAACTGTTCCCGGGTATGTGTTGTGTTGTTCGTTTCTTAATTCGACAGTATATTTAAAGTGTATTTTGCCTCGTATGTTTAAAACGTCACGGCACGTCTTTATGTACAATTCATATGTTTTAACTCAGTGATGAAAGAATCATAGGACTAACGTTGTTAAGCATACAGTTGATCCTGTTACTTACGTGAATACCATACTAATCCCTTTTTTCCAGAAAATTAACCGACAGGTAATTTTATTCAACAGGACTCTACCATTGCTCACACTGCGAATTATTCCATGACAATAATTCACAGTGTGTTTCCACAAGACAGAATTTGTGACCCTCTCTGTCACCCCGATTTAACAGCCGGCGATTATTATCTCTGGGGCGAAGTGAAAAATCCAGTGCACAAGACGAACAGGAAATTAACCGGATTTCTCAAAATAAACTACAGCGAGTGATGAATAATTCCCTGAAGAGATGCCAAAAACATGTGAAGAGTGAAGGAGGGCAGTTTCAACACCCCATTTGATTTTTAACAAGTAATTTAGACTCTTAAATAGATTTGTGTATTGTTTATAGTTATTGTGTTGGTTTTTATAGTAATTTTCCCCTTTTGTACCAAAAAGTTATTTTTTTCATTATACGCATTGAAAAGTCCACTTTCAAAACCAAAAAATGACTCTTAAAAATATACTTTCCATTTAGGTGTGGGGAAAAATATTTCCAATTGGAGGTAGTGTGTCAAAACTTAGTTTGATATAGATTGACCGCTGGAAGTTGAATGTTTATTTCTAAATTAACGGTTGATATTGCCTTTGAGCAAAATTTATCCACTATTATGGGACGCTAGTGACCAGAGATATTAAAGATCGACCTTCAATAAACCAATATCTAATGAATGGATATTTATGGTATAATTAAATTAAACAATTGACATAGGGAGAGCATCAGATTGTGGTTAATCGCGTACTCTACACTGAATCGTTTCAACAAAAGCATTGTGACAATAACAACATTTCAAATGAAACCGGTAGGAAGATAAAAGTGGTGGTGCAGTCTCTCTACCAAGAGATGCAGGCGTCAGAAGGCTTTTCCGAGAGCCAAAGCCGCAGCACTCCTAACGCTACCAACGGTGTGATATCAGCATAGCACAGAACATCCAATTAATGGCGTAACAAACACAATTTACGATAATAATGCCAGGCAAAGCAATAAAGATGGCTTATGATCGCGATAATGGACGTTATTCGTGCTATAGAGTGTCGAGATAAAAGCGGTTCCCGTTGAAAAAGACGACGGCTCCCCCAAAAGCGGTCAAGTGGATGAGAGAATATCGGAAACATGTCAACAGTTGGCTTTGTCTTTATCGATATTGGCGCCGTGTATCGCTGGCCATACTGTATCGAGAAACAAGAGTCGATACACTTCTTGTTGCTCGTAGATGTTCTTGCTTGTAATGAAGAGGATGTGTTCTTTGTGTCTCTGCATCCTTCTCACATAATTCTCCGAACATGTCCTTTTAATTTCGAACGCTGTTCGATAAACCCGTGCAAACTCAAGATGGAAAAACATTAACTTCGTGTATTGTGGCGAATGTAGGCAGTAATAATGCATTGGCAATGTTACAGAGCATTGTGTATGTCTTATTTAAGCATTGTCAATACATTATTGTAATATCTTTTTAGTTATATACAATTGAGCAGGTAATGCCGTTTGTTTGATAAAGATGGATGGAGGGCAGGGTGGTGAAGTAAAGGAAGAATAGAGGGGAGGTATCTGAGAATTGACGGTTGCAAGATAACATAGCGTGGCGTTAGTCAGACAAGGGAAGTGAGTAGAGAAAGATGGGAACGAAACACCAGCTCCGGAAAGCCACTGACAAAGAAGCATATAAGTTGTGGTTTAATGTGAAATACTTTGAAAGAATGATGTCAATATACTAACGATTGATCAGAAAAGAGTTACTTCCAACAAGAATTTGGAGCTGTTCAAAAGGGATCCGAATGAATTTCGAAAACGTTATGTGACAGTTGACAAAAAGCCGGAAAAGAAGGAAGCAGTGGGTTGCACCCAGAGAAAGCGCTCCAAAGGAGACAAAAATAATCCCCTCAGCAGAAAAGATTGAGGCAGCTGTACTTTTTGATTCCCATGGCATAATTTGAATTCACTTTTTGGAAAAGGACAAAGCTATAACCGGTGAATATTATGTCATGCTACCAGGGCAATCGAAAGAAGAGAATAAGAATAATCGTCATTTTCTTTTGGTGAAGAAAAATGTCCCATTCCATCACGATGACGCACCAACGCACAAGTCTGCTATTACGATCAAACAATTATTGGACTTAAAAACGGTAAGATATTTCCTCATCCTCCTCTCTCCAGATTTGACTCCCTCGGACTACTTTTTGTTCTCCAACATGAAGAAATGGCTAGCAAGAAAGAAATCCGATCAAATGAAGAGGTTGTCGCCTATAAACACATTAGAAAATCGCTTGAATAAGTTTGTAGATTCGATAGCAAATTATGTTGTGTCATAACAAGATTTTTTTTAAAAAAATAGTTATGTCTACTTTATATTTGCATGGACTTGTCACACATCCCTCGTCCCTATTTACTCATTACTCATCAAGATAATTGAACACCACTTTCCCATCAACAAACAATTTTTGTGTAGCTTTACAGCGCACAGAGCTATGACAATGCTTCTTTCAAATTTTTATTTACTATAATGGAAACGTCATCCATAGAAAAACAATACAAAGACTCGCCTCAGAGAGAGAAAAAAAAATGAAATCCCAGGCGCCTGCTGAAAATGAAGACTCATAGCAACAGTTCTTTATGACACAAATCCTGTATTAAAGCAAACGAAA
Organism: Metallyticus violacea; assembly: GCA_030762175.1. Classification (NCBI taxonomy): domain Eukaryota; kingdom Metazoa; phylum Arthropoda; class Insecta; order Mantodea; family Metallyticidae; genus Metallyticus; species Metallyticus violacea. Next base: position 21,860,732 of record CM060844.1, read on the forward strand.
TAAACTCAGAACGTTTTAAAACTGTGCGTAAGGAGAATTTGAAAGGAAAAAGGAAAGATTTTTCGCATCACGACATGACAACACTGTAGATCCTAGAATCGAGTACATTGAGAGTTTTTAATAACGATCTTCAACTATTGCTACGATGCATATGTTTATAGCTACATTCAACTGTTTTGTTTTTTGTTGAATACGAAACAAACTTCGTCAGTTTGTAACCTATAAAATGGTAACATTAGCAATTTAGAGTGTCTTAAACTGTTATCCATTTAATCGTAACGAAACTGTAGCTACAGGACTCTATCGAGAAAGGTCTCCAAACTGAAGAGCGTCGCGTCATACCCAAGGACGTTTATTAATTTCTGTCAGCTGTTTACGTAAGTAATTGTGAATATTTACGTTAAATAATCAGAGCTAAAGCTCTTGTGTTTATATGTTATCTATAGTTTTCATGATGAATAATCCATTAATGTTATCGTATGCTTGTAGATCTTGTTAAATATTTTTCGTGCGTTTTTATAATAGCTGCAAAAGCAAGAGCAAATAGTTGAATTCCTGCGTTGCGAGTCTGCAAAATAAAGATTATCTTATACCTGAATAACTTTGTTGTTGATTTGGCTTATTTACGGACGCTCTTTAACATCTCAGGTGTACAGCTTCCCATTTAATTCAGGCCGATAAATGTTGCTGAGAGGCCTCTTCTTTCAGGCTTGAGGTTCTTTATCGTGCCATAAATCTACGACATGGGACCCACGGCTTTACGTCCCTTCCGAAGGAAGCCATGCTTAGCAATTTTACGCCCAAAAATCCATCGTCCTTAGCCAGGATTGAACCCACCATCTTGGGCCTATGAGGCAAGTATGGTTACCACTAGACCATCACGCCGACTGTCTGAATAGCGATATGGTAAAATTTATTTTATAAAACTTTTCGAAATTGCATGTCTTTCATGTTAAGAAGAAATCGTAGGCAGATTCGGTTTTTTTATTTATTCATTTATTTTTTGACTATGTCAATTATGTGAAGTCATCATAGAATAGGCCAATGAAATGGAACAAAATATTTAATTCTGACTATTCACAACCCCGATATTACAGCGAAATTATCGTCAAGTTTTATTATATCCCTTTACCACATTGTCTTCTGGTCAGTGTATTCAACTCCACACGCCCCTATTATTCCTGAGCATTACACAGATTAATCAATACTAAATAAAGTGCAGAATTCTGCTTCCACATCTTCGTCTACTAATTCCCAAATGTCCTTTGTATCCAATGAAATTGCAGCCCCTTCATTCAAATTTGATAACTGCGTTTTCAGTAATTGTATATTTAACTAACTTAATGTATTCCCTCAAACAACTGTTTTTGCGTATTCAGCCAAACAGTGTGAAATAATGTTGTAAATTATGAAACAATACTTGCCTAAGCAACCATAAATCTCAATAAATATGTTGTTCAGAGTGCTAAACTGTTTTCTCTATTTTGTTTTTCTCAGTTGGTATTAGTAAATATAATGGTAGCGATTACAATAGTCGACTGTCTTCTATTTCATTCTCCTGTTTCTAAATAAGTACAAGTGTTAATATTCTGTACGCGAATTTCAAATATATATTACCTTTATTATTGTTTAGTCATAAACTCTTCTCTGTTGGTATTACTGATAATCCGGGACTAGGGGGCAGAGTCAATCTAAGCTAAACCAAGTGACTGAATCAAACCAGATTATGAATTTCTTTGAAATTTTTATGCGAGGAAAACTTGAATGAAATCTTGATCTGACACTAATAGCATTCTCTACCTTAAAATGCATTAAATGACAAGTGCTACAGAATTTAGAAATGTTATTGGTTATTAATTAGCCCAAAGTAAGTAAATTAAACTCAGAAGACACAAGGAAAACTCGATAATGCATATTTTTTCCCCTGCTTCCATACATATTTCGAAGTCTTTGTGAATGAAAATCTCCCTTTAGTAATAACAGATTAAACATATACAGAAAATTATCGGTTGAGAAAACTTTCGTATGCGAGTGAAGTTCAGTTAAAAACGTTATGATAGTAATCCCGGCTGAAACCACTTTCTTCAGAAAGGCGGTTACAATACCTGGACCCAGCATCCAGGCTGTTCTGGTTTCAATGCACTGCAACAGCTGGATTTGGGGGAATGGGGGGAGAGCATGGAATGTGGTTGAGATATCGTTTTACACTGTTCTCTGTTGCTCATGTTTCAACAGGCATTGCATTGGATATAGGCGCCTTCGGTAGATGTAGTATCTACTCATTGTTAACATAATCACTCTTTCAGTAAAAGACCTGTTGCTTCTAAATTGTCGCTGCTTCTCTTGTATGTTGTTTTGCAATTCGTTTATTAGAGAAACGTTCAATTCACTCTGGAACCTATTATACACTTACAACGGCCGATTTAGACAGGTGTATATTAAATTCAGTTATTTCTAACTCTATATTTAACGAAATATAAATATGTTACAAGGGTCAGAAAGTTTTGAGACACGTCAAATTAGGAGTGGGTACACTCACTCCGACTGTTGCAACTTTTCAAGTAATCTCCTCCACAATCAATGCTCCTTCTCATCCCCAAAAACCTCTTATCCCTACCACTCATTTTCGTATGCATCCAAGGTCTCTTTAGGGCTGGAAAATCGCGTGCAATTTTTTTTAACCACTGGGAAGAGAAAATAATCGCTTGGAGCCCGGTCAGGACTATAGGGAGGGTGAGTCACGAGTCTTTCCTCTGTGGACTCCAGGAACTGGATGGTGATGTTAGCCGTGTGAGCGGAGGTGTTGTCGCAGTGAGGCAGAATCCCCCTCAGTCCTGTCCTTGGACGGTGTTCTCGGTTGCTTGTCGAAAAATTTCGGCAGCCCAGTCAGACTGTGGAATATCTCTGAGCACTAACCATCCTTTGTTCTTCCAGAGGAATTGTGGCCACACGACAACTTTTTGAGGGAAAAAAGATGGTCTCCATTTTCTTCCAAAAATTTTGGCTCCTCGGATCGTCATCTGGAAAGATCCAAACTCCGAGCGTCGTTTGATTTCCGGGTCAAATTGGGAAATCCATGATTCATCACCCTTGATGACATCAGAAACACTCCTTGAGCTTCTTCATTGAATCTGTACAACATTTCTTCACACCGTTTGTGCCTCTTTCAAACTGTTGGACACTCAACGGGGAAACCTTCCTGACTCGAAGATGATGGTGTAGGGTTTTTTATACTGCTGGTGATACAATCTGGAAGGCTGCCGCGATGCTCTTAAATGTTACGTGATTGTTTTCGCATGTCATATTTTCTACCGCGATGTTTTTCTCAGGCAATGCCTTTGCTAGACACCCACTTCTCTGCTCATCTTGGAGGGAAGTTCGGCTCCTTTTAAATTTTGCAAACCAGCGGAAAACTGGTTGCCCTAGATGAAGCAAGGTCCCCAAAATCCCGTTGCAAGCGTTCGTATAAACCACTCTTGAAATCATTAAGACTCACCTTGAAAACCCTCTCCCTCCAGCTCCAGTGTAACGACTGGCTGCCTTTGCACGGGAGAGGTTGTTTATCCTCACACTCTGGTAAGCGGGAGGGGGTAGGGACACTATCTGGCTTTTGGGTCTACCACATGTCGTAATTCGTTTTAGTGGGTCAACATTCACTTTTCCTCATCTCGAAACTTTTGTATTAAATCTCGCAGTACAATAAAGCACAACATGTTTTATTGACACGTATTGTTAAATGTGCATTTATAATGGCACATTATTTTTAAATAAGGATAAAAAACGTAAAATACTATATTGTATTACAATAATATGATTCGAATGTTCTATTTACGTTTAGCATAGATTATTCTTTTTATTGTTTCTTTCGCAGAATACACAAATGTGCTTTCTTCAATGTTGTAATTTGTATGCTGGAAATAAAATATGATAAAATTTTCAGGCATAATTCTCGTGCAATATTCAATTCTACAGGTTTTTTTTTTTTTTTTTTAATTATTATTAATCACGGAATCTTGCAAACCGGTATCTTTAGCTTTGAAATAAATATTTTCGAGAGTAAATGAAAAATGTATACGTCAATTTCCAGGGCATCCTCGCAGAAAGACGGTAAATGTTTAACATTCAAGTCCCACTGAGTATTCATTTAAATTCTGTATCAGTTGTAATAAAGCGGGAGATTTCCTGGCATTATGTGACGTGTTCGCGTGTTAAACGGAAAGGGACTACGCTTGTTTCGAGATTTCCATGGCGGGTTGTAAACCGAGGCGATAAGGATGGTTGTAAAAGGGAGTAGTACGTTTTATGTGGCGCCGTTTTGAGTCCGTACTTTTGACGATTAATGGGGTGGATGGTATGTAAGTATTCATCACTCTGTGCTGTGGGGTGTTTGTAGTTTTAAGGGAATCCGCTTACCTTGCGTAAACCTCACAAAATGTGTAATTTCCTAGCTAGTTTTTAGAATCTATTGTCGAGAACTCGTGCACGTGGTTCATTGACATGAAAGTTGTGGGTGAGAATGGCCATATACTGTCAACCCAAGCGTCATTTGAAACGTTTTTGTGAATTGAAGCACAAAATGACGGCATACCAATTAAAAATTTGTTTCAACCTATTCTTCCTTGACACTAATACATTTTGTCCTGTGGTGCTCCAGAATCTTTATCCCATTACTAAAATCAGATTCCTCCAGGCCTGCAAAATACACCTCAACGATTATCTAAGCTCTCAATCGGACGAACATTTCTTTCCACCAAGGAATCTTCTCAGTTTAGGAAGCTCAAACGTAGCCCAAATCTATGTTTTTTGCGGTTGCAACGGCACATGTGTGATGTCGAAAGTTTCCTTGATGTAAGATGAATTTCTTTTCATAAGCACGGCCTTGTCGCCTATTTTTGTCTTCAATAGGTCTAGTGATAGATGTTCCAGTGGAAAGACAATCAATTGCCAGAACACCGAAAAACCGACGCCATGTTTTTATCGGCCTATTTCACACACCTGTCCTTCTATGATGGTGGAGACTCGTGATGCTTCCATTGTTTAGACTGTTGTTTGTTTCAGGTGTGTTTTAGTGCATCCCTGTTTCATCACTGGTCAAAAATCGATGCATAAAATCGGCGGGATCTCTCTGAAAACGTGCCAAACTTATCTGAGAGCTTTGCCCTCTAATTCGCTTTTGATCCTGAGTCAGCAGTCGCGGCATCCATCTGCCGATAATATTTTCAAGTACAATTCTTCTCTCATAATGTGAAATACGCGTCCTCGAAATGCCTGGAGCCTCAGAAATTGCTGACACTGTCCGTGATTCTTCAGAATAACGTCATGCAGCTTATTTATAATTTGTGATGTAGTGATAGATTTTAGTCGTCTGCTGTATGTGTCATCTTTGAAGCTTTCACTGCCGTGGTTCCCTTGGAAACGGTTGAAAATGATGGTGTAGAATTTCCTAGAGTGTTTGTCATATCTAAATGGATTTCTGTTGGATTCTCACCCTTCATCACCAAGCACTTAATTACCACTCGATGTGTAATGTACACGTGGTACAGTTTCATCGTTGTCACTTCCGGTTCCAGCCTGTAAAAGGTATGCAAGTTGAACATGTTCACCTCCGCCTACAGCAAAATGCAGTTAACACACAACGAACATGCTGCTCTCAAATTCTGCTTTTGTCTCAGCAAATCTTCAGTTTAGGCCTGTGAAATGTTACAGGAGGACATATCACGAAGATGATTTAAAATGTTTTAAGAGCGAGACAATCCATTTAAAGTGCAGATGAACCCTTTGTGTGTTAAATATATTACAGAAATATGCAGAGTTTCTTGGATAGGTTGTTGATGTAACTTTCTGACTACATTTTGATCCTGAGAGCAAACAACAAAGGAAATCTCCTTCATCAAAAGTGGCTGCTTCTGCTGGGAAAGTTATAGTCATCTCATTTTTCGATATTTAAGGAAATTTTTATCAGCATGTCGTACTTGCAGACACGACTGTAACTGGGTAAACAGAGATACCCTGGCAGCCCATTTTCATGCAACAAGCTGGATGCTGCACCATTATAATGCACGGCCGCACATCGCGAATGTTGTTGTTGAATACTTCACAATAAGAAATGTAAAGTGCACCCTTCATCTACTCCAGATTTAGATCCGAGAGACATTTTCCTTTTCCCCAACTTGAAGAAACACGTTAGTGGTAGGTGTCCATCATCAGAAGCAGTGGTGAAGGCTGCGGAATGGGATTCTGAAAGACCTGTCAAAAAGTTTTTCACCATATCGTTTTTAAGATTGTCAGAAACGCTGGGACAAGTACATTGCATCCAACGGGAATTACTTTATGAAAGATCATCAAAATTATGAGGATGGGTAAAGGCATTTCGTCAAAACTGTTATTATAATTAGTATATTAAATATCCTTTGTACGTTTCTTTTTCTCAAAAACTATTAGAGCTACAAGGCTGAAGTTTTGCACACCTGTGTGTAGGAAAGGATACTTTTTCATAAGTGTTATATTTTGTTAATGAAATTAAAGTTTCATTTTTAATGTTAGCGGGTAGAGTAACAACGGATTATCAATTACACTCTCTTTTAGTGTGAGGAAAGCAGCTCTAGAGACAAGCTCAAAAAGCCCAACTGTGATAAAGTGCACAGTTACCTGGAGTTAAAAGGTTTATGAGGTGGAAATATAGAGGCGAAATTGCTGTTTTGTGAAATGGTCCATACCTACATCGCGCATGACCTCCTGGAGGCTGATTTGGCTCAGGAAGTTTCATTACGACTTTAATGAAAACCGTAAATTGGCTATGTGATCATCCAGATCACCCAAATACCTGAGGTCGTAAGGTCTCACATTACTGCTGCGGACTAGGCATGTCATTTGTGTTTGAATTGCGATAATAATAGTATATTATATTTATTAATTATGTATTCTACTATGAAGATTATAATGAATTATGTTTTCAGCAACTGATACTTTTTATTCCTTAACATTGTTGTAACATATGATACGTTGATATTTCATTCATGTGACGTCATTTTAAAATCGGCCAATGAAACGTAATAACATTTCGAATTTTGACCAATCACAGCTGAATTACGAAGTGAAAGTATCTAAAAATTTGTCAAATCCGTTTTATCACGCGACGTGCATTTGTCTTGTGATCAGAGTGGCCAACGCTATACCACCACTATATAATTTCTGAACCCGCATCACTGATCATTTCTGCTGGAGACGGTGGGGAGCTATTGATAGCAACAAAAGCCTGGACAATCGACCATAATAACACAAAATGGAGGGCGTTTTGGTGATGCGTCAAATGTGTAAATTGATCTTATCATTAGGAATTCCAAACCACCGAGTACAAAGAAAAATACAGACACTGTATGTTATCTTTTTTTTTTTCCTCAGTTGGTATTAGAAAGTCGAACGGTAGCTAATGTAATAGTTGACTTTTGTCCATTTCAGTCTAACGGTTTCTGAATAGAATAGATATTCATAGGTATAACATTTTATACGAGTGTTAATATTTTGTGCGTGAATTTCAATTTTATTACTCAATCATTTATTATTATTATTATTATTATTATTATTATTATTATTATTATATTCATGAAATAGTTCTAAATCCACATTTTTCTCTTCTCTATTGGCATTATTAACAATCGGCATTCTTCTGTCGCAAGATTGCTTGAAATATACAATTATTACACTTTTGCAATCCAAGTTTAGAGTAATTATATTTAAATTATTTTATTTGTAAATTATTCATAATAAATTTCACTCGAGGGTCTGAGCTTTCCAGATAACTAACTGCAATCTTAGACCCTCTTGTGACATGTGATAATAGTATTTTATTAATTAAAACAATTTAATGAAAATATGGCAATTTTATGCAATTAGTATCTTAATGTAACATTTTATTAGCAATTTTGTACTAAAATGTTTACTCCTTGGTCTAGTAAAAACGTCTATGGACCACTAATTCGGAGGTTATAGGTTTGACGATTTCTGTTCAGCCGTCTGGTAAAATTATTTTTTCCCCGAGTCTTTCCTTGCCCTGAGAATGCGAATGCCAGATAGCTTTAAGGGACACTGGAAGTGAGTTATGGCCAAAATCAGTCAAAAAATGCAAATGGTTCCTTGAACCGAGAGCCGAGAGCCAACATTTGCACGTCCCCCCAACCTTGGGGCTCTACAGGCATTTAATGAGCTCCACGTGTCCTTTTAAATCGCACTGTTTCTCGGAATACTTTATGTATATAAAACAACGTTTTTATCAAAAGTCCATTTTCATATATTCAAAATGTCCCACGCGTAACATTTTTCGTTTAAATTGAATTAAAATGCCCCTGAATGTGCAGAAGTATCCATTGTAATACCCTATAGGACAAAATACATGCTAACGCCGATAATAATTTTAAAAAATATTCTATATGAAAAAACGATTAATTTTTAAACATTACACTTTCTTATAGATTTAAAAATTATTACAGTTCACTCATCAAATTTATTTAAAATATCTTTGTATAAAATTTTTGTACGCGGTTTAAAGCTCCAATTGCAAAAATGACAACCAATTTTCTCAACCCAGAGCAGCGTGGGACATTTTGATTATGCAACATATTTACATAATATAATTTATGAAAGAGCTTATAGCTCGCTTATTATTTATGCAAATTACTTAATTTGGTATATAGACAGTAAAAGTTTTGGTAAAGTTCATATAAAAATGTGGAACATTAAAAATTCACTCCCAGTGTCCCTTAAGGTGTCAAGGGATCCGAAGCTCATTCTGCAGATATGGCGATAAGGAAAACGCAGTCAAAGCGACAATAAATAGACAGTAAAAACAAATGCTATTTAAAATTCTGAATACGAAATAAATATTTATAACAATATTATAGACGTTATCTAAACCTTATAAACCACATAATACAAATTATGTATGAGCAACGTTATTCTTTCCGTTCCTATACCCATGCACTAAAATTCGGAAGTATTCCTACTTAGCACCCCCTTATATATTATTAACCAATGTTGTTGCACAAAAAATTAGATGTAATACATTTTCCGGTGTTCAAACCCCATTTCACTTTTGTCCCTCATTGGACTGTTAATTTTATGGATTTCATTGCGGTTTCAACTGCTTCAAGTTATATAATTTTATCGTTCTGTTTTCCTTCTTTCAATGATGAATGACCCTGCTTTTTAAGGCCTAATTTCTCGAGCTAAAGTTTAATTTTACAACATTTTGTTAGGTTAGTGTAGTATTGTTTGTCACTTCCGGTTCCATCCTGTGAGGTGTACAAGTTCAGACGTGTGCAGTTTTGCTTACAGCAAAATGGTGACATTCGACGAACATTTACTCTGAAATTATACTTTCGTCTCTACGAATGCTCTTTGAAGACGACATAGTTCTATTTGCTAGAGCAGCTGAGAACCTTCAAAGAATGCTACAAGATCTCAACAAGCCCAGTAAAACTGCTGGTCTATCTATGAACATGGAGAAAACACAGATCATGACAGTCAAGTACACCCGTTAGAATCAACTCAACACTATAATAGTAACAGAGCATGTCCACTTAGAACAAACAGTTGCATTCCAGTATCACGTGGGCAAAGAAATCAACAAAAGAATTTCCTCAGCATGGAGAGCATTCTGGTCATTGAAATTCATACTGATGGACAATACTTCAATACTTTATATATATTTTAAGTCAGTCCTGGTGATGTAGTAGTAACCATACTTGCCTTCTAAACCCAGGATCGCTGGTTCGAACCCGGCCAGGATCGATGGATTTTTTTCGTGCGTAAAAATCCTAAGTATGGTTACTTCGGAAGGGAACTAATGCCGTGGGTCCCATGTTGTACATTTACGGCACGAAAAAGAACCTCAAGCCTGAAAGAAGAAGCCTCTGAGCAAAATTTGTCGGCCCTTTCACGCCCTGAACTCAATGAGACTCTGATGACCTGAAATGTTAAAGAGCGCCCGTAAATAAACCAAATCAACAATACATGTTTTTACTACAATAACATTTAAATTAAATTTTAAAGCCACTGAAAATCGAGAAACTTTCGACTATGTATTGTTGATTGTGTATATTTACTAGTACACTATAACTGTTTCTGAATAGTAACACGTTTTTTTTATTGAAACATATGAACATCATCTTTAATGCACAATATAACTAAACGTTCTGTTATTTCTCTCTATTTTATTGAATGTAAAGATACCAAGGGCTCAATTGAAGAACATGATTACATTTAAAATGTTTAAAAATACTCACACAGTATAGTTTTATCAGTGGTCATATATTTCATTTAAATAATAGAATGACAATTTTATAGTTTAATAACAACAATAATAACAATAATTTAAAAATTTGACTTCTCTCTTATAATAGGTTGCAAGTATACTAATTTTGTTTCCGTAATACGACACAATAATATCATAACTTATTTCATTAATTAATAAGGCTATAATTTATATTTTATATTCTTTTTTAAAGTTGCGCTACTTGGCGAGGAATTCGCTTAGTTTACGCAACTTCTGCGTGACGGACTTTTATTCGTTGCTGCTTCTCTCAGAATTTATCTCGCGACCTTTCCGATGACTTGGTACTTCACAGATATGTCTCGTAAAAATGAAATATTTCTCTATAAGTTCAAATATCTTGAGAAGGAAACCTCCTGTAATAAAAATTCAAACAGAGATATAAAATTTAATATCAAAGCATAACAACACTATAACCAAGGTATTTGAGATATTACGACGCGGCAATACGATGGAAGTTAGCTGTGAACAGTAAAAACATTGGAAGATCTCGGAAGCGGTTAAAATAAGATATTTAAGGAAGTTAAAGACTGAAAGCTGTAATATAAATTCTAGTAACTTTTACTGAACGTAAAAGAAAAGTTAAAAGAATTATCTGTTTTGGAGAACTGCCGTATATTTTCTAAAAATGTTGTATTTTACAGTAAATAAGTATTGTTTTTCATAAAAAGTTAATCTTTATAAAATAGAGCTTTAGTTTGAAAAAAGCCTACATCATTTGTCATTTTGTGAACATTTGAAAGAACCTGTATCTACTACTTTTACGAAAGTGCAGTATCTAGGCAACAAATGCTAATCATCATATCGCTTGTCTTCAAAGCGTGTTTACGTTTTAGCCAATTCGGAAGGAATATAAGCTATTGCGGTTATACCCATGGAACTATTTTTGTAAATGTTGTTCAAATTTATGTTAGAGAGAGAGAGACTGTTGACGCTCTAGCGGTCGCAATTTTTTTCCCCACTCTACGAAATTCAGCACATAAGCATCAATTAACAAACGATTTATTGAGTTTGTTAACCAGAAAAATTCGACCATTGGGTTTGGGAGTTAAACTAAAGCGGAACTTTTTTAAAAAAAATTGTTCTAGCAGCCGCAATATTTTTCTTTTTCTCAACGAAACTCAGTATAATGATTTAAAATACATTAATAAAAGGACTGCTGAAAATCATGGCAATCGGGCTATTAAGAGATAATACCTGAAAAGGAAAGAGGTTAAAGCCAATTTTTAAAGTCGCTCGAGCGACCGCAATTTTGAATTAAAAAAAAAAAACCTCGGTATATTGAAATAAAAAAAAAAATGTTTTCTGAAAATCAGTCAAATCGGACTATTAGGACGAAGCGTTTACCTGAAACCCAACATTAAAATCGCTCTAGTGGCATTAAAATTAACCATTTCGCAAATAAACTTCATATATACTATTTAAATAAAATAGGAAAAGTAGTTTTTTTTAACATCAGTAAAATCGGTTTATTAGGAGGGGGTTTACCGAAACCCAAAATTTAAAAATCGCTCTAGTGGCATTAACATTTGTTTTTTTCACAACAAAACTCGGTTTATACTATTTAAATCAAATAAGAAATGGCTTCCGAGAATTAGTGATATCAGATTATTAGGAATGGGGGTTTACCTGAAACCCAAATGTTTTAAATTTAAAAATTATTCTAGGATGTTTGTTTGTGCACGCTTTGTCCCGGGCTGGTAATGGTGAACCCAAGTCTCCAGGACATCTGTGACATACTGTGCACTTCTTATCGGGTATCGACTGAGATGCTGTAGTGCCAGACGCATACTGTTTTACGATCAATGGAAACCTAACCCTTCTTGCACTATGAGGTAGGCCATGCCGTATGAACAAACAATAGCATCGACAATAGTATTTTTAATTAACCTTCTGTCTGCTTGGATTATGTCTTCAATTCTGTACAAATTCGCCTCTGTGACAATCTTCATTGATCGGCCGAAGCAGTGCTCGTCTTCGATACATGTCTGCCCCTCAGAATACTTTGCACCCAATTGGGATCAGCTTGATGTGACGGGCACTTCTCACCGTAGATGGGAAACTTCTTTTTATGAATATTTTTTAATTTCATACTTTTGTTAAAGAAATTTTGCACAGCGGAGCGCTGCTTCAGGGTTATACACTCACTCAGAGGCGGCTCCAATTTGCAACTGCTGTTTCGCTATTGTAAACTTGATTGTGCTCCGTCGAATGTCACCAATTGCCATCGAACTAATGTTGCCATCTAGTGGTAATAACCTCAGGTACCTCATTCATACATACGAGTATAATATGCCACATCAATTTGTAACTTACATGACTTATCCTTGGAGAAAATATTCGTTTTGGTCACCTGGTATTCAAATGAGAATCAAATAAAACTTCTTTCACCCAAAAAAAAAAAAAAAAAAAACTATAACCTGCGCATGAGCTCATATTATGTTGTTATGGAGACCGATATTCCAAGGCCTGCTGTACTAGTAACAACCAATTCAACTCTCATATGTCTTTAGGCTATTAAATAAATCCAGCGTGTGAATACAAACATCTGTTACCCTTACAACTAGCACGTGTATCGTAAAACGGTTCTTCCGACTTTCCGTCGCGTCTTCCCTAACTTCGGGCAGCTCTGTTAGACGTCCTTGAAGAGCCGCAGCCAAGTGAACATCCCCGTTAAAAACATTGACGCTTGAAACAAGAAACGGTCGTAAAGCTGTAGCAGTAAAAGCGCTATCTGCCATTCCGTTTCTCGAGTGCCTCTACCGGCAGTTCGCATAACTAGACGCAGACGAGCAAATTTAATTTGAATATCATTATGTTAACAGTTTACGTGCCTCAGGGCTCATTTAAAATTTTGACGTTTGTTCCACTTTAATGCCATGTCACGGGTATAAAATGTTTGTACAACTTAAACGTTAAGGAGCTACGCCGTCATTTCTGCAGTTTGTCGAGTTTCTTAGTACAAACAAGATTTAATATGTTCATAGCATTAACGTTGTGGAGTTTGGTTAGGTTGCCTCTCACGGGATGTAAGTATGAGGTTAAAGTTCTTGGAATGAAGAATGCAAAAAAGAATTAAGTTTAATGTTTCAGCATAATTTAACCGAATACTAATGCTATTTGTTCAATTTTGTTTTAAAGCCTTTATATCTAAACGTCAAACTTCGCGATGCGTGCTTTAATTTGCTCATTTGTTCGAAATTTTGTACACTGTTGTTCATAAATGTTTTTCTGGTCGAGGTGCAATCGACATTGGGGAAGAGGGCGGAAAGAGAAAGGACCGGAATCGTCTCACATGAAGGGTTAGGAATCGTTAACATTGTTGCATAATTTTCATGCAACTTAAGCCTTTTAGGCCCTGTTGCACAAATCCCTATCAATAGCTATATATATATTAATGAAAAATAAAAATAAAGAAACACTATTAACAATGTAACAAATTAACACTAATAATAAAAGTAGATAAAGATAAAACACAGAGAAAGAGTCACACTTGAAATTGCTTTATTTCGAACTACTGCGAGTTGGTCTAGCTTCTTGCCATTGAAGAACTCGCAGTAGTTCGAAATATAGCAATTTCAAGTGTGACTCTTTCTCAGTGTTTTATCCTTATCTACATTTATTATTAGTGTTAATATATATATATATATATATATATATACATATATAGTTATATAAAAGTTATGAGCAGAGATCGAAGTTCAGGCATTTATTTTGACTAAAACAGATGGGCAAAAAGGCACTTAAAATACTGAAAATGGACAGTAATATAATTAAAATAAATATTTATTAAAAGTGAAAATAAACTACTATAGATTATTATTATTATTATTATTATTATTATTATTATTATTATTATTATTAAAAATAAGTATTTAAGATACTTAATAATTTCTTTGTCACACATTTAAAGTACTTAAACCTGCTTTTCTCGGTTACAAAGAGCAACAAAATGTTTTTCAAGGTATCTATCACCTGTTACAGTCAGCCGCTTTTCAGAGAAAATATTTTTAATTATTGAAAACGAACGTTGTACTTCCACTCCAGTGATTGGAGCATATTTAAAACAAGCTGTTTAGGAAGGACTCGTACGTACCAGTTACAACAATACATTCACCTTTCAGGATATCATAGAAATGTTGATCAAGACAAAGTAAAGTGGTTTTGAATTTTTTGAAGCAAAAAATGCGCTGTGGTTTCTGTCGAGTTCATTATGCGTTTATAGGGGAATCAGGTTAGTGTCTCTCTTCTTCCTACTGAGCACACTGTAGGGTCGGTTTATAACACAGCTAAGCCGCTCTCATCTTTCTCGTTTGCAATTGTTTGTTAAATTTATGAAGCTGCGAAGTTATCCTCACCACAAATTTTCTAGAATTGTCTCGCGCAGATCGATACAAGGTCAATACCCAGGAATTCAAAACTACAGTACTTCCTTCATCCTTTCAGCATATTCCTATGCTGTACGCAACCGCGCGTTCCTTTCACTAAAGAAGGTTTTGCTATATAAAGAGCTGAAGTGAATGAGTCGATCAGAAAGTTTTTGACTGTTTGAAAAGAAATAAATGTGTAACAAGATTCTCAATTTATATTTTTGTGAGGTGAATATATAATTTAATTTTTATAACATTAATCACTTCGATATGTTGAATTTCTTTATGTGCTTTTAAATACGCAAATAATCGGAGAAAAACTCCATAACGATCCAAATTAGGCAAGAAATAAATAATTAAACAAATAAACCTGGCCCTACCGACGGCAAATGTACGGAAACGTGTTTATTTCTATCTGACTCTTAAATATATCCACCGAGATAGAAATGCCATTAGGCTTAACTTCCGGTATCTGATCATGAGGTAGATAATTTGTATTTGATTGTGATGCAAAAATTAACATTTCCATCTGATTTTTGATTGAGATATTCAGAATTCTCCTTCGGATGACGACGTACCTTTATCATCATATAATTAGTTTAGTGCCCGCAAATGGCGCTGCACCAACAAATATAAATATTATATTCTTTAGACTTTCGCGGTATTATACCGCGCTATTCTGTCGTGGAATTTGCTTTAAATTAATTTAAAAAGCAGATTTTTTGCGGGCCCTACAATCGACATCATCAGTAGACTGAAAGTGTGTGGACATGTACAGAACCTCTAGAAGTGGGAAGGGTTAAGAGTTTTGGGAGAGTTGTGGCGCACACGTTTGTTGAGCAGTAACGGATTCCAGATATTGCTTATTTGAAAACCTCTGTCTCTCTTCTAGCCACATTCAAATATTTTGTTGTTAGTAATTGCAACCCTTAGTGGAGGTATTGCGTGCACTATAGGTGAATGTCTTTTTTTTTAATGGTGTTTAACGCCCGTTTTACTACTGAGGCATCACAGGCGCTGATGATAAATGAGGTGAAATGATAAATTGGTAAAGGATATCCAGTCAGGGAGGACATTCCTGGTGGGAATCGAACCCCAGACCTCCCGCTCACGAGTCCCTGCCTTAACGACCTCGGCCACCCGTGGCGGTATAGATGAATGTGACCTGAGAGAATTGTTATGTGTGAGGACATGTATGTGGGGATCCCTCCCCGTACCAGGGGAATGTACACAGAGACCTGTGCAGCCCATTTAGGTTTTTTATTTCATTTAGGACGCTACCTAATTTCTTAAACTGATCCACCTTTCGGCCGTAGACGATCTGGTCGCTCAAACGCGCTAAGCGAACTTGCTACCAGGTTCTCACTGGTGGATTGGTCGCGTCTAGCACAGACCTACTCGTATTTAAGTGGTGAGTCACCCCAGCATTAAGGTAGCCACCACTCTCCCCACGACAAGCAGTGATCCAGGTAACATCTGCCCCAACATCTCTGCGGCACTCCCAGAGAATTGTCATGTGTGAGGAGAGAGCCAATATATATAATGAAATATTAATTTGTAACACTTTTCTGGTCATGACAATAAACGTTTTCCTGCATGCCAACTGGCAGTTTTCGCACTCGGACATTTTACTAAACATGATAACCAATATTCCCGAACTAACTGGTCTTTCAGCTCTAAAAATATTGTTTGCTTTATTTTCAAATATCACTTGAAAATGTAACAGTTGTCTTTTCCATTCCTTTGCAATATGTAGAATAAGGTGACCAGACGTCCCCTATAGCCCGGGCAGTCTCTCTCTCTCTCTTTTTATAGGTAAAACGGAACGCCAAACTGCCCCTTTTGTTTATTGATTTGAGCTCTTTAACACCTCGACTCATCAGCGTCCCATTCAATTCAGAGCGTGAAACAGCCGTTCAATTTTGCGCACAGACCTCTTCTTTCAGGCTTGAGGTTCTTTTTCGTGCCGTAAATGTACGACACGGGACCCATGGCTTTACTTCCCTTCCGAAGGAAGTCATACAGGATTTTTACACCCGTACAATTCATCGATCTTGGCCGGGATCTACCCCCTGCGGTCGAACATCTGATTATGTTTGTTGCTCTGAAATCATATTTTGAATCTCAAAATAAATGTCTGTTTCTTATCAAGTTATTCTTTGAAAACCCTTTATCAGAAGCATGGCTGTACTTTATTCACAACCACCATCAGAATTTCACTCTACAGTTCAAAGAGTAGAGGGTCAAATAATTGCAATTTTTGAGGTCATTTCTGTGTAAATGATTTAAAAACTAATGTAGTTTCCCAAAGGTGAAGATTGCTTCATAACATCAGCTGTTAAATCAGTTGTTGCTAAACGGGGAAAGGAAGATTTATCATCAGAGATTGCAAAATTTAAACATTATGTCCGTACATTTTATTAAACTGCAGCTGAATATTTAAATAAATGGATTGCACCCATTGAGAGTTTGCGGGACTGCAGGTGGGTAACACTTAAGGTAGGGATACTCATACAAAAGACTGAAGATTTCATTGGCGAAGTGGCTTCTTCATCTATAATAGATGTTATCGGTCTCTTTGTGTATATTAAAAATACATTACAACGAAAATAATGGAACAAAGGGAGCTGGGTAAAACATCACCTAGCGACTACTGATTAGACATTATACCATAATTTAATGTGAACAATGTGCCTTATTCCAATTTTGTTAAAATATTGAAATTTCTGCTTTGTTACCTGAAACTAACGCCCTCACTGAACGAGTGTTTTCTTACCTGAATGTTTGTGGTTAAGCGACAAGAACTCTTTCAGTACAAACTTTGAAAGCTATCTTGATTAATAAAGTGAACTTTAATCACACTTGTGTAAATTTCTACAAAACCCTGTGTGATAAAAAGCACTTAATAAAGAAGATCCATTCATCAGCAAAATATTGTTTGTTGGATAGAATTCTATACTACTACATAGTAAATGATGATTTATTATTAGTTTCCAAACCTAAGTATTTATAACAACATTTTTAGCATGACAAATATTAAAATGTCTCGTTTTCTTGTTTTAAAAATATGGTCACCTTACTGTGGAACAAGAGTATAACTTTCCAAAAACTGTAGAACAGGTTGTTAAGGCTTGTGGTGTACAGTGCACCTGTGCATTTCCATGCAAACAGAACCAGGGAAGGTAGAAGCAGCCGTTTCCATGGTAACGAAGCCTTTATGGAACATTTTGGACAGACGCCCGAGATATTCAAGGGTGTTTGAGTTATGTGTAAGTATGCACCTGTGACAGTATGTCATAATCACTCCTCACTTGTTGTACACCATATTACACCGCCGCCAGCTCGGGTCATAAACATTTATAGCATGCTGAATGCCACTGTGCAAGGTTACTGACCTCTGTTTTATTAACGCGTACTCGGTTCTCGTTTTAACGCCGTCATTCGCTGTAAGCAAATGAATGAGCCTATTAAACACATCTCTCGCTTCTGTAATCATTTCCTTAACGAGATTAATTATTCTATTTCTATGCTAATATCCAGAATCCATTCTTACAACGACGAAGCACAAGTTAATCATTTTTTTAATGTTTTTAGGAATAGAAAAGATCGTATAATGTTAATTAATTTAAGTAGTTTGCTAAAACATGTGACGTTCATTAAAAACTCTTTGTAAGGGCATCAATTTACCCCCCCCCCCCGTTATTTCTATATCTACATAAGCCACTTGGCTATGGATCTGTTCAATATTTTAAACCTATTTTGCATCGACTCTATTATCCGAAATAATTTCTGTTTATTATATAACTAAACCTGCAATTAATTGAAAACGATCTAAATCTGTCGGCAACTTTCCGAAAGAATGCATTATTTGTGGGATCTTAATGCTAAGCACTAAATTTTACATTCTCATTGTAATACATTTTTAGTTACTGCGCCATTACATGTCACGCTAAGTCTTCTCTCTTCTTTAGCTTTCCCTTATGACAATTACTTTTGGGAATGTTGTTGAATTGATTTATTTATGAACGCTCTGTAACATCTCAGGTCATCAGCGTCCCATTCAATCAGGGCGTGAAACGGTCGACAGTTTTGCTCAGAGGCCTCTTCTTTCAGGCTTGAGGTTCTTTGGGAATGCGTTTATTGTTCGTTGGTTGGAGTACGTGATTGTCGTGAACATGATCGGTTCTAGTTCATGACGATGTCCTTCCTTCACTGATATTCCGCTTGTGCTAACAGGTAAAGATAAGTTGTTACTGCTAATGGCTTCGCCAGCGTGGGAGCTGCAATCCCGGCGGTTTGCATTGTCTAAATCCTCTCATTTGGATGGCATCTCCTCGCTGGGGCTTTCCGCTAAATTTGTTAGAGCCAACTCCGGTTTATTGGCCCAGTGACACATTTACACGGTTAATTAAAGTATTTCTTTACAATTTTTTTTTTAATTTCAAATCTGAGGATGCTTTGTTTAGTTAGTATCCAAGGGAATTTCTGTATAAAGGTAAGATCAGAAGTCAAGTTTTAGTTTTTAATTTCAAATATTTATTTGGATTTTTCCAAATTTTATTGAAAAATTTCAGTAGTAAGTGCTTTTAATTTGGTAATGTGTTTTAAGTGTCAAACTACTTTTTAACACCCCGCATTACTGCATAAAAATGAAAATGCATTTTAAACCGTTTGTTACTAGTGACTGTGGTTTAGCGTATTTTGTTTCAAATGTCATTAATAGTAACGTCTGCTTGTGTGTTTAGTTTTTGAAGAAATTGGAAAGTTTTGTGATTATTTTTAGTTTTACATGCTATAACCAGTTTTCTTTCATAAATACATCTGATATCATGCCTAGGTAGATCAGGTTTATAAAAACATTAAAAACAAAGGAAATAGGTAGTACAAAATTCATCAGTAAGACATATAGTAGTGATAATGAAAATAATTTACCTATTTCTGAAGAGAATAATTCAGTGAATTATAAACAAATAACTTACATTCCCCCTAGTATTCCAAGAAAAAGATATCTAGTAATCATATTGAAGACAACAAAGAAAATATTAATACAGTGATTGACTTGAATATTTTACTTACAATGTTGAGTGAAACCGTCTCCTGTGGGGTATTATTATTCTTTTTTTATTTGTTTTATTTACTGACCTTAACTTAACTTTCAGGTCAGGCATTAGTTATCTTTGATATTCAAAGTTCATTTGCATTTTATAATTTAATGAGAATGTGCATTTATCTTCATGTTTTAAAGTATTGCAGTTCAATGATCAAGCTCTCTTCTGGACCCAAGGTCTGGCAATGTATTTTTCAGGGCAAGAAAATCTCGAACTCAAATACTTTACAGACGTTAAAAAACTGCATATCTGAAAATATATATATATATATATATATATATATATATATATATCGCTGGACAAAATGATCGGCCACTTGACTTACAAGTAATAAATACTTCTGCCAGAAGGCGATGAAGGCGAGTGGCTTGCCACCCACCAGTCTGCTCTATGTAGGAAAGCAAACATAACTAAACCTCTTAGATAATCGAAACCTTCCACTTAGGCGCGCATATTTCAGGATGGAGGGATG
The DNA here is from genome assembly GCA_030762175.1 of Metallyticus violacea. Classification (NCBI taxonomy): domain Eukaryota; kingdom Metazoa; phylum Arthropoda; class Insecta; order Mantodea; family Metallyticidae; genus Metallyticus; species Metallyticus violacea. The sequence goes on from CM060844.1 coordinate 21,881,009, forward strand.
GGTACCAAGTCGCGTTTTAATGCACAGTATTGTAAATTTCTTTGTTTCTCCCGTTATGTGAGAAACAAAGGCACATTGACCTTTTTACACATATATTCTGAAGCTTTCTCACTTTGGTGTGTTTCAAACATACAGAGGGTGCCAAAAATGTATACACCTCAAGCAAAGAAAAACTGTGTTAACATAACAAAACTTAATTCTCACAAACAGAAAATGATGAGCACTAATCACCTTAGACTTTTACAGTTACAACAGCTGCTCGCCCACCATCGGCGTGGATACACTTCTGAGTACGTTGAACTACTGATTGAGCAACGTATGCGAAAGTGTCCTCAGCGATTGCAGCACATGCCGTTTTAATTTCTTCCCGAAATGCTGCCAGTGTAGGTAGCTAGCTGGTTTTCTACGGTACACAACATCCTTAAGAGTTTCCCATAGGTAGAAGTCCAAGGGAGCTAGATCCAGAGAACGCGGTGGAAACTCAATCGGACCTATTCGTCCTATGCAGTGCCTTGGATCCAATGCGCGGGGCTTGTTGTTATGCGAGGTCTTCCAGATCTGCCCTTATGAACATCACATACGATACCACGAGTCTCAAATTTGTCTCGGATGCGTGCAATTGTTACTCGCGTTGGCGATTCTTTCTGTACATACGTCTCCATTGCCTTTGAACTTCAACAATATTCTCGGTTTTCCAATACCCCTTCAAAATTTCTTTCCGCTGTTCAAACGATAATATTGGCTCCATTTTGTTGTAGCAAAGCTAGCATGACGTAATGTGAATCACATCTGTTTACAGAACATCATACCATAATCTTAGCTTCATTTGTTCATTGTTAATTTATCTGTCATGTAGCAACCTATCATAATGTATGCCAGGCACATCTGTCTACAAAACATCATACTACACATCACTGTTGTTTTTCGGTTCAACTTTGAAATATATTAACTAGTTATCTACTGTGAAAATGTGTATACATTTTTTGGCACCCTCGGTATTTACGAATTAATGTTGCGCGGCACTGGCAGGGAACACCGATAAAATATTTAGCAGTAAACGCAAGTTATTGTGTCATTCACCTTTGGTAAAGAACTATCTATAACTCTTACTTTAAGGAATGTCACGTGTGTATGTATGTGCACGCACAAAGTGCTAGTAATGCTTGCAAACCGGATGTAGCCCATTCAAATCCAAGATTTGCAGGTTCGGGGTTTGTCAGATGATAAATCTCAAACAGTGAAGTTAACTTTTAGGCTGCAGCAAGTCATCTTCACAAAGATATACAGCACTTCTTCTCAGTAGAATGTCGAAATAGACTGGATGTGGTACTTACAGAATATGCCATAACAGCTATCATCGGCTCTTACCTGAAAAGAAACAAGAAACTGTATGAAACAACAATTTCATCTGGCAACTTAGGTGAGACGGAAAAGGGTTTTAGAGAGAGTAAGAATTTGAAGTGAAAATAATGAAATTACATAAATATTAAAGAACATAAAAAATAACGAATTAGAATTATTTTTGTCCTCTTTATACACACAGACTGAGTCGGGATATCTACCACAGTTTTGGAGGAGAGATAGATCTTGCAATCAGAGGCATTTTTTAAAACCCCCTGTTCCTTGACTGGTCTTTTAAGAGGCTACATTATCGAAGAAAAACAGCTATTATTAACACTTAAGTAACGATATGATATAATTAATTTATTCCGCAACTTTTTAACAAGCTGGCAGTACTCGCCTGCTCGCGCATCCATTTCAATTGCTAAGGTAGCGGCACAGTCAATCAGCGCAACACATTTGCCCCCGTCCTAAATGTAGCACACTTCGAATTCTCAGTTTTGGCTGTACTTGTTACATCGCAGCATAAAGCAATCGTCTGATGTTACCATAGCAGCTAACAAGTAGCAAGCGCAGGAAATTCGTTCTGACGGAATTGGGCTGTACTAGAGGACACAGGTATAAGGGACCATGCGAAAGGAGCGCGCTGTTACCATAAATTCGTATGTCTGCACTCAGAAATGTTTTAAATTTGAGTTAAAAACGGAAAATCATGAAATTAATAACTACGTATATACTGTATAAAAGATCAGTGCAGCCGGGCTGTATCTGTTGCACCTGAAAAGTCGGCCTTGAATGATAGACGATAATTGGCAAAAAGAACTCCAGGGATTTTGTGACCTAAGTTTCCCAGGTATTATTCGCCTTAATACTGAGGGGAAACCCCTAAAAAACCGGAATCAGGAGACTGATTCAATCGGGAATTGAAACCTGGCCCGCCGCGAAGGAATAAGGAATGCTGCCCCTAGATTAAAGCAACAATAGACCACGTAGTTGAACATAAATTGGAACTTTCGTATGTCCAGAATCGGTGCGTGTACATATTGTACTTTAACATTTTAGCGAATTCCAAAGGAATGAGCTATTGACATTGAACCCATGAAAATATTTTTCCAAAATTTCTTCAAATCTTCATCGTCACTACCTAATAGGTAGGCACCGAAAATGACAATAAAAATATTTGTATATATAATGCGTATATGTGCGTTTGTCCCTCTGCCGATCGCAATTTTTTGTTTTTTGTCGACGAAACTCCGCATATAACGATCAATTAATAAACGATTCATATAGTTCGTTAACCACCAAAATTGGATTGGGGATAAGGGATTGACCTAAAGAAAAGTTTTGAAAATATCTTTAGCGGCCGCAATTTTTGTTTATTTCTCAACAAAAGACAATATGTGCCATTGAAGTAAAATAAAAAGATAGTTTCTGAAAATTAACAAAATCAGGCAATTAGAAATGGGGGTTTATCTGAAATCCAAAATTTAAAGATCACTCTAGCGGCGCAATTTTTGTTTTTCTCTACGATACTCAATGTATGTCATTGTAATGAAAAAATAATATTTTTTTTTAAATAAGCTAAATCGGGTTATTAAGAGGGAGGGTTTAACTGACCCCAAAAATTTAAAAAAGCGCTCTAGTGTTTAAGTTTCTCTCAATTGTTCTAAAAAAGGGGACAAATTAACTCATAATTTATAACGATGCATATATTTTATTTTTAACAAAAACATTTTGGGGAAGATAGAAACTATGAAATATTAATCCATTACTGCCACCCTCACGTATACCCATCCATTCGGTATCTAAAGAGATACGGCAAACTTTTTATAGGAAGTCACTCGATATTCCAACAATAATACGGATAAACTCTCCCGCAGCTGTACGTTTGTCAGCTGTTAAATCCTGGACTGTTATTGGCTGAAGCTAAAATATTATTGGCGCGATAAGACAAAGAAACTCTATCGCTAAACAACTGATCTCAAAGGCTCTGAGGAAAACGTGCCGACTCTAGCTGCCGTTCAACATCACTCCACGTGAAGGTTGTTTGTTCTTTAATCCTCAACTATTATTGGCACAAGTTAAAATATTATAATGCGGTAAGACAGAGAACCTCCATCGCTTATTGCCAAAGCTTCTGGAGAAGGGAGGGGGGACGTAGCGATTAATTACACTGACTTGGTCCGTCTTCTACAAGAGAGAGTCGGTCCCATACTTGTCTCCTAAACCCAAGATCGCGGGATCGATGGATCTTTTCGGGCGTAAAAATCCTAAGTATGGCTTCCTTCGGAAGGAAAGTAAAGCCGTGGGTCCCATGTCGTACATTTACAGCACGAAAAAGAACCTCAAGCCTGAAAGAAGAGGCCTCTGAGAAAAAATTTCGGCTGTTTCACGCCCTGAATTGAATGGGATGCTGATGACCTGAGGTGTTAAAGAGCGTCCGTAATAAAACAAATCAACAACAATTCTACAAGAGAAGGGTAATGGATAAGGGAAGTGGTCAGAGGTGAGTGTTTTGAATTGTCAACTCCTGGTAGTAGACACACGAGTCGCTGCTTCCCCAAATTTCTGTAAAAGCAATATGTCACTTCTCTGCTCTAGCGCTCTGTAATATCCTAAACTCTACTTGCTGAGGAATTCGCTAAGTTTATGCAGTTCAAGCGTGACAGACTTTTGTTGCTTATAGCGTGAAGGAATCATTTTATTATATATTAGGTGTTTTGGTTTGCATTTACTGTCAAGAATAATGTTTACATGAAAGAATACGAACACAACAGACGATGCAATCGTAAAATAACGGCTGAGTTTACAAGCGCATCTGTGTGGCAGTAACTTTTAGAGCCAATAGCAACAAACAGGAGTGGCAAGCGGGAAACGAGATTATAACAGTGCAACTCTTGCCTACAATTTGTTCCCTCGTTAGCTTTATTTGTTGCCAACGCTTGAAGTTTGAGAATCGCGAAAAAGACAACTAACAAAACTTTGGTCACTTGTGCAGGGTATTTACAAATGATTATAGCTGTTTTAAAAGTATGCTTTTTCTCTGCGGTATAAAATATAATTTGAAATCATAACTTAAATTTAAGAGTAACTGTGCAAATTTGAAGTTTACATGTGCAGATTTTGTTTTGTAGCCTTGGTAACCAAATGAAATACAACAATTCGGGTGCAAAACCTTTTGTCTTGTAAATCACGAAACATAATCCATCCAGAGGGGGTATAGGCGAAGATTTGATCTTACGCCCCTTCTGGTAAAAACATATCTATGTGATATAACCAGATCCAAACATGGGGTGTCTCTGTCCGGACGACTGTGTGTTTCAGATGAGAATGAGTACCTTAAACGGTGAACACTGACGGTATATGAGATGAAATAATGTACTGGGAAAGGATTGTTTCTAAGGAAGATGAGGACTGAGGAAAACCTAAAAAAAAAAAAATATATATATATATATATATATATATATATATATTTGTGTTATGGTAGCTTTCATAGAAGTTCTTCAATTTAAGTTATGATTCAAAATGATATTGTATACCACGGAGAAAAAATATAAGTCTAAAACCGCTATAATCATTTGTGTACACTCTGTGTATAATATTTTTTTAAATATGATTTTTTCTTTTTTAGTTTTGTACTCCATTAACTTTGCACTTATAGTACTTTGGGAGCATGGTTTCAGATTACTAGATAAGAAATGGAAGTAGAGCACAGAAGTTTTGAGAAGTAAAATAAAACAAGGGAAGAAATACTGGTAATAAGATCAGGCAGAGCTGAAAAAAATAATTAAATAACTAAAGCGTAATACAACGCCAGACATACAGCCTCGGACATGCCTATGTAAAGCATCGCGGTAAAACAATGGAATAGCAGGATCCGGTGTTTCTGAAAAGGCGAGCATGTCATAGGAAAGCGGCAGACGGAAGATTTAGTGGCAACAATACATGTGGAGTGAGATCGCGCAGGTTTCCAGCCCTGCCTGCTCCACTCCTCAACACAACTCTCTTTGCCGCCGCTACCAAAAATTATTACTTGATATTTGCTTTATAGTCTGCTTCGGTCTCTTTATTGCAATGTGATGGCTCTAACACCTGGAAACCTCGTTGCATTCTGTTTCCACAGCAACTGGACGTCATGCAAATTGCTGGTAATTGAAAGCGAGTTTCAGATTTTTATTTCATTGTCATACATTCATATTTTCAATTCCATTTAAATTTTTTAAGCCTTCTGTTAGGTTTGAAAAATAATTTATTTGCGGCTGCTAAGACTGCAGATCACTGTTTGATCCTCGGTACTACGCAGCTTTTGGATATTTAAATATATCATAGTGGCTGACTATATTACGAAAGCCATTAAATCTTTCAGCATCTCATCCATCTTTTGCACAATCTGAATCTTTTACTTTGGTCTCTGAACCCGGTGCGGAATAATACTTGGGGTATTTCGGCACCAAAGACACACTCTGGGTGAGAATCATTTGCTCTTTGTCTGCTTTCCATTGCGATGTGGAAGTCTGTAGTACATGACAAAAAAATTATCCCCAGATTTCACGTGTTGGTCGGAAAACTTGGGGAACGCTCATATAAGCTGTATTCACAACGTGCATGCAGCGACTGATACACTGTAGTGGGCGCTTTGCTAATATGGAAAGAGCATATTAGGTAGAGAGGTTCAGAAGGCATTGCTTTTATGCGTAAACTCCTGGGTTCAAATCTCACATAACAGTTTTTTTACTATTAATTTTATAAGTGTACATGTAGAACATTATGTTGCCTTAATATCATATTATATTTTAACATATTATTTAAGATTTATGACATTACCTATGCACACACAAAAGCGTAGTCACAAACTTTTTTTAATGGTGTTTTATTACTGAGGCATCACAGGCGGTGGACACTGGTGATATATGAAATGAAATGATAAATTGAAAAAGAATGTTTATAAGGAAGAAATGTTCCAGGCCTAAGTTTATACCTCCCCGGCATTTGCCATTTATGAGGACTGAGGAAAACCTGAAAAAAGTCCCAGTAAGGGAGGACGGCCCTGATGGGAATCGAACCCCTGACCTCCTCTTTACAAATAACTAAGTAAATGCATGAACAGAAATAATTATCTTCTATAGGTAAAACACGTCCAAATAAATTAATATAGGATTTATGAACCTTCAGCATGTATAACTGCCCTCAATCTTCGGGGTATAGATGATGTCAGATTTCTACTGTAGTGAGGACGAGAGGCTACAACATCCCAAGCTTCTTGCATTTGTGCCCATTAAGTCACTTTTTGTCCTTCGTACATGCACAGGGAATGAGTATTTACGTTAATGCTTGCTGTGTATGGGCAACAATATTATGAAACTAATTTGTCATAATATGTAACAAAGATTTATTTTAAAAAAACCGAAAAAAGTGATTTATGCCGTGAGGCGAACTTGCGCTCTTAATCACAGCATCACTGCACACTTTGCCACAGCTAACGGAACATAATACAAGACAGTGGTTTTAGTGCATGCCATATAATACAACTGCTGCATGGCTACAGAGCCTTGCCGGATATCTTGAGAACCGCCTTTTTATGGGTTTTTTTTATGGTAGAGGTTGATGAACGACTAAATAAACTTCATTCAAGTGTGAGAGCGGTCTTTGGAAAACCCGAAGCGAAAAAAAACGATAAATTTTCGTGCTTTGAACTCGGTAAAATAATCGCAAACTGATTCAAGGAGACTGCAGCGCCGTAGTCTTAGCGAAATGGGATGCCTTGCAAGTATAAATTAGCAAAGAAGACACGGAACACCCAGTGAGGAAGGTGACAGAATCAGGTCACACTACTGTCTTCATTTCTCCTTGCTCTAGTCGTTGGCTAGGCGACCTAACTAATGCGCGGCCACTGATGGAGAATTATCGATAATTGCAGTAGATCTCGAGAATTGTTCAAGGAAATAGCATGCAAGCAAAGACAACGAAGAAAAGACCTCAGGTGTTTAGCTTGATTCTACATAGCTTTGCATAGGGACTGTATGGTATCGAAAGTCATCCGTCCATCCATCCTCTATGATTGTCCAAAGTATGATTTTTGTATTATGTAAGCACAGGTCATACATCACTTTATACGTCTTCCAGATGGCACTTTCAACTCCAGAAACAACCACTCAAGAATTCGACATTGAGAACAGAGACTGTCATTGGTTACATATTTGGTTCTTTTAATCACGTCTGCGGTTGTATAGCTAGGTATAACGAGCGACACTGAAATGTTAGTTAATGCCATTGGTACAGAATGTGTTGAAAATGTTTACCACCATGCGCCACATAACTTTTTTTATTGAACATACTGATGAACAAGGGTTCTTGTAATGGCACAAAAAACGACCTTATCTTCTTGCCTATTTTGGAAATATTGTAGGTCGGTCATCTGTCTGTCTTCAAAATTGATTCTTTCAACATGCCTCATATGTAGACATCAGGAGCTATGAGATTCGGGGAGCAGGCAGGATGCGGGAATGGAGTTCCACGAGAAATTAAAGTGTCGTTGCAGAAGGGCAAGTGACTTCGCCGCGGTGTGGGCTGTTGCTCCATTGTCGTTGGAGGGGCAAGTTTCTGGCGGACTAAAAAAGCGCAAATTCCGCTCGAATGGGGTAATGAGATCTCTGTATCGCTCCTGGTTTACTGTTTACTGTGCAGCATCCTCGACGAAATAAGGGCCCAACATTCCATGACCGGGCAGGGCGCACAAAACAGTAACCCGCTCACTGCGTAACTCAGGCCGACAATTAGCCATCAAGGTGAACATGGCTTTCATCTGTGTTGCAGAAGAAATCTGGATGCTCACACGTCATAGACAACACTCGGGCGCGCTCATCCTTTCTATTAGACGCTGAGCAACTTGAATCCAGTTCTTTAAACATCCGCCGCTCAAGCCAAGTTTCAGTTATACTTAATACACTGATGTTAGTCGCACACTACACATTAGGCGGCAAAGGGAAGAGCTTGATGCACCACAAATATGACTTTATTGGGGTTAGGTTAATAACTTGACCGCAATATACTGAAAACCAAGGTTTGGGCATAAGCCAAAAGGAGACGTTTCTAGACATTGGTGTATTACTTCTCCTGCGGTGACCGAGGTCTTTAAGCCACGAGCTCGTGAGCGAGAGGTCTGTGGTTTGATTCCCACCAGGACTGTCCTCGCTGACTGAGGTGTTTTCCAGGTTTTCCTCAGTCCTAATAAATAGCAAATGCCGGGGAGGTACCCTAAACTTAGGCCTGGGACGCTTTCTTCCTTAAAAAAAATATACTTTCCCAATTTACCATTTGATCTCATGTATCATCAGTGTACACAACCTGTGGTGCCTCAGTAGTTAAAACCATTAAAAATTGTGTATTAATAAAAGATGATAAAATTGAACCCATCTATCTACCACAGAGCGATGTAGTACTTATTACAAATATACTTTATGCATGCATCGTCTACCATACATGCTTTAAAATTATACGTAATTGAAATAGGAAGAAAAAACAATAAAAATATAAAGAAATAAAAATATTAAATTGGGATGAACTGTATTTACAGTTGTATGGGTGGAAGGAATGTAGCATATTATTTACAATTAGGTTCTAACAAAGAAAAAATGCTTCTAACTTCGCGCACTTTGACCAGCAAAATGTCCATATTCAACCAATTAGTGCGATCCGAAACAGGTCCCAGCATATTTGCTAATTGTGCTTGTCTGTAACGCTTACTTAAAGACTTCTCTTGTTCTGCTCAAACATGTTTATATTCATGAGAGAGTAGACCGACCGTTCAGAGAACATATAATTATGACGTTACAGTGGGGCGGTCTCTCTGTCCCAGATAACACGCTTATTACACTGCCATTGTTTTTACTACAACACTATTAATTATTCGGTGATTTCGACAGCACTTGCTCTCTAGAGGACCTGCCATTTGATTTCATTGATTGCAAGTGTGGCGGACGTTGTTTCCAATACTCGTTAGGTAGAACATGTTTCACGTTTTATAGCCGCCATGAACACATTTATAGTGTTCATTCCTATCAGAAGTTTAAGTAATACAATACAATTTAGTTTACATAGTGAATAAGTTAATAAAGATATAGCATACAAACAAGTTTTATATTTAGAGGATATATACCAATCAACAATCTTGCATGGGTAAAATTGGCTTGAAGAAATTATAAAAAAGCATTAAACTTATACATGATTATAAAGGTTGTTTTTCTTAAAATTCATACTTTCCTTGTTTTAATGCAGTACATTTATCGTATATTTGTAATAACAATTTTGTTGAACATAAGTTCTAAAAGAGCAATGCTAGACATTTAAAAATATTACATTATAACTGATAGCACACATTCTATAAATGTGTGTATGTCATATTAATACAAAATTTCAACAACGACATAAATAATTTAATTAATATTGACTAACTTCACATAAAAACAATATAAATAATTTGGGCTGTTTACTTTATCTGGCAAATAATTGTCAATATATTAATTTTGATATTCCACTAAGAGAAGCTATCAAAGAAAATAATTTTATTTAAATTATAATTGAAACCGGAGATTCTGCTATTGGCATTCCTGTACACCTTTGATTTGACATTGAGGTAAAATGAGAGTAGTAAAGTATTGGCTGCGAATTTGGCATGGAAACGCAACTTTAATTATAGCATTGTACTCCTGGACAGCTGGAGATAGAGGGGAACAAGATATGGGAATCCAAATTAAGACAGTAGAAACAATAGGGTTTGGTTCCATTTGTATGGTGGGTTACGGGAATAGAAAGAGCGCACGGAGGAGGGTTAGGAACCACTTGAGAGATATGGATAGGCAGCAGCAGACAATTGCGCAATGTAGAGAGCTGATTTCGCTGGAAGTACAATGGGGGATAAATCGGATTAGGGGATGGAGTAGTACTTTAAAAAAGGGACTAAACTCGCTAGATAGGGGCACGGGTGGCACAGACTTGGGGCATGTCGGACGATTAAGATCACTGACGAATATGAGCGGAGAATGTGTCCCATCTGTGAGGAGGGGGGTCATGGACATATATCTGGCCGAGCGTAAAGGTACGGGAGAGTGAAGGGAAAAATATCTACCCCATTACTTACGAGATCGAACAGAGGGCGATGGTCATGCTGCGCTTTGCTAGCGGACAGGAAAGGAGAGGAGAAATTAGGTAAATTTCTGATGACAGAACTCAGGTCTGAAAAATCTAATAACCAAAGGGAGATAGGGGGAAACAAATTGACTGAATTCGCTTTGTGTCATCCATTATTTTTATTTGTTTTTTTTTTCCCTTGTTGGATATGCATTATCAAAAAATTTGGAGTAACACGAGTTTAAACCAAAACCCCAAAATAAACATTAACACAATGTAATTTTTGACGTCACTCGTTATGTTTTGAAGTATTGTTTAAAACTAGAATAAAGATATTTTCGGATTTGTTAGATTTTATCTGAATAAACTAGTGAGGTTTCAAAAACTATTGAAACCAAAGTGAGGATTCTTTGGCTTGTTTTTTTGAAAATAGGTTTTAACAGCAATCTGTGACAGCACATTGTCAGTTTGTGTTCTCTGAGGCTGATATAGAACCATGAGATATTTGAATGAAACATCAGTCGCACAAGCAGATGCGTGGGTTGAAGATGACCATTGCTTTGTCTCCAGGGTTCTGCATGTCACTCTTCTGACATTCATGGGGTTTGGAGGCGATATATGGAAATAGGCGAATACAAGAGATGGCTCGGACAAGGGTAAGAAGAAGACAGCAGAGGTACAGGATAGATATCTTGTGTTATCAGCTTTGCTGGACGCATATCTACAGCCAGAGATGTACAAAACGATATACGCACAACAACTGGAGAGGTGATTTCTGATCAGACTGTAAGAAACAGACTGAGTAATACAGCGATGAGATCCAGAATATCCTTTCAAGCCCCTCGTTTGACACGTCAGCACAAGGAAGCCCGACTGAGATTTGTTCAGAATCATCTCAACTGTCAGCTCCGCCAATGGAAGACCGTTCTCTTCACAAATGAGTCAAGATTTCGTTTGATGGGTTGTGATGATCGTACACGTGTAAGGAGACGTCCTGCTGAACGTCTTGCGACAGTCGTCATTCTTGAAAATGACAGATTTGGAGGTGGCTCGGTTATGTTTGGGCAGTCTCGGACAGAGCTTCTTGTTGTCCCACAGAGCGCGAATGTTTATATTTACATTAATGACATTATCCTTCAACTTGTCGTACCCTTTGCTTATGATATGGACTCCAACTTGCTTCTAATGCATGATAATGCTAAATCTCATACAGCATGGAATACCAAAAATGTCCTGCTAGGATGGCAAATTTGGGCGATGGACTGACTTGCATGCAAACCTGACCTCAATCCGATTGAGCAGCAGTGGGATAAGATGGAAAAACGTGTTCGCGAGCTTCCTGCTGTTCCAACTCGCAAATGCACTCACTGAAGAATGGGAGAGAGTCCCACACATCTTTATTAGGAGGCTGGTGCGAAGCATGCCACAAGTCATCGCACCTCACGGAGAACACACAGGTACAGAGTGTTGAAATAATCAAGGAAACAATGTAATGTTGTATTTCCGCTTTGTTTTCTGTATCAATCAATAATTTGTTTGCATTTATAATCCTGTGAAATAAAAGTTTGTTAGAAAGTATATTTTAATTTTACTTAATTCTTCACTCTATAATTAGAAACTGTCAAAAATTAAATTGTATTGAATATTTTTGGGGAAACTTTTGATATAATTATACGTTTTCTAATTTTTTGAGCAGTGTATATGTTTTATATCTTATTGTGAATATCTAGTATTTTATCTTGTGGTAAATCAAACATCCTAGTTCATCATTAAAGCATGTAAGGTCCGTTGGACCCATGCGCATGTTGAATTATATGGGCGCCACTGTATTAAAAAGAGGATAAACAGTATACACCGTGCAAATTTTTAAGTTAGTGATAAAAGTGTAGCGTATATTAATTATTTCGTACTTGAAGGCAGGACATTTTCCCTAATCTACTATCATGTATGACAGTGAGGCTCAGCAACGAAAGGGATGATCCAGATGAACGCATGAAGCGGAATTTGGAGCCAGATGAGGAGAGTTTTAATGAATGGTGATAGCAGGATGTTATATAATGTTCGACTCCTTTGTAATCTCGGATGAAAGTGGACTGAGAATGTTCCCTTTATAAGAGGAAGAATCATGGTCGCACATCATAGCGAACTGTAGCAGAGAGAGCAAGTGGCATGCTGGGCTCTGCTGCCAGGCAAGGATAAGGAGCAAGTAGGCAAATTCATGTCGAAGTCAGATCTGAAAAGATCGAAAACCGCGGAAGGGGAGGAGGGAACTAAACTGAATTAAAAAATGTATGTATTATTATGATATTGTGTTCATTTCTTCTACTTACAAGGGAGAAAGTGTTCTATGTTCTGGGTGTTTACATTAAGTTAATATTGGGATTATTATTATTATTATTATTATTGTTGTTGTTGTTGTTGTGTATTATGAAAGGCCCATAAGGTCCAGTGGATCCATGCGAAGGTTGTAAAGTTCATATTAGGTACGTTAGTTTGAATAAATACTCATTAATTAATTCATTCATTCATTCAAGTGAGGTTAAGACGACAGGTACGCCCGTTTATAGCTATTACCAAGTAATACATGTCTTTTTTCTTAAAATAGACGATGATAAATATGATTCTGTCCCAACTATATGGATTAGTTTTAAGGTGTCCAGTAATTTGGAAGTTAATGTCTTATTTTTAAGGTTTATGCTAGGCCTGTGAAGAATTCAGTTTGATCTTTGAGTGCAGTGGAAGTAAGGAGTTAAATCGTGACAGATGAAGCAAATTGAATAATTTGGTGAGTTGCCTTGCTACTTACAATGATGATGATGATGATGATGATGATAATAATAATAATAATAATAATAATAATATCTCACTTATTAAAAGAGTAAACTTCATTAATAAAATTGTCAAGGAAGGCTTATTGCTAGATAATGGTTTGGATACAGAGAGAGCTAATAAAGTAAATTTTGCATTAGAATAATTGAATCTTTTTTATACAAATCAAATTACACATTGAGCAAAGTTATTGATATGAGCTGCAACTTTTTCTTACACATACATATAAGGTGAATTGTATTTTGCATTACATTTTTTTCCAGTACTTTGGTTAAAATTGTTTCTTCTTTGTAGAGAGTATAGTTAGGTATTAATGGCTAGCAAATTTATATTTGCTTGATCTTACAAAAGTCAAAAGTCAATTACTATATAGATGATCTATTAAATTTGATAAAATAATTTTTGCTACACTAATGAAAAATACTGGATTTAGTTTTTTTATTTATATATGTTGTTGGCATTATAATTATTGCTCTTATTTTATTTCATTACTTATTGCACTGCAATAAATTTTTGTTGTTGATTTGTTTTATTTACGGAGGTTCCTTAACATCTCAGGTCACCAGCGTCCCATTCAATTCAGGGCGTGAAACGGCCGACATATTTTGCTCAGAGGCCTCTTCTTTCAAGCTTGAGTTTCTTAGGATTTTTAAGCCCGAAAAAAATCCATCGATCCTGGCCGGGTTCGAACCCGCGACTTTGGGTTTAGAAGGCAAGTATGGTCACCACTGCACCACTAGAACGGACCCTGTAATAAAAGGTACTGGATAATAGTTGATTGACCATTTTTTTGTACATGAATTATTTTATATAAGCTGAATTTTCGTTTACATATGAGAAATATTGTTTGTAAGTAATTTCAGATACGAAATATGTTCTAATTATAAATAATATCATCTTCTAAACAGAATACTGCGTAAAAGTTTCGTGTTTTTGGTATTGGCAACGACAGCCGTCATTTTTTTTTTCTACATTGAGGTCTGGGTAGTGAAATCGGTCTTGGTTTTACAGACTACTGTATAGATAAGTATCGCTTGATCATCATGACCTGTGAATGGCGTATTGGTAAGAGGTCACTTCGTGTCTCAACTTAAACTGTCGATTAATGACCTCCGTTGTACATTTAAGTACATTCGTTTCGTATATTTTGGAAATAGAGTTTATTTTCCCTTACATTATCTTATACATCCTTTCCTCTTATCTCATGTATCATCAGTGTCCACCGCCTGTGGTGCCTCAGTAGTAAAAGCGGGCGTTAAACACTGTTAAAAACACTATCTTATCACTAAGTAGCTATGCTTTCCTCAAATATGAAAACACCGAGGGAGTGGTCAATGCTTGTATTGCTCCCCCTGCTCTAAACTGACAGTGGGCGTTTCTTATACATCGAGCAGTAAAGACGAGAAAAGAGAAACAGGCCAAATTAAAGCAGAAGAGAAAGAAGCAGAACTAATTACCTAATAGAACTTCGGATAATAAAATGTTATGATGAAACATTAACAAACGCGAGTAAGGGTATATAAAACTCATTAAGTTGGCATTACTTTGTGGAACATAATTACTGCTCACAATCTCCAGAACGTAGTAAATGGAGACAACTTTCTCGTTTGACTTTTAATTGCTTGTCTAGTGGATATTGCCAGTTTCGAAGTTGCTGAGGAAACGTTGCCCTCAAGTAGCTATAGAAAAATGAAATATTTTCTTTATAGTATAAACATAAAGAGGAGGAAGAATGTACACTTAACCTGTTGATAGAACGGTGTAGCAATATGGCCCCTGTTTCTCATGATGCAATTGTAAACGGAGCGCGATAAACCCAAATCCACTGCTGTGTTCTTAAAAAAGATGTACGCATGGGACAGTGTGCGTATAACTCTGGTCTACACAATTCTTGCTGAATGAAAACTGTTTGTGTTTTCTGATTCCTTACCACACAGAAGCTCTCAAACCAACCTTAGTTCAGCAAAGACCAGGAGCGGTGCCTCTATTTGCTTGTATATCGTTTTATGATTGCCTCTACATTGTGACGCGAACTATACAAAATATGATGTGCCAGTTTTGAATTATATTCACCAATGAGAAAGTACTGTGTAGGTGAATGACCCTTTAGATCTAACTTGTTACCAGACAGAGGTCAATGTCACTATAAAATACGTGTAAACAGCCTCTGAAGTGACCGACCGCTATGCCTTTAAACATATTGACATTTACTAAGACGATCAAGTTGACGCAAGGCACAAAATGTGAAACTAAGTTATCTAGCAATTTCTGAAAAAGTTAATTTGCTACACCCTTCAGCAGTGCATCGACAATATACAGGATGAGCAATGCTTGACGCAACCGCGGGACCGGCCGGCAGCACTATGTCGGCGTATATTTTCCCTTCGCGAGGCTTCAGTATGAGTTTATATCTTGCGCGAGTAGCACGTGTTTGTTAGGCGATGGGATACAATGTGTTGAGTAGAAGTGTATCAAGTGAATCTCTCCGGACGGCCGCACGCCGAGAAACTGACTGTGTGAAGAAGTGTTCACCCCATATAACGTATTAGAAAATATATGAATGAGAAGGGATGGGCATAAGTTTTAATAAAGGTTGGAACAATGCTAAGAAGTTTGATATTCCATTTCAGAGGTTCCTAGGTAAGAGATAGGAAGAAAACCTGGACAGAATAGAGGACACACATACACGGTGATAGAATGAAGAATTATTGGAAAGCCAGAAAGGAAGTAAAGAAAAATGCTTTGGGTTATTTTACGTGGTTCCTAAATGGTCCGATAGGAAATAATTATCAATAATAATAACAATAATAATAATAATAATAATCGGCTGTAAACCCCAGCAATACATAATTTCCCAATCTCAGAAACAATTATTTTTATTCAGAATACGTGAAGGGCTTTGCTCCCTAATTGCATATTCTCCCCCCTTATTTTGATCACTTTGTTATGTTACAGTACAGAGAATGAAAATGTTTAGAGTGGCTGAATACACCAGCCAGTTTTAATGAACACGTATTTGCTTTGTGTAACTAACTGGATGGGTTTACGTGAAGGGCGCAATAATGAAACTGCATACAGTTGTGAACAAGTGTTACTGTGTGTGAACTGATAATACGATTTGTAATTGATGTAATGAATTTAAACATTGAGAGAATGAATCTGCTATTGAATAAAACCCTAATTTGAGCCCTCAACTATTTGTTTACTATTAATTTAAACAACTCTTGTGCAAGAATAACATTTACTCATAACTTAGGGGAGCGCAGGAAAGAATGTGCAATGTTTGGTATCTATTGGAAAGATATTTCCAAAAATGTCATAACAAATTAAAAAAATTAAACTTTAAAATTTACAGAACTTTATTACAATTTAACGTACGCTGAATTTCCCTTAGTTTTTTTAGTTAGTGTTGTTCACTTATTCATATTCACCATGAGCTTTACACAGGCTGCCAACACCATCTTGCTCTCTCCCATATTCCAAGTGTCTGTCCTATCTGCTGGCAACCTCTAAATGGCCTCCACATGTAGAAATACATTGCATTGAAAAGGGAATAAGCAGTCCAGGTACGCCACGGGAGTCGAGATCATCAAAACGCGAACTTATGAGCTGGGGGTCTAAGATTTGATTCCCACCAGGACCGTCCTCCCTGACTCGGGTTTTTTCCTGACTTCCTAGTCCTCGTAAATGTCAAATGTCGGAGTGGTACCCTAAACTTAAGCTTGGAACGCTTATTTTCTAAAAAAAATTCCTTTCCCAGTTTGCCATCTCATATCATCTCATGTATCATTCCGTCCTGGTGGTGTAGTGCCAACCATATTTGCCTAAACCCAAGACCGCGAGTTCAATCCCGGCCAGGATCGATGCATTTTTTCGGGCGCAAATATCTAGATATGGCTTCCTTCAGAAGGGAAGGAAAGCCGTGGGTCCGTGTCGTAGATTTGCAGTATGTACGACGTTAGGTCCATAAGTTTCCGGCCTAACCCATTTTCTAGGTATGATAAAGACAAAAACTTATTTCACTTTTTAATAAAGCTACCCTTTATTGCTATATAATTCTCACATCTTTGAATTAATATTTCAATTCCCCCCTCCAAAAATATAGTCAGAAGTTTTGTCTGCAAAATGGGCATAACCAGCATCTATCATTTATTCATCGCACTTAAATTTCTTTCCTCGAAGGTCGATCTTGAGTTTTGAGAAGAGGACATAGTCGCTTGGGAGCTAGATCTGGGCTGTAAGGTCGATCTCCTTAAAGCCACATTTCTTCACAGCTTCCTTTCCAACAAGAGCTGTGTGCACAGGCGCATTGTCGTAAAGAAGGCGCACACCACCACTCAGCTTTCCTCGTCTTATCTCTTTGATGGAACACGTAGCCTGTGTAGTAGGACAACATACTGCTCCCCATTTACTGTGTGTTCCTCTCCTTGAAGTCAATGAAGAGTATTCCTTCACAGTCCCAAAAGAATGTGGCCATGATCTTCTTGGTTGACTGAGTGACTTTGGCCTTAGAGGCGGTGCTTCGCCAGGTTTACGCTGCTCCTACATTCTCTTTTGGACAAGGGAGCATTGTAGAGGACATTAGTTTCATCTCCTGTAACAATGGTTTGCACAACTTCTCTCTCGTGCCACAACAAGGTTCCAAAATGCCTGACAAAAGATGAGTCGTTGCTGCTTTTGGATTGATGAAAGAAGTCTAGATACCAATTTTGCACTAACCTTATTCATGTTTAAATTTTCAAGAATAATTCGAAGCACTGTTGCTTTAGGAGGGCCCCACTTTGCTGCTATTTCTGTAACTTTGAGTCACCGGTCTTCCATAATATCTTCTTCCACAAGATTTTACGGTAGAATATGAGGGGGATGCTTCCCCATGTACATCGTCCAACCGCTGTTTAATTTCGTTTGGAGTAAGTCCTCCTTTTGTGAAGAACTTAATAACAGCTCGATCCTCCATTTTGAACATGTTACAATCTTCTACACATAGCCTTCTTTATGCAACTATATCTGAACAACTGAACGCAGCGGAGCGGAAGTTACAGCCGCAATCACTTAACAGAAAAGATATGACAGATAAAAGTGTAATATTACTTGCGTTTTACCAAATATTCCAAATTATTCTCGTAATCGAGTTAAAAGTTCTACAGATATTAACATTATGTCAGAGAAAAATTTCTGCTTCAGTTAATAGCCAAGTTTTTCTCATCTTTAAATCTTTTTAAAAAGATAAGCATGGTAATTGTCTTACGTTACTTCTCCCTTAATTGTTTTCCGCCCTTTTCAGATATTCGCTTTTCTGTCTCTCTTGCAATTCTTTCGTTTTTTTCATGGCTGAAAACAACGCATTTCTTTTGTTTTAATCAGTAATAATGAGCGCAGATGTTGTTAGTCTTTTTCGTACGCCGCTTTTCATTTATTTTCTTTCTTTCCTTATGTTGGTGCACATGGGTCGTGCAACTGACATTCTTTATATTTCTCTTTATCAATATGAAGAGATCTAAATCCCAGATGTTACTCATTATCTGCTGCTTTCCATGCTGGTAGCCAAGACAGGGGTTTTAATTTTCTTTAAACTCAGCCAGAGTTAGATGAGATACTTAGAAGCAAATGTTTCACATCGAAATGGCCCCATGTAATGAAAAAAAGAAATAGAATGCAACTTTACGGTTTTTATATAACACTGTAAGTATGTTCAGTATAAGAACCGAACTTAACAAAACAAAAACCATGCTGTATCACTAAACGCTAACCCCGCCCTCCTCTTGCATAAGTGAGTAGACCTACTACTCACACTATTGGTTTTGTAAATGTGTGCTCTATTTGGTTTACTGTTACTTAACTTATAGGCTACATTTGGATGTTGGAGTTGATTAGATTTATTTATGAACGCTCTTTAACATCACAGGTCATCAGTATCCCATTCTATTCAGGGCGTGAAACGGTCTACAAATTTTGCTCAGAGGTCTCTTCTTTCAGGCTTGAGGTTCTTTTTCTTGCCGTAAATGTACGACACGGGACCCACGGCTTTACTTCCCTTCCTAAGGAACCATACTTAGGATTTTTACGCCCTGAAAATTCATCGATCCTGGCCGGGTTTGAACCCGCGATCTATGTTGGAGACAATTTTCATGATTACCTAATATCCATTCAAGTTCTAAAAAAATATCTTTTGTGTTTATAGCTGTTTTATTAAAGCTTTGATCACCGCACATGTGTAACGAAAGAAAAACAGATTTACCTAAGTTCAAAAGTCACCAATAGTGTCGAGCAGTAACATCTGGTATAAACACGATAAGCAACTCTTCAAAGAATACCAATTTTATCCGCCTTTTCATCCTCTCTGAACAGCAAAGAGCTGAAAGGGAATTTTTGTTCCCCGCAGTTGGCAACGTCTGGAAACTTTCGAGGGCATTAGAAGCAGATGAAATCTCAAGAGGGTGGGAATTTCACGGTACATTTGATTGATTTATGGGGCAGAGAGAGAACATTTTTGAGATGGGAAATGTCAAACCGGCCATTTTCGCTCTCCAGAAGTCAAAAAAATATCTTCAAACGCGAATCCAGCCTTTGTTATCGACGTTAGATGCGACCTTTTCAGCGTCAGCGTGAGTTCTTTGCATATGGTTCTGTAAACATAAACGCCAATCCATACGGAATCAGATAAAGAACCTGGAAAATTAGTAATGTTTTGTGTAATTTGTAGCATTTACAAGAGTTAAGGCTTGTGACAACCTTAACGATATTTCCAGCTTATAACATCATTTAATAAAGATTATTATTAAAGTTTTGGAACATTTACGGCCCCGGAGATCCGTGGTATCGGGCCGTTGTGGGTTTGTTAAAAGAAAGTAAGCATTTAGCAACATTTATTGAGCAATTATCAAAAAAACTTTAATGCAAATGTCGCATATTACAAGTTGAACAAAATTTGTATATTTCACATGAAACAAATATTACATGAAGTAACTTACAATCTTAAACAAAAAATAAAAAAATTAAAAATAAACTTTTAGAGCATTTCGAAATGTTTAAAGATGTGCTTTTGGGCAAGGAGCATATGCTACGAAACTTATACACAATGAAAAGCAAAAGAAAATTGCCCCGCATGACCTACAAGATGTGCTTCCGCCCATTAACTGATTTCAAATAAAACGGATTACACAATAAAGGCAAACCATGGTAGGCAAGAAGGTCCGTCCTTTAAATCGCGGGGTGTAAACTTTCAGAAGTGTAGGTGTATTCACTTATTTGTGACGATGGTGTAAACAAACTAGTGTTAACATTTTCTACAAAAGGTTTTAACCCCAACAAAAAATACAAAAGAGTTAGGTTCCACATTAAAGGAATCTTCTTCCTCGTTTTCGATGGTTATAAGCAGGCTTATAAATTTAAAGGTAGTCGTACATCCATTCAAGATTATGAACGTCCCAAAACTGCTAGGACCAACAAGATATTGACAAAAATTCACAATGCCGCTCTCAAGGATAGCAGAGTGAACAATGGACCAAAAGCGCATTCTAATGAACATCTCGCAAGAATGTTTAGAATTGTGAAACGCAATGCCAGTACGTTTTTTTTATGTTTCATAGCAGTAGAGGAAACATGAATTTATCACTACTTACCAGAGACGAAGGGGCAGTTTAAACAGTGGGTGGCAACAGGTGAAATTGCACAAAAAAAAAACAACAAAAAAAAAAAAGATTCCATATGCAGGAAAAGCCATGGCTACGTTTTCTGGGATTCTCATGGTATGGTGCTCGTAGACTACCTCCAGAAGGGCATAGCAATATGATGCAGATTACGAAAAATTATATAAGGAATATGTCCTCTCTAACCACTATTTTGGTAAGGAATATTTAATATATACCACAGTTATTAAAATTTGCACGGTGTATAGTTTTTATCCACTTCTCCTTTAATGGCTTCTCTTTAGGTCATTTAAATATGATAGAGTGATGTACACTGCTATAATTAATGTTGTACTAAACACTTTATATTACTTCTGACTATAAATCACTTTATAAACCACTTAATTACAACGAACCAAATAAAAAACACAAGTGATTTATAGTCCGAATCTCAATTTACACCATTTTGCATACTATCAACACCTTCATTGGGATCTGGGTAGGCTTTTGGAAGTTTCAGCACACGATGTAAAAACTTAAAATTGCACGAAATTGCACGTATAAAGTTTTCTTGGTGTCAGATAGCGCTTTTCTAGTTAGCAGACACGTCGGGTCGCAAAACTGAACAGACTGCTCTTGTCTCACAGGCGTGCAAGGAATGGCAGTTTCCTTAATTTCAGATTCAATTACTGAATAGTTGATGGAGGACTGTTTGCCCATGAGAGTGGATTAGCGTGAACAAATACAGGTTCAACCAATTGCTAAAGAGCGTTCATTAAATTAAAGAGGTAGAAGCCAATGTTTGCAGTGTAAACACCAGTTTGAGGGTAATGTATTAATTGAAATGTTTACCATGGCACAGTAGCTATTGCTAAGAAAGCAACATATTAGCGAAAAAAATACATGTTGACATAATTCAGATGCTGTTATAGTATATAGTAGCATGCATTGATCATCCGAGCGTGATTCACACGAGGCGCCAAATGAGCCTTTCAACTAATGTGTTATATTACTACACAACCATATCGTAATGTAACTTATTTTTATTTATTATAATTTATTTTAATTTACGAGCACTAGAAATATTGAAGTAATTAGTATTTGTTCATATGCTTCTAGTAGTATTTATTATTCCAGTTAAACTAATTACACATATATTGTACATCACAGTCGCAAGGGTCACAAGATCGTTCATACTCTTGTAAAATACTTCATTTCTACAATTAAGAAAACAGCAATACTCACCTACGCACATGAAACAGACATGCACACAATAATTCTGACAATCACATAACTTTCCTTATTATTTATGTACAATGATTATAGAATTTTTTCTCCCTAAAACTAGGTATTGCATTTCAGAAAATGCTCATGTTTAGTCAGTTTTGTCTATTTACAATGAAGCCCAACATATCAGTTTCCTCCAATTACAAGTCAAAAAATGAATCTGGGAGAAATTTTATGCCAGCATCTTCTGTCTGTGTACACCTAGCCAAAATGTGCACCCAATCTTCCGGTTCCGAGCATAATGGTTCAGTTCTTCTGCATTCCTCGTCAACATTACGCACCTTCCAGTCTCCCAGTCTACGCCATGCTATTCCCGACCTATGTTTCATGCTAGCTCCATGATGTAGGTCTCTTTACCCCATCTAATTTTAATTTCGCTCTGCAGATCTAGAGATGACATGTGCATGCATCACGCCTCTATTTCCTGCCGGTTTGTGTCGGAAGGGCGTCTTTTTGGCTTTTTTCATTACGCCATACCTGTTTTAAGCCAAATGTCGTTTAATTCAATTTTTGACAATTCCCGCTTTACAACCGCCGCCTACCATTTTGGATAATGCATGTTGTTTAATCGGTGCCGGTAGTATATTGCCCTCAGGGCTGTTTGTTGTCCTTTAATTATTCTTAGCCAGTACATTTATTTTGCTGTAGACCTTCAGCACCCCATATCGCGAAGCACACCACAGTCCGATGTGTCCCTCGCCATCCCTAGAATTCTTTCAGAAACCACATTGTAATTTATTTACACGTTCCCAAGCCTCACTTCCATATAACAACGAGGACCTAATCATTGTCTCATACATAGTTTTTAATGTTTTGACTGGCATATCCAGTCTCAGTATGTCAGAGAGTTGACCGCTCCCTTTGTGACTGACAAAAACTGTGTGTTTATTCCATTTTCCGCTCATGTCATCTCTTATTCCAAGATATTCAAATTGTTCAACGGTATGGGTTACTTCTCCCCCATATGTCCACTTTTCCCCCTTGCCGTAAACATAGCCATTTTTAAATGTGAAAGCTTTAGTTTTAGATGAATTTACTTGCATACCCCAATGTATGCAATAATCTTGCAGGCCTTTTAGGCCATTTTGCAGGCCTTTTAAAGTCGTAAAGAGAATTACAATATCTTCGGCAAAAATAGGAATTTGTTGATCTTTAATTACCGGTGCATCACGTCTTCATTCATCATTACCTTAAAGATATCATCAATAAACAAATTAAAGAACAACGATGATAATGTACAACCCTGTTTAAACGCCCTCTGCTCTCTATTGCACTCAGATCTGATAGACCGATCACTCGTAACAACAAATTTGAATTCCTTATAGATTGACATAAGAGCGTTAGTCATTTTCTCAGAAAGAAAGCCCTTTAGGTATTAATTTTTCCCATAGAGCGCTTCGTTCTACAGTATCGAACGCCATTTTAAAATCTACAAAAACGCTGTATAGCTTTCTTCCTATATTTCTTAGGTTCTCATCAAATAAAGTTTCAACATTTTTGTTTGTATAGTTACGCGTTATTGTTGATTTTATTGAAACATTCAGTAGCTCTGTGATATGAAATTTCATTGAAAATATAATGGGATTTGACGAAAGTGATAAAGGTTTTGAAGGAACTCCACCCGAGGTGGTTGAAAAGGGGACATGTATAAGGAATGATTTGCTGCCTTTCACAGCTTGGTGCAAAAAGGAAAATGTCAGGACAAATAGTGAGAATGTTATGTTGGCGTATTTTCTGGAGAAATTGAAGGCAATGAAATCTTCAACATTGTGACATATTTATTGCCTGTTAAAGTCTTCGTTATATATGAGCCTTAGTGTTGATATATGGAAGTTTGATCACCTTCTTAAGGAGAATATCTGTTTGACAAAAAAGTCCAATGTTTCACAATAGAGGTCATCAGTAAAGCTCCTGATGCAGAATATTTAGATATAAAGGTTGGTGTACGTCGTTTGCGTTTGTAGGACTTGTGAAGATGGAACTGGACGAAGTAGAAGATAAAGAAAATATACTGGTCTTATCAGTTCCGAAGACCAAAACACACAGGTGAGAAGGTTTACTGTTATGGATGTGAGTGAGCATTTATAGAAAGTTTGTCTCTCTGCGTCCGAAACATGTAGGACACAATCATTTAATTGTGAATTACACAAAGCAGTCAGTTGTCAGTGACCATTTGTACAGCTCTACAAACTCGTCATAGATTAGCTCTTGAAGAACATCCCTCATTCCTATCCAACGTTATTACTACTGAAGAAAATCGACGCTACATTATAAACAGAAAGGAATGACTGAGCCCTCACAAAAAAGCAATAGCACGTGCAAAAGTTTTTGTCCATCCACGAAGATGATGTAACACATCTGGTGGGGTGAAGGCATCATGCGCTACGAATTGCTTTTCCAGGAATGTAACCATAACTCTGAAATTTATTGTCAACAACTGAGAAGCCTTGCGGCCGCAACTGAGGAAAATAATCCGAGAAGACTGCATCAAGTGTTTTGTTGCAATACGATAATGCACTCCCACACTCTGCTAACGTGACGAAAACAGGAGTTTGGTTAGGAGTTTTATTTCACATTTCCCGTATACTCCCAATCTTGTGCCCTCAGTCTTATACATTTTCCGTTTTTTATCCAACATCTTCGAGGGAACTCCTGCAAAAACGAAGATGCACAAACTTGACTTGATAATTTCTTCAGACGTGGGCTCAAGAAACTACTCCAGCGTTGGTAGAGAGTCGTGGATAATGGAGGAGAATATATTACTGATTAATTTCTGTGTGTTACTCCTCTAAAATAAGTTTTATTACAGCAATTAACGCTACAAATTTATGCATTACTCTAATAGCATTGAGTCACCTTGTTATACCATTTGTTATAACCTCTATTGAAAAGGCTAATGTTTCTAAAGTGTTTGCATTCATTTCTATTAATACTTTAAATGTTGGCTTTATTACAGCTTTAGACCGTTCATTTAGTATCAGAAATGCGAACCAGACTATATTATAAAGTTTAATAATCGTAATTTGATCTGTGGTGATGACAATGTTGGACAATTTATTGTAGCATTAAGTTCGTTAAGAAGTAGAAGTAGCAGTTGGGAAGATTACGTAAAGAAAATTAGGGCCTGCGCATGCGCAACATAGAGATTAGTTAAGAGTTTTTTAACGGATTTCAATAGTCTGGTGTGAGCTTTAGGGAGAGGACGTGCCGCCAACTGCTCCGGGTTAGTCATCTTGGTTGGCGTCCATCATGAATGTAAGTAATATTTATTGTTTATAACTACAATTTTCATATAATTTAAATAGGGCTTGTACGTTCAATGCATACCTAGTCCCTATATTTTCCTAATTTGATCCCGTTTAGGGATGACTGCTAGGACTCCTGTAGATTAATGTTGCAGTTACGTCCTTAGTCCGACTCCAGCTCGTTAAATAAATTACAGAATGATATTTTATGTGAGTGGCTAACAGGGTGTCACATCTCATTTCTTTGTTTCTTTTTTAATGTTGACTTCATTATAGCGTTTATCTATTCATTTGGGATCTTTAATGTGGATCACCATATACTAGAAACATTTAATAATTGTAATTTGAGCTGTGGTGATGCATATTATATATTAATTTCACCAATTTCTGGGGTATTGTTAACCTAGAGTATACTCAATATATCATTTTCCTGTTCTATTGTTATAAGATCTGCTTCTCCGCATATAAAATAAACAGTTGTATTTCATTAAATCTTTTAAAAGGAGCTTGATTTGTTCAGTAAAAATAGCTACTTGACAAAAAACCCCATTTACTTTCCTCCCAATAAGCGACCCGGTAAACATTTGAACACAGGTGCACACATTCCATGAGTTTTCCCATGTGTTCTAATTTAGGCGTGTTTATTCAAAGGCTATTTGAAGTTTTGGTCACGGCTGACATATCTTTTCTATAAGCAGGCAGTGTTATCTTGAGTAATTCAATTTTTATAATGCTTTACGTCTACAAGATTATTTCCATTTATATTCTGACCTTTTGTATTTGTTCGTCCAACTCTCGGAGGAGAAATGGAGGCAATCTCCTAAAGGAGATTCTGTTTCAGTCCAACCAGTGCATGTGGCTTAGTTTTGGACACTGTATCTTTTAATTTCCCCCAGGGATAAGGCATTACAGAGAATTCTGTGGTAGCCACGATCACTATCTACTAACTCTGTTCTCTAAATGTTGTAGATTTCCGTTGGAAATTATGGAGGTACCACAAATGCTTAGAAACGCAACCAGGAAATTTCAGCACCTGCCTTCCAGTAATGGTAAGTAGATTTGTTTTTACTTTTTATTTTTTTAGTGTCATTGTCCGTAGAGAAAATATTCCGTTTCAATTAGGAGAACTATGAACGATCCTATGTAATATAACGAGTTTATTTTTATATCCATATTTGCATGGTTTCAATTTTTGAAAATGTTGTTTTAAGTAATTGATCGGAAAGATTTGTTGTTAAGTTTAAATATTATTTTTGTATTAAAATATAACATTTTACGAGCATTGTTAATAAAGTTACCACATTATTAATAATATTTTAAAATTATACTATAATCTTATTCCATTTCCTTTTTAGTATGCCCATGTAATATCTCACAATCTAACGCGTTTAATTGCACTTCTCTGAATTTAAATTCTGAAGAAGGCCCGTTTAATATCACAATTATGATGCAATCAAAATAGTATTACAACATTTGACGTTTTAAAATCAGTATAACTGTTACTTGCTTGTACTTTAATTTTTTTTAATATCGCTCCTTAGAAACGCAAAATGTAGAAACCACACTCAAACGGCAACTTACTCAAATATCTCACTGTGTTTTACAAATAGGAGTTTGAAAATGTAAATTGGTACTACAAAATTTCAGTCATTCTCTCTCCGAGTGAGAGCACCTCTCCTTGTAAATTATTCAACCCCTCTCTAACGCTGATCTACACAATTTTTTTTTTTCTGAATGAAAACTGTTTATGTTTTCTGATTTCTTACCACATGGAATCTCTCAAACCAGCCTCAGTTTTGTTTCATTGGGCTACAGTTTTTCAGAAATCGGTATTATATAAAATGACAGTTTTTATTATTTGTTCATTGAGCAGGTACATAAAATAAATATTCCGAGAGATTTAAACAAGATAATAAATGGTTCACTTTGTGAATGGAACAGCAGGGCTAAATCAGAGCATTGAACTAGAAAAAAATTGGCTACAAAGGGGCAATTTAGTTCCTGAAAAAAAAAATGAGAAGTATGAACCATTGATTTCTTCTTCTAATGTCCTCCTTCCATCACTCATATTAAGTTAGACCTGATGAAACAATTTGTTACTGCTCTGAATAAGGAAAGTGATTGTTCCAACTTTCTTGTTACAAAGTTCCCACAGAAAACTGAAGCTAAGATAGCAGCAGCTGGACCCCGGATTCGTGAGCTAATGCAGGATGAGACCTTTCCTCAGTCGATATCCGAGTTAGAAAAGTCAGCATGGTTGATATACAAAAAAAAAAATGTGAAGTATGAACCATTGATTTCTCCTTCTAATGTCCTTCTTCCATCACTCCATATTAAGTTGGGCAAGGATAGTGATTGTTTCAACTTTCTTGTTACAAAGTTACCACAGAAAACTGAATCTGAAATAACAGCAAGTGGACCCCAGATTCGTGAGCTAATGTAGGATGAGATCTTTCCTCAGTCGATATCCGAATTAGAGAAGTCAGCATGGTTGATATACAAAAAAGTGACAGAAAACTTTCTTGACAACAAGAAATCTGAGAAATTGTGGAGGAAATGTTACAACATTTTAGAAAACTAGGGTGTAGAATGAGTTTTAAAGTATATTTTCTCAGCAGCCATATTGATTACTTCCCTGAGAATCTTAGTGCAATGAGTGAAGAACAAGGTGAGCGGTTTCATAAAGACATTAAAACAATGGAAATACGCTATCAAGACCATTTGGATGTTTCAATTATGTTGAAAAATTAAGTTTTCTTCTTCCTAATAAAAACATTGGAAATTCTTGATTATTGACATATAACTCTGTTTTTTCAATATATTCATTAATATTTAAGTTCAAATAAAATTTATAAACACAGTTTTGTCTTAATGGAACGCAGGCTTTCACGGCCGGAGTCGCAGATATCACTAGATGAATATTCTGGAATGTTATGCCATGGTCATCTGGAGCTGGGAGTTCCAGACGTTTCGTCCACAACTGCGGCGGACATCTTTAGTGGCATGAACGGAGTCTCCTTGGAAAAGGTCTGATGCTGTGATACCTTCTCCATGGAGACTTCGTCCACGCCACTGAAGATGTCCGCCGCAGTTGTGGACGAAACGTCTGGAACTCCCAGCTCCAGCAGACCAAGGCATAACAGCCCGGGAGATATATCTAGTGGTATCAAATTAATAATATTTCATTATAAATATAAGTGCATTACATTTGATGTGATATTTCATTAAAAATATAAGTACTTTATTACATATGGTGTAGTTTTCTACAAAAACCTAGCCCGGTAGATTAAACCTGAAAACATATTTCAATTCAGAGCATTCTT
Organism: Metallyticus violacea; assembly: GCA_030762175.1. NCBI lineage: Eukaryota > Metazoa > Arthropoda > Insecta > Mantodea > Metallyticidae > Metallyticus > Metallyticus violacea. The sequence goes on from CM060844.1 coordinate 21,909,788, forward strand.
ATTACACTTATTAAGATGGGAAAATAAAAAGCAAAAAAAAAAATTGCATAGAAATATTATAGGTAAAATATTCTTGAATATTCCTTTTCTATGAAAAAATAACATTTTGTAGGTATTTTACATATTCGATAAAAATGTAAATGATTTAGGTGCTATAAAATGTAAATTTTGAAAAGATTAAGTCTTACCTCATCAGCAATCTGTACAAAAGTTTAAATTTTCACATTACAGCCTAAAGAAATCGAACTTTTTTATTCTGAAGTTAATAAATAGCTTAAACTTTATGAAAGATCTCAAAATATATCATTTAAGTGCTTTACTTGTTATGCAAATGCATTTTTGAGCTATGTCATTGTTAATGGCGAGAAAGGTCGGGTGTTTTGAATGTGCATTCTGCGCTTTGTGCCGACGGTAACAATTGACAGGCGTGCCCCAGGGTAAGAAGGGAAGGGTAAAGAATACAAGTAGAGCCCTGTGGGGTCGCGGAACAAGCCTTTGTGGGAATGACGTCATCGCGACCTATGCTCGAGGGGTGGATATGATAATAGAAATGTTTGTGTCCATAGAGGGGTGCTTATTGCAACTGACAGCAACCTGTGTCGTTATGCAGACGATCATGGGGTTATTCACAGGTCAGGAGCGCTTTCCAGGGAGGCCGAAACTTTTGCGAAAAGTGGGTTAGAGAAACTTCCCAGCAGCTGGGTGTCAGAGCGCTTCATTGATCTACGTAACAAGCTCTAAGTTTTGGTTTTCAAACCGTATCCCTCTCACATTCTAGCCAGAAAATAAAATCTTATACTTTTATATAAAATGTTTATTCTTTCAATAGCAAGAAAAGAACATAAAGTTGAAAACAATGCATTACTTCTTACTTTCGTAGAGAAATAAAAGAAGGGAGGAGGAGGACGAAGTCATTTTAAATCAGAACCATCTAACAGTGAGGTTAACTGAGTTGTGGGCAGCCTAAGCCGTACAGGTGAATATAAAGGTATGGAAGGATGGAGGGAAAAGAGTATCTCCTTTACAGGATCGAACAGGGGGGTTGGTTATGTTGGGCTTTGCTGGCAGGCAAGCAAGTAGAGGAGATATTAGATACATTTCTGAATGAAATAGAGACTGATAACCGGTGGTTTGGGAGGGAATGAATCCAACTCTGTGTCTTTCATAGTGAGATATCTTTATATTTTATATATATTTTTATTATTTTTAAAAAGTGTCCTACTGGTATTTCTTGTTTTATTCTATTTTATTTGTATATTTTTATTTTTAAATATACGTGTTTTATATCTTATTGTGAATATCTTGTGCTAAATGAAGCATAGCAAGTGTATTGTAAAAACTTGGACCCGTGCTCTGTTGAAAGAATTTTGTATTGTATTGATATCACTGTAATATATTCACTACCACTACCACCACCCAAGCAGCAGTAGTAGTAGGTGTATCTTTATTGTTATAAAATTCTATATACATATTACAAACATGTTTTATACGTGGGTCATAGACCGTATATGCTTAAGTATGATACACAACTACAATGAAAAGCAAATAATAATATAGATAAAACAATAAGTAAATATACATTTAAAATGGGAATAAGGAATTTATAGATATATGAATAGTAACATATTATTTCTAATTACATTAGTTATTGCGTTCTAACCAGAAAATAAATTTTTTTTAGCTTCGCCCATTTTGGCTAGGAAAACGCCCATATTCAACCAAATAGTGTGATTCACAAACAGGTCCCAGCATGCCAATCGACCTCTAAATGCCTTAAAACATTTTCAGGAAACAGTGTTTCTCTCAGGTGTTCCCAATGGATACATTCTGCCAGAACATGCACCCATTCCTTCTCCCCTCCACAAAATGGGCAGATTCTCCTATCAGAACTATCCGTTATTTTTTGAGCCTTGCAACTATCTTACTTTTCTTCCTAGAACGAGGTTTTCATATTCTCTTAGGGATGCAAATAAAATGACATGTGAGGTAAGGATGTTTTATGGAGTGGAAATCTGGGTTGTGAAGGAGAGGTGGACAAATGTGAATATGATCCATAAGAACTTTTGTAAACAAATATTGTTTGTCAGAACTTCACTCAATGGTGTAGCACAATTAGAACTAGGAAGAATTGGTAGCACAAGGAACAATTTGAAAAAAAGTATTGAGATGCTGGTTTAGAATTAGATGTTAAGATGAGCAAAATAGCTTACATCAGTATCTTATAGTTAAAGAAAGGTTAAGTAAAAAAAAACTTCTATTGAGGAAATTTTTGAAAGCTAGAGAATTATTAGAAATTATTTTATGGAAATAAATTAAACGAAGAATAGAAGATTTTTAAAGGTAAGATGTATTGGAAAGTTTTAATTTCAAAACTTTATGAATATGATATATATACAGACTTGAAATCAGTGTGCAGTAGAGAAGGTTGCAGAAGGTTTTGCATGGACTAAAAATTGAACGGGTTAAGAGTAAGGAGGGATTTAGAAAAATGCCCACTCTATAACCGAAAGTGTAATGATTGGCATATATTGTTAGAATGTGAAGATGCCAACATTTTATAGAAAAATTAGAAATGAAGACGTGGCCCAATTTTCTAAGAGGTGTCAGGAAGAAAAAGATGATGATCTTCAAATCAAAAAGAAAATAAAGGAGATAGAAAAGTATTTAGTTAAACTAACAGCGAAATGGCGCAGAAGAATTAGTAAGTAAGATAATGATGAAAGTGAGAAAGACCATTCGATATTAGAAGTAAAGGGAAAATAGGACCCAACAGTTAGATAACTATGTTTGCCACTATTGGAACCTCCATAGGAACTCAGGAATATAGTGTAGTTATTTGTGAATTGTTTGATTAGGTTAAGTATCTATTATAAAGTGTTTTTAACTTTTTTACTTAATATTGGTTTTGATAAAGTTAAGGTTTTAGATCTTTTGTTTGTCTGTTTAGAGGTAAACGAGTAATTTAGAAACGAAGAAATGGTGTAGAATCTAAAGTTTCTTTGGAAATATTAATTATTTTTCACAGCTATTGACACAGAACTGAACTCAACAGATTATAGGAGGGTGGATCCTACATTTTAACACACTATACATGAAAGAACAAAAATCCTCGACGACTTGGTAGCTCTTTATGGTGATCAAGTGTGTTCTTTCATTGCAAGATGGCTTTGATCATTTGAAGAAGAGCGAGAGACTTTAAAAGACATACTTCGCCTCGAGAAACTGTGAACCAGAGAACAATTCAAAGTGCGAGGACGTTGGTGGAGCAAAATCGTCATATTACTGTTGAAATACTAAGTATAGGTGGGTAGGAAACTGTTGACCATGTTTTAACCAAATGTTCTAAACGTTTGACAGGTATGAAAGTTGGTTTTATTATTATAACACCCTCAAAATAAAGCTCAGAACTGCGTGTGGGTAAATGAAAATGACCCAAGACAACATTTTCGTTCTCGGTAGCAAATTTTCACTTCATGTTAACTATGAAGGACCATTAGCGGCTGACTATATGTCATAAGGAATGATAATGAACAGGAAATAGAATGACATTTATATTTTGGATCTTCTATTTGAAGAACTGAGGTGGCGGCGTCCAAAGACAGGAACTTCAAGGCTGTTGCTTTTGCACGACACCTCATAGCTGCAAATTTGAGGAAACTGGGAGTCACCAAAAGTCCAGTTGCTTGACCGTCCATTCTTCAACCCTGATTTTGCAACGTGCAACTTCTGGTTGTTTCCTCGGGTGAAATCTTACATTGCTGGAAAAACTTTAAACGAGTTCAGGGCCTTGCTCAAGCTCTTTTGACAATATCTCAGTCCGAGTACCGTAGTGCTTTTGACAAGTGATTGCACCGTCTACAAATGTATGTGAAGAGAGGTGGAAAGTACTTTGAATGCCTGTGAAGATAAGTTTTTCGAAATCAGTTTTTTTTTATCTTGGACTAGGTGACACTTGCAAACTTTTTTGAAAACTCCTCCTAAAGTCAAGTTTTGGAGCATGCAGTTTGAATGGAGTAGGGAGTACCTTTACAATGTCCTCCTGTGGAAGGAAATTCCAGAGAAATGTGAAAGAATTTAAGGATTTAATTTTGATAGACAGACGAACTAAGATTTCCTGAAATGGGACTTTCGTAAGGTACGGTTTGGAAAACAATTCAGAAAAATTGAACAAGTGCCATATCAGCGCAAGATGGGTTTGGGGTGCTATTCTTCCACGACAAGACGCCAGTGCATTAAATAGTGTGGGTTTCAGCAACTGAACCATGCCCCTTACAGTCCTGACTTGGTCCCTTAAATTCCTTTCTCTTATGAAGTTTTGATAAAACTTGTTCCTGAACAACGGTTTTCAAGTGATGAAGACCAGAAGATGAGTAAATTCCCGGTTTTCAGACAAACCAAAACACTTTTTAAGGTAATTAGAGGATAAGTGGCTGAAATGTATTGAATTGTCAGGGGACTGTATTAAAAAATATACAATTTACATTTTGTAAGCTTCTTCTTTCATGCTCGGTTACATATATTATTGAACAGTTTTTGCTTGAAGCAATTCACCAAGGTAGACGGACTAGAGTCTAAAATCGGATGGTTCTGGGAAGACTGTAACTGCGCAAAATGCCCTAGAAAACGCAGTGAAAGCGGCCACAGTATTTCATCAGAAACGCCCGCCACCTCCCGCCAGTATTGTGTCATTTGCTCAGAACGGAGAGGCGGCAATATGACGTCACTGTCACGCGGCCGTTTTCTATCAGGTGCCTGCATCAATCACAGCTCGCTGTAAAATATGAGTGAGAAAATATTGCACATTTTCCACATAAGACTTTCCCATCTGCCGTATTTACGAGCACTGAAGTGCGGTATAACTTGTGACGTAAACAACGCCATTAAACCTGGTTGTTTAGAACGAGAAGGCTGTGGGATGACAGCGTGTTGTCTGGCGATACTAAACCAAACTTTTGTCACTGACCGTTCACGGGAATCCGCTTTCGATTTCTACGAGTTACCATGGAAACGCCTTTTTTCGTAACGCGGCCGTTCAACCGAACCCCTGTTAGCGTTGTATAACAATTTATTTCTAATAAGATGAATACTCAATGGGTAACTTCGCAATATGAGGCCGACCATTGTCATTCTGCAAAACATACAAAGTAAAATTATTCTTCATATCTGTTTCAATGCATCTGCCCGACTACACTTAAAAAATGAATTACGAGGGTCATACAAAAAGTTAGTTTCCCAAAATAGGTTCAAAAAATCGAAAATCGTTTTTGCTGCAAATGGTTCCTTGAGCCTTTGGGTGTCCACAGAGTAACATTTGCATGTTTCCCTTCCCTTCTGGTTCTACAGCTGTTTAAAGAACTCCGCGTGTCCTTTTAAATCACTGTTTCCCAGTATAGTATTTTTGTAAAACAGAGATTTTCTCAAAATTTCGTTTTCACACACTCAGAATGCCCCATGAGTAATAGTTTTTGTTTAAATGCGATTAAATTTTCCCAGAATGTGCAGAAGTATCCATTATAATATTCTATAGAACAATTATTAATTTTGAAAATGCCTTATAGATTAAAAAAATGATCACAGTTCACTCATCAAATTTATTGGAATATCTTTCTATACAATGTTTTTATGTGGTTTAAAGCTTCTACTACAAAAATACTAACCAATTTTCTCAGCTCATAAACCGAGCGGGACATTTTGTTTATACGACATATTTAAGTAATCAAATTTAGGAAATGATTTATAGCTCGCAAAGTATTTATCCGACCACCTCCCTGGTCTAGTGGTTAGCGTTGTTGATTGCTAGCTGGGAGGCCTTTGATGGAAAGGTGAAGATCTTTGATCTCGCAAGCCGCGCGATATAGCGATCGGCGGGATGCGGTGTGCTGATCGCATGCTTCCCTACAATACTGCCCTCTATCGATGACGTTATGTGACGGAGATAGAGAGCGCTGTGGTCGTCTCGATAGGTAAGTGGCCCTCTTTGGGCTATGACGAGCCATAGAAAGTATTTATCCAATTGAAATTAACATATTAACCTAACAGCAATGCAGTCACAATAAAAGTTTCAGAAAAGTCCACACAAAAATGTGTCCCTTAAATGGGTTTTTTTTTTTTTTTTTTTTGTTTTTTGTTTTGCACTTCTAAACTCTTATTCCACAAAACCAATTCTTTGTTCCAATACCATGACACAAATTGTTCGATATTCTGTCTGTTCTAAGCCATGTCCTATTTGCCTATTCGTCTGTTCACTTCTGATTTAGGTAAAGATAAAAAGCTGTAAATATGAGAATTACAAAAATCATCCACTTGAAATCTCCGGTCCTTTCAGATGAGTTAAAAGTCCAGGGCTTTTACCGTTCATTGTGACTCGAAATTGCTCTAAGTCAGCATGCGAGCATTCACCTTGAGGCACACTCTCCACCAATAAAAGCCCCCTGACCCCAGAATATCGTCACAACATTTTTTTTTTTCTGCAGAATGCCAACCGTGATCTTTTTGGGAGCCCTTTTAATGCACCCAGTTTTCACCGCCATTATCAACGAGTTCAATGAATGGTTGTCCCCCTATAAATCAGGCTGAATCAAACGGTTTTTTACTTATGGACATCATTGATCAAACGTGGCTATTCGACATTTAAGTTTGTCTGGTGATCATCTGGTCCAGATGATAATCATACACTGTCAACCCCAGGAGCACTAACCTATTAATACCATCCATGGTGATAGGACGACCTTGTTCAACACTTTTGCATACAGCAAGAAGGTCCAACCTTCATCCGTAGTGGCACTAACAACAATTCCAAGTCTTAAAACTCCAAAATTCAAAGTTAAACTCGATATTATAAATATCGATTTGCATAAATAAATCAAATATAGCTAACCCCGAAGAACAATGGCTTGCCACACGATCGCTGCTTTTTCTTGTCTCCGTCTTGCAACGTCATAGACAGAGCGCCGAATTTCAGGGGGTGATAGCACACCGCTAACCGCGGACATTCTTGGTCTGGAATTGCTGCCTCTCCATTTGTCATCAAGAAGCTAGTTGAACCCGCTCCAGACCTTCCTAACAAAGGAACTTTTTAAGTATCAGGGATCGAACCCGGGACCTCCCGTTCAGCAGTCAGAAACATAACTACTAGACCAAGAAGGCCACCGCACACATTAATACAAGAAAACTAACGAATTGAGAGAAACAGCCGGCACTAATCACGTTTCTCTTAATATTCTTTAATAGGTATATACTCTTATTTCAAGTTAATATACGAGACGATGGATTTTCAATTAAGAATAATGTTAATTATTTTGACAAAGTAGTCCCCGTGGATGCAATCCATCTGTCTCAGAGTTTCTGTCAAAGACATGCTAGAAACGATTTTTGTGACAGGTCGTTCAGAATCGCCCTCGCAACAGTCACCACTGCTTCTGGTGATGGACTCCTCCCACGAAGTAGTTTCTTCAAGCTGGGGGAAAGGAAAACGTAACGCGGTTTATAGGGGGGATGCGGGACACGCTTCACATTGATTTTTGTGAGATATCCAGCAACTGTGTGCGGCCGAGCATTATCGTGGTGCAGCACACAGCTTGTGCGTGGAAATGTGAGCTTTTGCGTTTATTTATGTCCTTACAGAGTTTTTAGGATATCTCTGTAGTATTTCCCAGTTACAGCTGTGTGTGCAGGTACCACAAACTGGTAAATCATACCTTGAATACCGAAAAATGTGATGGCCATAGGTTATCCAGCTGAGGCAGCCACTTTTTTGTGTGTGATGATGATCAGCAGTGATTACCTTTGAAAGAAACTCCGCATCTTTCTGTAACATCATCTTAAAGTACATGCATACGAACTTACTTTTGTTAGGGAATCAGCAGTCTTGGAACCCACCGAAGCATGTCTCATGTGCAACTTTACAGTTACCAATATGTGTTCTTTTTTAATAGTGTTTAACGCCCGCGGTGGACACTGATGATAAAGGAAATGAAATGATAAATTGGGAAAGGAGTATTTGGGGGGAGGGGAGGAAGCGTTCCAGATCTGAGTTTAGAGTACCAACCCGGCATTTGCCATTTTATAAGTACTGAGGAAAGCCTAGAAAAAGCTCAATCAGGAAGGTCGGTCCTGGTGGGAATCGAATCCCAGAACTCCCTCTCACGAGTCCGCACCTTAACGACCTCGGCCCCTGCGGCGGTTAACATGTGGATGATACGTTGCTTGCCTTCCTTCTTTAAACGTGTTACAGCATCTTGAGTTGTGTGCTATAGACAATAACGAACTCTCTATAAGCCTTCTGTAACAATGCATAGACCTCAGCTGAAGATTTCTTGAGACTAAAGTAGAACTTCAGAGCACCATATTCTTCGTCATGTGTCACCTCCATTGCACTGCAGGTGCAACTGAACATGTCTCAACCTGCATACAGGTTGAAACCGGATGAAGCTGGTACCATGTGCACATGCTAACAAATATTAACGTTAAAGTAAAAGTAAAGTTAAATTATATCGTGAGAAATTAAGAAAAAATATGATAATTCTTTATTGAACACACTTCGATTTGGTGTTTCATTTGTTTAAAATAACGTTTCTTCTAAGGTTAAAGACAGTTTTATCAGCTATACCGCCTTAACATCTATGAAACGGTCGCCTCCACTCTTGTTTATGGACAAAATGTATAATCAAAGGACAGAATTTGTTGAAAAATAACGACGTGTTATTGTGTTATGGCCAATTTTTCAAAATAAAGAATTGTAATGCGTAATTTGACGTTGCAAGGTCCATAGCATGCTTTCGGCTCATAAGAATATGTTGTTTCTGTTCTATATGTGCAGCAGTTAATCCCCTGAACGTTGTCAAGTACTTAAAAAGAATTGAACGATAACACTTTTCAAAGACGTGGGTTAGTACTTGCAAAAAATGAATTCAACTTTGTTGTGTATGAAAGAGGAGCAAAGGATTTAAAATTATCTACCTTTACTCCTCTGACTCAAAAAATTAGAAGAAATTCTATAAAAATATGCAAAGGTAGAATAGGAAACTGCGATCTCGACATTTTTAGCCGTTTAAGAAGATTTAGAGTAATACACTCATCCACATGCAAAGTTGCAACTTATGTAGTTAAATTTTGCTCAGACTTCGGTTTAGACTGCATGCTTAAGCTTTCCTGTGCTTCATTCGCCGAAACAAAGAACGGCATAAAGCCAGTCATCTTTCAAAGTGGATCAAGAAATACTTTTTCTTAATTCAGATAGAATTTACTACGGTTAGAAAAAGTTCATCTGTATACAGGATTATTACAAATAATTGAAGCGGTTTCACAAATTTACCTTAGTCGTATTATTGGACATATTATCACAAAACTTTACAGGCATATAGAAAAAACTCAAAACGGTTTGTTTTGTGGTAATGTAAGGGTAACCATGCTTGCCCTCTAAACCCAAGATCGCGGATTCGATCCCGGTCAGGACCGATGGATTTTTTGGGCGTAAAAATCCTAAGTATGGCTTCCTACGGAAGGGAAGTAAAGCCATGGGTCCCGTGTCGTACATTTACGGCACGACAAAGAACCTCAAGCCTGAATGAAGAAGCCTCTGAGCAAAATTTATCGGTTGTTTCACGTCCTGAATAGAATGGGACGCTGATAACCTGAAATGTTAAAGAGTGTCGTAAATAATCCATATCAACATCTCTAGGAGATGACCAGAGATCAGAGCGACTTTCTAGAGCACAAACCTCAAAAACTTGGAATGATTCTATTAGACGATTTGCAAATAAAGATTATCGAAGAATCAACGGTCCAAGTCGTTAAGGCGCGGACTCATGAACAGGAGATCCAGGGTTCGACTTCTACCAAAACCGTCCTCCCCGACTGAGGTTTCTTCCAGGTTTTCCTCAGTCCTCATAAATGGCAAATGCCGGACAGGTACCCTAATGTTTAGGCCTGGAACTTTCCTTTTCTAGTTTATAATTTAATTTCATATATCATTAAATCATCATCAGTGTTCACTGCCTGTGGTGTCTCAGTAGCTAAAAATGGCGTTAAACACCATTTAAAAAACAATAATAATCGAAGAAACATTTCAGACGTTGTTAACTTGGCAAATGTGTCACAACCTGAAACATGACTCCAGAAGAAATGAATGCTCTTTTACGACCATAGATCGTTGCTAACGTACGATTTTCCCGGCCTTAACGGCATGATCGCACTTCTCTTGCGTCATACTTGCAGGGCTTGGTCCGCTGGTTCTGGAAGATTAAGCAAAATCCAAAGAGTCGCAGTTTTGACTCTGTGAACGAAACCCGGCACGAATTACGGAAGATGTCTGACAACATTCGAGAAATGACTTCCAGGAGTTTTCGCAAAATAGAAAAGGCGCTGGGAGCGACACGTCTCTGCATAATGAAATGGTGACAAAACTGAAATAACATATTTACTTAGTCGAATGTAAGCCATAGTTTCGGAAATTTTGGTAGCATTTGACACGGAGCTTGAACAGAAAGAGAAAATAAAGTTTCATTTTTCTGTAACTTTTAAGGTGTTATATTAAGGATCGTCGGTCCTGGTGGTGTAGTGGTTACCATACCTGCCTCCTAAGCCCAAGATCGCGGGTTCGAACCCGGCCAGGACCGATGACTTTTTTCGGGCGTGAAAATCCTAAGTATGGCTTCCTTTGAAAGGGAAGTAAAGTCGTGGGTCCCGTGTCGTACATTTACGGCACGATAAAGAACATCGAGTGTGAAAGAAGAGGCCTCTGAGTAAAATTTGTCGGCCGTTTCACGCCCTGATTTGAATGGGACGCTGATGACCTGAGCTGTTAAAGAGCGTCCATAAATAAATCAATCAAAAAAAATTAAGGATCAAATCCATTAAAAAGTCGCAAAATGTATTTGTTGGTATGAGAGAACAAATATTTTTTTTAATAGTGCTCAAAGCTCGTTTTCACTACTGAGGTACCATAGGCAGTGGACACTGATGATACATGAAATGAAATGATATATTGGGAAAGTGTTTTTCTAAAGGAAGGAAACATTCCAGGCCTAAGTGCCTTCCCGGCACTTGCCATTTATGAGAACTGAAGGAAACCTGGGAAAACCTCAGTCTGGGAGAACGGTCCTGGTGAGAATCGAACCTCCAACCTCCCGCTCAACGACCTGGGCCATCCGTGGCGGTTTAATAAAATTGAAAGAGTGTACTCCCCTTCTGCTAATTTTATATTTTAATACACCTAACTGTTTTGCAGCACAGTTAATAATTTTATTATCGTTCGCTTGTTTCCATAGAACCTACGGGTATAATTTGAGCTTATAGCTGGTGATACTTTACACAGCGTGTAATGAAACGTTGTTTAGCTAAAATACACCCCCAAAAAGTGAAATCGATTCTAAAGTAAATGAAATAGATAGCTGCAAACAAATGCAGCAAAATTAATTACATACGTATATTTACCCCCTCCCTTTGCTTAACGAGAGTTTCTACCGAAACATTAAAGCTAATTTACGTGCATACGGTCGTTGTAATTCGGGACTGTCGCGGTTTCAGGGGCTGAGAGCAAGTGTTAACTACACCCAAATTTATATCCCTTTGTTTTGTAAACAAAAAATAGAAACGGTGGAGCTTTATTCACTATTATTTTCATCACTTGTAGCTCATAAAAGAAACTTCTGAAATATAAAAGTTTAATTACAGAACTATAGTTATGTTTATTGTATAAATGTTTTAAATTGCTACGACATGGGTGGCCTAATTCCCGGAACTGCAGTTCGAGATCCACAAGGTTTATTCTCCCTGCTGCCTTCATTTGAAATTTAATTCTTAAATCGTGAGCCTAAGCTAAGGTTTATATTCAGAATCAGGAAAAATTGGCCAAGGAACTACCGTGCCATGCTCATGGCTATGTGCACCATTCTCGATCAAAGTTTGACGTGTTCAATGCGATTATTCGTGCATCGACAATGATCAAAGTTAAACGAGGTAACTGATCATGGTCAACTTTGACCGCGGGAGCTAGACCGATCAACTCGGTTGATTGCGGCTGGGTTACACAAAATGGCTGCCGGTTTCGATTTTAATGAAGGTATTGAGGACGAGATGATATACCTGGAGAACTTAAATGTCCAAACCGGATCATTGACGAAAGAGGTGGCTCTTTTGAAGAGTATGGGAACGGTAAAATTGAAGAAAGATTTCAGCTATCAAAAGATACAGTGTGGTGGCTAGTCAATGAAATGACTGAGCGGTTAGAGTTTCCTACTAACCGCAATCATCCTGTTTCACCCATGAATAGAGTTTTACACTTCATGACTCACGCTGTTTAACAATTAGCAATTAATGAAATTATTTGGTAATTAGAACTCGCCTAGTGTCATGTTGAAATGCATGGCTAAATTATTTCATGCCTCCTTTTGTTCCTTTAAAGCACACGAATCAGTCCTTTTTTTTTTCCCAGCTCATTGGAATATGATATAGCTACTTCCAGCAGAATGTAAAATGCTGAGAAACATGCTGGGAAAATTTTGGAGACCTCTGTTTCCCATTTTCGTTTACCTACATATGGCAATCAAACACAAAACAAAAACCATTAGACAAGGAAATTGTAATTGCTTGCACTACAACCTCTTTAGCTATAGCACTAGATGCTTTCCTTTGAGTAATTATCGTAGAATCGTGATCTTCAGCAACTTGACCTCCGGTCAGCTGATGGTGGTTAGTTGAACGAGAATTAAACTCGTATAGTGCACCAACTAAAATTTCACCGGGGAAAAGTTTTGATCACGTTTCAGTAATCTTCAATCAACACTGACTTGATCGAGAATGGTACAATGGCCGTAACAGAGCGTTTCTTAACCTAAGGATACCCGATTGGTGCGTGCTGAGTCTCCCGATGAAGCAACGGCCCACAAAGAAGTAAAAGTTTTAATAAAATGTCAGTATGTGCTTAATTAGAGTATTTAATTTTTTTATATTAAAGTGTACGAATTTAACTTGAGAGTAAAGTTTAATATTATTTAAGGTGGGTTTCTGACTTAAAATAGCTGAGAACCACTGCGTCTAAGGTCATCTTGTTGCAAAGATTTTAGAGTGACGGCCCGACAAGTTAAAAGATCCGTGATTCGAGTCCCGGCCGTGACCTCGAATTTTCCTCTCTGACTCTTAATTCCAAACATGGCTTGTGTGAAAAGATCACATTTTGTATAAATTAACTCTAATTGGGAGGTTAACATTAAAGCCTGAGTTGCCTTTTATGGACAAAATCTCTGCCGTATTCGAGTAGTCGACGACAGACTTCAACCCTTTTGTTCTTCTGTGCGCACATATTTTTTATTCAAATCTTGGTGAATATTGGTGTGCAGAGTTATGGCCGAGACCTGTCTGACACTCCAGCTCGTCAAAGGATATGCGTCCATCAGCCATAATCAAGACACAACGTCAATGTTCCTGGGAGAACACGATGTTGACAGATGACCTCACATTCTTGTGTGCAGATTACATGCCGCTGGTGAACCATTGACCCAGCTGTGAACGGTCTTCTGTGCATGAACTTCTTAACCCGAATCCTGCTGGAAACTTCAGTTTCGTCCATAGAAGGGTGTGTGTGGTTGAGGTTCTTGATCAGTCTCTCTAGCCTGTCCCCTGGTACATCTAGGACGATGTTTTTGACCACTTTTTTTTAAGCCCCTCTGGGCCCTTGGAGCCTTTTCAGAAGCTTCTGTAGAGCATCTGACATATTACGCTGTCTTTTTGGGCCTTGAAAGTCTCCTCAACCAGAAAACTTTCTCATCGGTGAAAAGGATTCTTCGATGACCATTTGCTGCGTAACGTTGAAGTAATCACTTTGATTTTAAGAGCCTCTGGCGCTTCACTTCACTTTGAGGAGGTGTCCTTTCCGTCGTTAGCAAGCAGAGAGTCCCAGGTCACCGCTCAGTGTGCGAGACATACACATTTCAGAAAATTTCAACTCACAAGTCAACATTGACTGTCTCCGAATCGGATGTTTTTACACATGTGCTGCCACTGCTTTCACCAATTCAGTGTACACAGTGTGTGGTCGTCCTTGCCTGTGGCGGTCTGTTATAGTTCTTGTCTCAAGGAAGTGCTGGGCAGTGAGACACAAAAAACTCCTGCATATTTTCAATTTCTGGAGAATTTTGAAAAGCGCATTTGGGGATTTGCCAACCTGGTGCAAAGCTAACCTCAGCTACACGGTTTTCGTAATCTCCCCTTTCCATCTTGAAAACCAACAAAAGCAACTTTTCAGCTTCTGCAGCTGAACTCTCAGTGACTCACCATTAGTACCACAACTCAAGAACTGACAGTATTTATGGTAAGCTGTAAAAATAGATTCATAGCGCTTGGTTACCAATCAAGATGCGCTCTTTCCAGTTATGCGGGCAGCAAACTTATTTCTCATAGCTTCTTAAAATTCCAATAATTAAATAATAAAATCTGGTATACTCTTATAATTATACACGAAATGATAGAAAAAAAATAACTTTGTTTTAACTTTTCAAGCTTAAATGAAAACTGTCTTATTACTCTTTATAAATGAATAGCTAGGGAGAAGTTCATCGCTAAAATCCGCCACTGTCTCTTATGTTTCGCCGATTTCAGTTCTCCCTATCTTCCCGCCATCTGTTCTCCATAAAATGTTTTACTCTTATTTTTTCTTTGGTTTGCCAGCTTTACTTTTACTCCCATTTCCTACGGTCACTATTTTCTTAACCATTTTGGACCACGGATCCATAGAAGATGCAATTTCTTTTGTTTCTTCTGTATAATAATGCCTCCCCAAGCTGCTGTTAAAACGAGCCCACTCCGTTGCTGGGATACCGGAATACGACGCTCAGTTGTTTCTTATCATATGACAGTGCTGTATGCGAGATTTCCATCGCGGTTAATTCCGCTCACCAAGGAGATTGTAATTTGGGAACTGTGCCAGCTTAGTACACTATCGATTTGTGTCGAGGTGATGTATGACTTTGTTTCGACCTGCCTTGCTTGAAAGAGATGAAAAGGGATTTTCTTCTTGTTGAGAAAAACCAGTCCTGGAGGACTTAGCAACCAATCAAAATACTGTACACTACCCAAAAAGACCGCCTACATGGTCTATGATCAACATGTCTACTCGAGGGTGAGGCTTTTTTCGGCACATAAAGGTGAATGCCTGGTGAATTTATCATTCAGCGTCTCTTTAGACCTTATTATGAGAGGCAGAAACTATTTTATGAAGTTAGTGCTTGTTTTAAAAGAACTAGGAACCAAGGAAATAAAAAGTGTACATTGTTTTAATGACGTGAAAGATGTTATTGTGAAAGAAACAGAAAAGACATTGAGAAGAATTAAGAGTAACAAAGGCATTTGGATTGTTAGGGAGGAAGGAGAATATTTCGATATTTCAGCCTTCTTCAACGGCTGGTCGTTTGTACCTATATAATGGAGGCTCTTCCTAGAGGAAAGGATAAGGTAAGGGAGACAATGGGCGGTGTAGTACGGACGTAAAGACGTTCTTTAACAATGTTTCCAGATAGAATACCCCTAAGTCGATCTAACCCCCCCCCCTTTGCAAGGAATTCGAGTTCCTTCCTAGACACTGGGGAGGAAACCTTTACAAGCGCAAGCCACCATCACACCGCACCAGCCCACCTCAAGTTGGCACTTTCTAGCCTGTAACACAGAAAATTGATGAAAAAGAAAGGGTCATCCCATTTTCCTAAGCGAAATGAAGTCACGAAATTTAAAACCCTATACCTCTCGAAGTTTGTAAATGTTCATCCCAATCTAACTATATAGCGCTCGTTTGGACTCGTGACCGGCTTAACGGGAATTTGCTTGGCACCGGGAAGCACGCTGTTTGCCGGCGAAGTCGGATATTTATAGCCCCTTAAATTCAAATACAAAGATTTCTCCTTCAAATTAAACTACAATAGCCACATACCTTCGTTATAGAATATGTTGGAAATAATGCCGCCACACATCTCTCACGCCTTTCAAGAAAATTTGCATTAACACTCATTAATTCTTCTTAAATTGCAACAATTTCTCTTCTTGTAGGCCCTATAATGCTGTAAGCATTCACTGCACACCAAACACTGTTTTTTGGTTATTCAATGATATTTGGTGTACAAGATCGAAATTTTCTGCACTCTGTATCTATTGTTTTGTGTCGCGTCATGACCATTTAAGTCAAGCCATGCTTCATTCGCAAAAAAAAAAAAAAAAAAATTAAACGCGGGTCAATAGATGATTAACATTGCCCAACACCCAATTGCAGAAATTATCTCTACTCACATTATCGCGTAGCGGCAATTCCTGAACTACAGTTATCTTATAGGGATTTAATTTTAAAAATTAAGTCGAGGTTTGCAAATTTCCTCATTCCTGTGCAAACTTCCTCAGAAAAGTTTTTGAACTTCGTTCTATGTTTTCTCCGATGTCATTCAGTTTTTCCTCTGTAAGAACACGACGTTTTAATTTCGATTTCTTATTAAGAACAGATCTCGACTCCCTAAATCTATTCATAAGATTACCGAATCATTTCTCTGTCAGTTGCACGAACACCAGGAAATCTTGTGTATAAATCGCCGTCTCACATCTCTACAAGAGTTTGTTGTTACATAGTAATCATACATGAAGATTCTGTGTGCTAAAGTATACGGAATTTTTGTATTATAATCGCACTAACATAGTATAACATTGAAATACGTGGTCTCACAACGTTCAACTCCTGTGCAGCACAAAGACTTCACGTCAATGATTAGCCGACATACTCAGAGGAAGGAAAGTGGAGGGGGGAATAGAGCTGATCTAAAAATTGACTGTTTTAACATTAGTCTGATGAAGGTCTGCCTCTGCATTTGAACCATATCTTCGAGATCCAAATAGCTGGTTATGTTTCGGTGGCCGTCTAAAGTGATGATTACGTTTATTCCTCATGATCTGCAGCCTCCTTTAAGCATGCTCTTTCAGTTGTATAAGCAGACATCGGAGCGGTTAAAACAAGTCGTAAAAATTAGATAGGTCAGACTCACTCCGGGCTGTAGATTGCCAACAAGAAGAAGAAGAAGAAGAAGAATAAGAAGGCCATTTGTTTTAGAACGTACAGTTCCTGAGTCAGCTTCTGACAATTCTTAAGGAAACTGAATCAATTGTTCATAATTGGAATGAAATTATGAGACATGAAATCGCCCACCTAGTTGCAGATATTGACTTTAATCGCCTTCTAACTGCTTGAAAAATGAACATTTTAGGCAAATTCTTCACAAACACGTTTACAATTTTTATCAAATATTGCACATTCGAAAAATTGCACCAAAATGAAATATATGTTGATTATGGATATGTTGATATGTTAATATTATTACTACCCCTTGGAATTTGGAGCGGTTTAGTAGACTCCGGCTAAGTGCCCCAGGTTAGGCATCAATTACGAAGCGATTCGTTGTCAACGTCAAGCGGCCTAACGTTGTGGTGCCAACTTTGAGGCGGTTTGGTAGATTGATTATTGATCACTCCGGTGTTGTTGCCCAACGCTTCAATGACATCTCTCAGAGTGAATTCTGCTATTTTGTTGTTCACTTGTACTCAACAGGATTGGGAAAGCAGTTCTAAAGTGTAAATAAACACGCGACGCAACATTAATATACGTATTTTATTGTCCTAAATCTTTCACGTACGATAGACTTAGCTATGCCGAATACAGACTTAGCTGCTTTGAGTGTAACTTAGGAGTGAAACTGTGTACTGCTATATCGTGGTTATATCTTTATATATGAGTGCTTGCGTTGGAATAACAAGTGTCTCTCGCCGCGTGTGAAACTTGCAGATGAATGCCGCGGCGTGTGAAACTGAAAGATGCTTAACTGATGTATCGGAACTGCGTAACAGATAACTGCTTGTTAGCTGAGTGTCAACTTAAAACCTGCCTAACTGATGTATCAGAACTGCCTGCCCGCGTCCGACGTAGAACGTGTTATCTGTGTTTGAGTTAATTCTGTGAACTGCGTGTCTCAGCAACGTCGAACTTATAATAAGTGTTGCGAATTGCTTCTCGCCGCGTGTAGAACTGCCAAATGAGTGCAAAAGCTTCCTTGTATATTAAATTCAAATCATAATCACTGGCTTAAAGACGCTAAAGAAGGTCGCAAAGGAAAGTTTCGCGCCTGTCTTTAAAAGTGCAAACATACATTTTCCATTGGCTGGTTAAAGTTTACCTACTACACGTGCCATTCGCTATTTTTGAAATTTTAAAACATTTTGTTGCATTGACTAGTTTAAAGACTATAGTGTGGAGTTCAAAGCCGTACCGGATTTAAAAGTCCTTCAGTTTATTAACTCTGCAACGGCAGACCTTTTAAACGTAGCATAACACTTGTCCCTCGGGTTTATAGAAATTTATGGCCCTCTTGGTTTTCCAAGCTATCGTAATAGAAAACACCACAGCCTTTTTCTTTAGTGGACATTCAATTCACATGTTACATTATGCCGTATTATACATATATCATATCTACATTAAATATTATGATAATTAAGTTTGATACATATTGTATGTATACTTCAGTGGGGTGGCCCGTAATAACTGTGTCAAATTATGGAGGGGGCTTTAGGCCTCTCTGCGAAAACTCTGCAAAGGTAGGGACAGACCCCTAGGAGTCGGTGCCTATGAATAGTATTAGTTCTATTTATTTGGGAATTTTCCAATTTTCCAACCTGTTTTCCTCGCACACAGATTATAGCGAAGCAGGCTCGCAAGAAAGAGAAACTACTTACGCAGAGTTACCTAAGTTGGTAGCAGTGCGTTTGTGAAGAGGATGATGTAAATAAGAGGCCAAGGTTTTGCTGGACCACACGTGCGTATGGCAAGTGTAGATAAGCCTTCGTCAATTTACTCGCCGTCAACTGTAAACATTTCAAGCAGCACGGCAACACTTTGGTGGCCGTGCATAAACGTCCCGCAGAGGAACGGGGGTGTCCATACTGGAGACGTGCGCAGCTTAGCTTCGCTCCGTTGATTTATTAAGATAAATTTAGCAGCCCACACACTTTATCAGTGGCGACTCTCGGGGATTAGTCTTGAGAATGGGTTGAGATAATTATGTTACGTACGCCTGAAAAGCAATGGGATTTATATTACGGCCTTATGGGGAGAAAGTATCAGTCCTTCGTCCTGCAATGGCAGTAAGCACTTGCAGCACTGTAGGAACAACTACTTACAAATTGTTCAGTTTTGAATAAGACAGAATACAATGTGTACACCTCATTTATATATTTTTATTTTAATTATGGAATACCTAAACTCTTTTTTGCTATAAACACCTGAGATATGTCTCCCAAATTCACTGTATTTATATGGGAATTCTTGAATAACACAGCACCGGTGTCTTGAAAAATGTGTCTCTATAAGAATTATCTATTTATTTAAACATAAAGCATGTTTAACCCATGGATAATTTTATTTTGCTAATCTTTACAACATTTACATTGAAAGTTATTGGAAACATCTGTAAGAAAATCATATTTTGTACTTTTTTTTTTCGTGCCCAAGCATAAAAGCTTAGGAAAATACATACCCTCAGTCATACATATAGTTTATAGATGACTGCACATCGTATAAAAACATTCTTATATAGGATGTTAATGAACAACATAAAAACATTTTCAGAGTGTAGAAATGTCGTAGTTATAAGTAATTTGAGACAGGCAATGTATGTTCCACAACTAAAATACTCGAACTAAAAATCTAGATGCTGATAAGTCTAATCGGTTCATCATTTTTTTTTTTTTCCGTTTTCTAACTAGGGCC
This sequence comes from Metallyticus violacea, assembly GCA_030762175.1. NCBI lineage: Eukaryota > Metazoa > Arthropoda > Insecta > Mantodea > Metallyticidae > Metallyticus > Metallyticus violacea. Next base: position 21,929,571 of record CM060844.1, read on the forward strand.
TAAAGGGTGTTTAACTTTAATACAGGACCTAACACATTATAAGACTGAAACACGTTGTCTCACAACGTTCAACTCCTGTACAGCACAAAGACTTCGCGTCAACTGATTAGCCGACATATGGAGGAAGAAAACTGTGGAAGAGGGGAATAAAACGTTTTAAGATGTTTCAATTTATGTGTAATTACAATCCTTGCTTACAAAAGATAAAATTGTGGGTAATCTTAATGAGTTGGGTGTCATATATTCAAATATTACCCAAAATCCATTCATAATTCTGTCGCATGCGTGTCCAGCACTTCATATTAATTAAAAAAAATTAACGACATGACAAGTATTGAATCGACTTTTGCGTTATGAATTATGTCACACAAGTAGTAAAAGAGCTCCCTCTAGAGCAGGGTATATAATGCAAGAAGGCAGTAAATAGATGTTCAGTGTCGCACTGTCAAATGATTAGTTCGAGATTTGAGGAATTTTTATGGCACTAAATCTTGAAAATGCTGATAACGACTTGCGGAAAATCGATATTCTATGCTCGCAAGGCAGTTTTAAAGACATTGTAAACAAAATTTTCGTCCGGCTTGGCTTTAACACCGACTTATCAGTATCTGATACCAAAAAGTTAATGACATATATAATGATACCATTTCAATAAGGATGTCCTGCTTCGAATTCTAATCACTCTTTCACTTTGTATTTTCATTGTAAGCGGTTTTTGCTGATAATCGCTGAATGTTCATCAGGAACTATTTTTATAATCGCACAAACGCATCGCTTCTTCTCTAGAGCACTTGATGTTTGAGACATTATAGGACGTGAACCATTACCGTACTAATAACATTTTTCATTCACTGAACTGTTGACTGGAAAGTTCTAAATTTGGTGTTAATCTTATGTGAGGAAGCATCAACTTTTCAACCAATTCAGCAAGAATATGTGACATCTACACTTTTTCTTAGTTATATTCCAGATTGATGTTTCCACAAAAATATTATGTATGCTGCAATTGAATTTATGTCAATTAAATTCATAAATAATGCTAGTGGCCATCTTGTTTCTTTTGCAGGAGTAGGTATGAATTTTCTGGTACAAGGAATCCACTTTGGTTTCATTGCAACACTCAATCTTCTCACAATTATTTGCATTTGGCAACTGCTGTGTGATACATTGTAGAAAGCAGCACCACGACCACTCTCTTGTGCACATAGAACACTATAGAGTATCGTCCCAAGTGAATCCAAAGTCTGAATGTTATTCTTCTCTGTCTCTTTTGGTAATAACTGTTAGGGAATAAGTTGTTTTTGAGATTTTATGATGTGCTTTTGTATCTTGGATTGATTTGGAGGGTTTAATTTAATATAAAAAGAATATGCCTCTTGTACTTGCCAGTTTTGCATTGTCAACTTCCCTAATAGTTACGTGATCATAATCATCATCATCATCATCATCATCATCATCAGCATGTTTTCTGAATCGACACTAAAATAATAACTTTCACCTGAATCACTCTCCTGCAGTAACTCAACAATTTCTTCTTCAGTCACTTTTCTCTTATATATATATATATATTGAAGAACCAACAGTAACAGCATACATAATATCTGAGCAAGGTTTTTCCAAACTATAGAACCCAATAGAATAGTGCAGCCAGCATACAGTTACAGCATACGTTCAAATTAGTTTATCACACTCACCTTGGGTGTCAGTGTAACAAAAACACGTTTTAAGTCTTATGTACACAGTATGATAAACTAAAATGGTACGTTATCATTATCTGATAGAAAATTTTGTTTTAGAAAAATAGATGGAAAGATCAAAAGATTTACATTTTAATGTAAAACATCAAAAAGTTCATTGCACTGAGTTTGGGAGACTCGTGTTAGGTATTCCAGAATTAAAATGAATGTTTTTATTGATTTTAACATTAAAACTGTAAAAAGCATAAGTACTATTAAATCAACCCTAAAACGTACACCATATATCCGAAATATATCCGAAATGAGGGGTGCTATTCGTGTGCTGCATTCAAAGTACCTCATACAAGGATTGAAGCAATCGTTACAAAATATATTTCTAGCAAAAAGTTAAATGTTTTTTTTTAATTGAACAATATTTATTCACTTTAAGAAAATAAAGATGGTGGAGAAGAGATTTTTTCCCACGATTCTAAAGTCAAGTGTTTTACGAGATATCATCATGCCTAGGGTTCGAACTCTCAAACCTTTTTAGAGAATTCCCATATCCATTGCGCAAAAAGAAGCTTGTTTTCACGATTGTTAGGTAAAAACAGTACATTTTGTCTACAATTTAGGGAAATTATCAACAATATATTGCATTTTATCCTGTATAGGTCTAAAGTTTTGAGTTCCAGTCAAATGAGACCATTAAAGAGTTTCTGCCCCATTTAACTGTGTCTGTGAAAATGTCTCAAAAGTTCCCATTTAATTATAATTACCCCTGAGGCCAATTATAGTAATAATTGTGTATGGATATGTCTTTTTGACTAATAAGTAATATTCAAGTTATCTTCCTGTAATGACTATGATTGACAGTACACATATGTCTTTGTTATGTTTCTGTAAAAGGGATGGACATGCTGAACTTTTGTCGGAAAAGTTACGAAAAGAACATTAGTCTTACCTGGAAAAAGGACCCTTTTTTAAACTTTGTCTTTCAAATCCTCCCGGACAAAACCGCCGACCCAAAGCACCAAGTGCTATTACACTCTAACCTGAGCACGGCCAGTATTGCGATTTCAATAGGTAACAGTACTTGTCATCAAAAGGAAACACCGCATGCAGAAACACCTGTTTTATAGAAACCAAGATGTTAGCTATTTCTAAGGGAGACCGCAAACATGACTGAAGCGTGCTCTATTGCAGACTTTTAGTTTCGTAGCTTAGGAATAGCAGATGTGTTTCCTGGCTAAACCCAGAAACTTCAACCAATCAACATATTACAAAAACCCGACGAATAAAAGTGAACATGTAATAAACCATAAATTGTGTGATCCGATAAAATTCTAGAAGGAGCCAAGTTGAATAATATTTAAGGAATTAAATTTTCGTGAGGGAAGAGCGAATTCACATAATAAATTACCAAATATTCAGTATCAGCGTTAGTCATTAGTTTTTCAGTGTCATTGTAGATCAGTGAAGCTGTCGCGGAGAGTCAAAGTAAATCGGTCGGTCAGTGAGAGTCAGTCAGTCAGTGCGAGAGAATAGTAAGAATAGTCACGCCGAATCATTGCTAAGGTATAATCGTCCATGCGATATCACGATAAAGTCTTTACAGCAAAGTGAGTAGTGTGGTTATAAAGTGTTTACGTGAAATTATAGGAGACCGTCAGATTTCAAAATTGTGTTAGAGTGAGTAAATCCACGAGTGAAGAAGAGGGTAGATTATAAAGTGCAATAGGACCAGAACAATAAAAGCGCAGCATGTTCCTGAACCTCCCAAATTGTCGAATAAATAAAAGATCCAGCCAGAGTCGAACATTATATTATTACGGTGAACAATTCCCTTCCTAATGACTTCAAGTCGTTAAAACAGTCCAAATTCACCTAAGATTCCTATCCTCTCCATTGGAACCAGAGAAACCGAACTCATGATTTCAAGAGCCGAGGCAAGGTAAGAACAACATCTAATTTTTCGATTAAATAAATAAGAATAGATCCCCGTCGATAACAAAATACCCCACCCACTATAATTCTGGTTCCAACTGCTTAGTGCATCTGGCCTAGTTTTTCAAATACCCTGCTCTAAAATAAAATACAACTTTTAACATTTATATTATAAATTACTACTATTGACAGTCAGAAGATGTTGAGTAATTTTCCTTAAGGCGATGGAGGTGTAAGGTATTGTATTGGCGTAACTGCAAGATAACTGTGTATCATTTTTCCTCCGAAATACTTTTCTGCTGTATTGCTCTTTGAATTCCAGTACAAAAGCTGGTTTAAGCTATTTTTGTCTCGTTTTGTTCTTCCGCATAGAAAGGACATGGCTTTCTCAGAATACCCGATCTGTGAACGTCATAGGAGGTACGCCAAGCGTTCCACTTAAGGCTCATTTACCAACTACCTACATTTTCGATGTTCAGCTATTTCTGTTCTGTGGGTTTCCAAGGCTCCTACTATATGATGCTAACTGGCACACTGTCGCAGCGAGAAAATTAAAATAGGCGATTGACCGCCCAATAAGACGGGAATTATCTTCGCTGGGAGAGCACAACTTGTAAAAGAATTTCATTAGGCTAAGTGGCGCAAAACTTAATATAATTCATAAAGAGATAATACTTTCTGTTTCACTTGTGTGACGTCATTATAAAACAAACCAACGAAATTAAACAAAAAATTGTATTTTGACCAATCATAGGTAGATATCGCAGTGAAATTATTGTACAGTATTTTTAAATGTACTTTTATTACCATGGTGCATTTGTTTTCTGGTCAGTGTAGCCACCTTTATACCCCCACTAAATAATTCCTGAGCACGCATCACTGACCACTTTTACTTGTTTTAATAATTTTACATTTAACTAACTTAATGTTTATTCACTCAAGCAATTGTTTTTGCGTATTCAGCCAAACAGTCTGAAATCATTTTGTAAATTATATAACAAGATCTGCCCAAGCAACCATTAATAAATACATTATTCAGAATAGTAATTTTTTTTTCAGAATGGTAAAATGTTCAACATTTTATACATTTGTTAATATTCTGTGTGCAAATTTAAAAAAAAAATACATTAATTTTATTCTTGTTCTATTCATGAAATGGTCCTGAACCTGTGTAGGGCTCTTCTCTATTGGTATACTGACAATCTACATTCGTCTGTGGCAAAATGGTTTGAAAAGTTCAAGTATTCATGATACAAATATATAATTATTACAATATCGTAAGCCAATTTACGGGAATTATATTTATATCCTTATTTTAATCGTGAAATAGTTTATTAAATATCACTCGAGGGTCTGAGATTTCCAGACTCGGTGCGTTCATGAATTTTTTGGCAATTTCAGACTCTTTTATGATATTACTTGTGAAAAAAATTTGAGATTGCCTAATTCGATCATTATTTTAGGATATTAATACAGGCAATATCAAATGTAAGGTATCTGTAGCCAGCATGACCCACCTAAGGTTTGAGCATTTATAGAGGCAGAACTAAACAAGAGTCCGTTCTTGTGGTCCAGTGGTAACCATATTTTCCTCATAGACCCAAGGCCACAGGTTCAAACCCGGCCTTTTAAGGTGTAAAAATCTAAAGTATGACTTCCTTCAGAAGGCAAGTAAAGCCTTTGAAAGAAAGAAAGAAACAAAGAAAGAAAGAAAGGAAGAAAAAAAGGAAAGAAGAAAGGAAGGAAGGAAGGAAGGAAGGGAGAGAGAAAGAAAGAAAGAAAGAAAGAAAGAGAGGAAGAAAGAGAGAGAGAAAGAAAGAAAGAAAGAAAGAAAGGAAGGAAGAGAGAGAGAGAGAGAAAGAAAGAAAGAAAGGAAGGAAGAGAGAGAGAAAGAAAGAAAGGAAGGAAGAGAGAGAGAGAGAGAGAAAGAAAGAAAGGAAGGAAGAGAGAGAGAGAGAGAAAGAAAGAAAGGAAGGAAGAGAGAGAGAGAAAGAAAGAAAGAAAGAAAGAAAGAAAGAAAGAAAGAAAGAAAGAAAGAAAGAAAGAAAGAAAGAAAGAAAGAAAGAAAGAAAGAAAGAAAGAAAGAAAGAAAGAAAGAAAGAAAGAAAGAAAGAAAGAAAGAAAGAAAGAAAGAAAGAAAGAAAGAAAGAAAGAAAGAAAGAAAGAAATGACGAAATGACTGAACCGTCACAAAAAGCAACTCCCCGTGTCCAATCATAGAAAATAATATTATACGTCTGGTGGGACGAATATTTCGTACGCTTGGAATGGTTTCACAGAATTGTATGATAAAGGCAGTTGCCTTACATACAAATGAAAGTGCTGGAGTTAGCAGAGGCCTTGGGCATCTCAACTGAACGGGTTCAATTTTTTTTGACAAAAATTAATTATGCATGAAAAAACTTCCTCAAGGTGGTTCCTCGTCTGTTCACTCCGGGTCGAAAGCCAAATCGCATGCGAACATCGGCTGACAGTTTGTAGATGTTTCGGCGTTTTGTGACTATGCACCAGAAGGGAAACAGCGTGAACAAACTGACTCCGAAATGTGTTCCATCCGCTGTAAAGGTGATGGCCTAAGTTTTTTTTGACTACTCGAAGAAGAAACGCATGAGACTGCAGACTGGATGCTATAAAAACGTTTTCAAAGTCCCATCGCTCAGAACAAACTGACCGATTCCTATTCGCCAGTTCTCGTTCCCTCGGATTACTATCTGTTCCCGAAAATCAAAATCTTCCTGGCTTGGCACAAATTTAATCCAAAGGAAGAGGTCATACAGGAGTTAACGAGTATTTTGAGACTGTCGAAGAAACCCTCTTCCAGGAGGAGTCACGGACTTGAGCAACATTGGAACAAGTGCGCTGAATTTCGAAGGAGTGCGGAGAGGGTCTATGTCAAAAACTAAAGCATGTTGTAATACTGAGCTTGTTCTCTTTTAATATCAAACCAACATCGTAAACAAGAAGCATGATGACCTACAAAGAAATAATTACTCTGGGGGTTTGCAGTTTACATATGATAAATGTGTTATAGCCACTAGAAACAAAACACTACAGAACATCCTATTTCGTTGGTCAATTCTGCTGGCGTATCGATAAAATTGAATAACATGGCCTGTCTTTCAGCGATAAATAAGTTTTGGTTTTTGTAAGCGCAGTTAATGGGTACAGAAACTTCTCTGAATTTGTTATTTTTATAGCTTTTGTTGCATGCAGTGCATTTGTCGTTACGTCAGAGTTTCTTGTATGACCTATTTTATTCTTTTTTAATTTTCTATCTTTAGTTTTTGCCATTTCTGACATTGTTTCAACGATGATGTCATCCTTTATATATTTACTATTTTTTTCCTTTTTCCTATTCTTCTCTACCTACGCCTGTCTCAGGGAGGAACGTGGACTAACACTAGTTCTTTATCGAGGTTTTAGCTTTACTTACTTTTGTTTCTTTTGCGCCCTGTAAAGTCATTTATTTGCCATATAAATATTTAAAAGTACAACTATCAAGCTACAGCAACGACAAAAAAAAATGTTAACCTAATGTAACAAAAGCGGAATAATATATTTTATTACATAGACAATTTCACTCACATAACTTCATCTTAAAATCGGCCAATAAAACGAAACAAAAGTTTGACCAACCGCACCTGGATTGTGGAGTAAAACTATAGAAAAAAATATCAAATCAGTTTTACCAAGCTACGTGTATTTGTCTTGTGGTCAGTGTAGTCAGCTCTATACCTCCACTATGTAATTCCTGAACACACATCACTGGTCACTTTTATTAGAGGCGGTGGGGAGCTATTGATAGCAACAAAAGCATGGATAAGCGACAATCATAACCCAAAATGGAGGGTTCTTCAAAGCGTTTTGGTGAAGCGTCAAATGTGCAAATTGATTTTATCATTAGGAATTCCAAACCACAGAAGAAAAAGGAAAATAGAGACACTGTACGTTATCTTTTTTTTTTTTCCTTAGTTGGTATTAGAAAGTCGACTTTTGTCCGTTTCAGTCTCGCGGTTTCTTAATAGAGCAGATATTCATAAGAATAACATTTTATACAAGTGTTAATATTGTAAACGCGAAATTCAGCGCCTTAATTCTTATTATATTCATGAAATAGTCTTAAGTTGTATTTTGCATTTCTCTATTGCCATTGCTGACAATCATCATTCTTCTGTCGCAAGATTGCTTGAAAAGGTTAAATGCAAATATACAATTATTATAATTTTATAAGCCAAGTTTAGTGGAACTATATTCAAATCCTTGTTTAATTTATTATTCGTGATATAATAAATAAAATTATCTCGCTACATTCGTGAATTTATTGGCAATCTCAGACCCTCTCGTGATAATTCCCAGTTTCTAAAACGGTTGCTACAAGTAGGGAAGGATACAGCAAATTGCGGGTTCTTAAAGAGTTTGGTGTATTTGACGAAAGTGTAAATTTAAAAATAAGAGCAATTAAGTACTGGTTAAGAATAATATGGGGAGATCAAGTCTTCATCAAGCAGTTTGTCTGAGGGAGCAAATAAGGGAAGGGTGGGATAGGGGTTGGGCATCAAAAAATAAGGAAAGGCTTAGACAAAATTGGACTGGGGTATATTTGGCTAAGGGAATAGGATATTACGCGGAATAGATAGAAAATAGTAAACAGACGTTTGTGAGATATAGATAGACAAAATACTGAGATTCAATGCGCAGAAAAAGTATCGTTTATCCAGCAAGTTCAAATAGATCAGGTGTGGGGAAGGGGAATTATTTAGATGTTTGTAGTAGAGAAAAAAGAAATGGACTCAAATGGCTCAGATTAGAGGCTTGGAAAGGAAACGAAATAGTTAATACTCTCGGGGAAAGATTTGCCCACAATGCGGAAAAAGTGGTGCCTGCAGGCACGTTCTGACAGAATGCAGGGTAACAGATTTTATGAAATGAGCATTTACCACCACAATTTCTGAATTCCAACAGAATCTGAACACCTCCCGGAAAATGTTGGTGCATGAGAGATACAGATACATCAAGAATATTTGTAGCGTAGACCGACAAAGAAGGTTAATGGATATAGATAAGAGGGGAGAGATGAGGAGGAGGGTTACAAAGGGAAGGCGGACATATTCATGTTTGTATATGTAATAACTACTCGTAGAAAATGAGCTTTAAATGTACTGATGTGTATGTATATATGTATATATCACGCAAGTCTGTATGTATGTGTATTTTGATTGCTACAAGGAAGGTATTAGCATGTACAGTTGTAAGGCCCATGCGACTGTTGTACTTGCTGGTGTAGCTTTAAACCTGCTACAACGAAAGTCCATTACTTCTGCTAGATAATTTCAATGAGCACATAAAAATAAGTCAATTGTTGCATAATTACGTGATATATTTGAGACAAGGGCCAACATTTTAACGAATGTATACTGAACTTGTTTAATACACCAACGTTACGTTGCTAAAGGTGCCGAAAATGATGTTTAGTCGGTAACCAAAGCTGAACTCAACGCTGGGCCAAAGTTATGCCAGTTGCATGTTGCAATAACAAGATAGTTGCACTGCTGTTGCTACTGTCAGTCGCATTTTCTGTTACAAGACTACGCATTAAGTTTGTATTTCTGTCTGTTATTAAATTATTAAAAGCTGTTAGTAGGCCAATGTTACTCATTTCATTATATTATTAGTGCAGTAAATTTTATTGCATTCTATTGACTGAAGTGTTGCCACTAGTACAGAGGATAATAAAGTCTATAGGAATAACCGCATGTTGTAGAAAAAGTCAAAGATAATATCACAGCTAAACATGGAATTATAGAGGCAGAGCTGTTGGTGAGTGACTGCAAAGCTCTTTATCAAAAACGTGTGAATGCAGAAGGACATCAGCAATACAATTACGACGGAAGTTCTAAAAGCTCTTGGCCTGACCAAGAAAACACAAGAGTTAAGAGATTTTGAAACGCAGTCAGCTTGTAAAGCAGTAAATTTGTTCTAACTTTTTAATACGCTCAGTTATATAAGATTTGTTATACTGTAAAAAACAAGCCTCTGTCTCAGCTTCACCCTCATCATTTGATGTGAACGTTCCTCATATAGGTTGCCATTAAAGGAACTTTCGCTTTTGGCACACCTGTATACCAGATGATATAACTTTTCTAAATTAAATGCAAAATAATAAGTGAAATAGGTCTAATAAATACGTTTGAAAGTTTTTAGGAGTATTTAAACTATAAACAACATTCCATACCTTTTTTTTTTGTCAATCTGTATAAACGTCTACCTTTACAATACCGCGCAGTCTTACCAGAGCTCAAAGTTAGTGTGTTGACACTACAGTAGCATTCCTCAGGCATTCTCCATGCTCAAATCCTGTAACAGATTGCCACAACATAAACAGGGTAATTCATCACTCAAATTACCTGATTCCACAATTTCAATCTCCTGTGGCGTCGCTGTTAACACCACTTAGGGAACGTTATGCATTTAGAGGGGAAGTGGACAGCAGCTCGGCCATGAAACCCTACTCTCCTTATTTCTTGCACATAGTCACTGATAAGATTACGAAATGATTGTAAAGGCTCGGAGTTTTCCTCTGTAAGTATAGCTAACAATAATATCTGTTCTTCACAGTAAACAAACCCACTAAAAATGCGTTGTCAAGGGTAAAATTGTGTTAAAGAAAGAGACGACCAGATGTTTGTTTTAATAGTGTTTAATGCACGTTTTTTGTACTAAGGTGGACACTGATGATACATGAGCTGAAATGAGAGACTTTTTCTAAGGGAGGAAACATTCCAGACCTAAGTTTAGAGTACCTCACCGGCATTTGCAATTTATGATGATTGAACAAAAGCTGGAAAAAATACTCAGTCAGGGAGAACGGTACTGGGTGGAGTTGGTGTCGTTGGGTATATTGATGTTGCAAAGTTTAGAAAAGCATTTAAAAATTATTACAAACTATTTCTCACGAAATGTTAAAAGTATAGGGCATATACTTAAAGTATATATGGAGATCATTTTAAATTACTGTAAAACGTTAACGGTTAAGGATATAATGAAACAGAAGGTGTCATCTGAAAGGAAAATCATCAAGTTTTTTAATTGAATTTGTTTGGAACAGCCCTAAACTCAATGTTTGGTGTCACAAAATGAAGTAATTGTGCTTTTCTTCTACATGTAAAAATCAATCACTGGCACTATGTACCTAGACATGTTGGAAAATTTATTCTTGCCTCAAATCCAACACCTACGGCTGATGTTCACTTTCAGCAAAATGGCACCCGGCCGCTTTGGTACAGAAATTTGCGCAGTATCCTGGACGAGATTTTTCCTGGCCGTTGAATTGGTAGAGGAGAACGATCGCATGGCCTCCAAGGTCCCCTGATCTTAGCCCCTTGGATTTTTCCTTAGGAGGTACGTAAAGGACAAGGTTCGCGCTATCCCAGTCAGAGACCTTCTGGATCTTCTGGAGAGCATCATTATAGCCATCACCAGCTTAATTCAAAATGTTGTAACGTACGTGGCAGAAAATTTTCTGCCTACTTGATGTCGACACTGTAACTGCTAGGGCACACAGAGATGTGGTGATTTGTTTCAACAAAATGTAAAAGTATCCTTTTATCAAAAATTCAGTGAGTTTTCCTTACAGGTGATATTTTGTGTTTTATTATATCTTTAACCGTTAACTTTTTACAGTAATTTGAAATAGATACATTCTAGGAGAATACCTATATATTATATTTTGGTCTTATCTAGTCAAGAATAATTTCTTCTCTCCTTAATACCTTTAATTATTGTCACATTCAAGAAAACTGTCCAGTTCTCCATTTATTTCTTCCGGATAATATAAAAGATGGCCAAGGCTGTTGCATTTCATGCTAAAAAATAGTTGGTGAGTTCTAATTCCAACTCACTTGCCGACCAGGCATTGTAGTTTCGCACACGTGCGGCAGAGAGCAGTAATGTAATTCGTTTATAACGCGCGCACTGAGAATCGCCAGACTACATTAAGCTATATGATGAAGGCGAAGATGAAGATTGGATGATGATGGAACAACGGCGTAATTAATGGCAGGGGAAACCGTAGTACCGGGAGAAAACCTGCCTAGGCGCAGTTAAATTGACTTAATACTTGGTGGAAGGCGAGCAGTCTAACCACTCGGCCACTGCGCCGCCGCTTAGAAAGTAATAAGTGATAGTTTTTACTTCTTACATTCACGTTCTATTTCTATCGTTTCTGCTACCATTACGGAGCGAGAAAACTGAAGCGCTTTAATTTTTTCTGTTTATTAATGGCGCTTAATACAAGTTTATGAAGCAGACATGCATATTTGGCACAGTAAATTATTTAATGTATAAACGAAATCAATAAAGAATTAGCACCAATGAACAGTAAAGAAATAAAATCATGTTTTGGAATACATTTTTACAAAATTTTTCTAAAAGAAAGTAAAAATGTTCAAAAAAGGAAAAATTACGATAAAAGAGTTCACAATTTAAATAACCTGAAATGTTCATTTTTGTTTACATCAGGGTTTCATTCCTAACGACTCTTGATTCGATTCGGTTATTTTCCTTGAATTTATAAATAAACTAAAATTACTTTTCTCTTCCAATGAAGTTTTCATTCCTATTGACTGTAGTTCGTTTCACTTACTCTCCACGAATTTATTAATATAAAGTCGAAAGTTGGATTATTTTTCTCAAACTTGTTATTTTTATAATCAGTTCACAATTTTCAGTTATGTTTATTTCAAGGAAGTTTTCCTTCCTATCCACTTTTATTCGGTTTGTTTATTTTCCTCGGACTCATTAACATAGCTCCAAATGCTTATTTGTTTAGTTAAACGTTAAGATTGTTCTCTTGGAATTATTTTGTCTGGTATTAATTTTCCTGAGATAATTTAATTTCACTGACAAACATTTGTTAAGCTCAATTAAATTACTGGGAAATTGTATCAGTACTCGCTGTATTATAGAAAATAACTGCCGTATTTTATAAATTGACAAACATGGCAATATTTTGGCAGATGTTATTTATTGCAATTAACTTAATATAAAATATTCTCTATATTTAACTTTTTTTTTTGTATCTCCATCTTAGGAAGTAAAAAATAAAAGAAAATGCGAAAGAAACGAATTATTCTTTGTTCTCTGCATTTTCATTTTTGTTTATTGCACCAGTTGATCCTTTTTTCCTTTATTCCTCTTTTCTCTCCCTTCTATTTTTTTTTTCTTTACAAAGAAAGTACTTATACATTTTTCTATCATGTTTCCGTCTATTTTTCCTCTTCTCTTCGAACTCTTTGCTTTATATTCTGTGAAAGAACGAAATAAGTATAATTTTTTTTTACATATTTTTATCTGTCCCCTCATTCCTCTTCTGCAAAAGAAAATATAACAAAATTTAGAATAAATATTTAAGGAAAATATTCATTTACTTTTTTTTATGGAAATTAAGAAATAAATGTTTTTTCCTACCGTGTATTTTTTATTTTTATTACTATTTCTTACCCTTGACCTCTAGTATCGTAACTACTGTATTAGTGTATTTCAGTTCATCTATACAGTGTTAAGAGTTTGACCTGAGCTCTCATTTACCAGGCGAGACAATTCTCGTTTTGTTTCCATGGTTACCAGTGTGCGGTGAATGTGAAGGATTTCCGCAATAGTTACGTGCTGTAATCACGTGCAGAATCCGACTACCAAGTTTGTGCGGAACTTAGGCGCATTATCAGCACAGTAATGAGTATGAAGTAATCTCATTTCCGTTTCCGGCATATCAACCTCTGGGAACACAGGCGCTTCCTAGAGGCGCTTCTTAAAAACTTTCACGGACGCTCTGCAAATTCATGAACGTCCTTGGTCCCGTGACTTTCTCTTTATAATGGAAGGAAAATTCTCCATTAGTTCATACCCGACTGTTTCTTGACTTGTCAGTGATAAGGCACGGAGTTATCTCTGGTGTGCAGGTGTGCGAGAATACAGGCTGAGTAATCCATTACCTTGAGCCTTGTCCAAATAAGCGGCATCCTTCTCACCCTGAAGCAATCAATACATTTCTACACAATTTTTTCTGAATAAAAACTGTTTATATTTTCTCATTCCTTATCACATGGAATCTCTCAAACCAGCCTTAGTTTTATTTCATCGGGTTACAGTTTTTTAGAAATCGGTATTATAAAACACAAAAATTTTTATTATTTGTTTATTGAGCAGACACATAAAATAAATATTGTGAGAGATTTATATAAGATAATAAATCGTTCACTTTGTGAATGAAGCAATATGGCTAAATCAGAGCATTGAACCAGGAAAAATGGCCATAAAGCAGTAATTTAGTTAGTTGCTGGATAAAAAATGTGAAGTATGAACCATTGGTTTCTCCTTCTAATGTTCTTCTTCCACCACTCCATATTAAGTTAGGCCTGATGAAGCAATTTGTTACTGCTCTTAAGGATAGTGATTGTTTCAACTTTCTTGTCACAAAGTTCTCACAGAAAACTGAAGCTAAGATAGCAGCAGGTATTTTCGATGTACCCCCAGATTGGTGAGCTTGTGCAGGACGAGATCTTTCCTTGGTTCATGTCCGAGTTACACAAGTCAGCATGGTTGACATACTAAAAGTAACAGAAAACTTTCCTGGTAACAAGAAATGTGAGAACTATAAAGAAATTATGGAGGAAATGTTACAACGTTTTAGAAATCTAGGATGTAGAATGAGTGTTAAAAGTGTATTTTCTCAACAGCCATATCGACTACTTCCTTGTGAATCTTGGTGCAAGTGAGCGGTTTCATAAAGACATTAAAACGATGGAAATCACAATCAAGGTCATTGGGATGTGTAAATGATGACTGATTGCTTCTGGTGTTTGAAAAGGAACACTAATGAACGACATATCAGGTCTTAGAAAAAAAGGGGGGGTTTCTTCTCCCTAATACCAAAATGCTTGGAAATTCATAATTTTGGCACATAACTCTCTTTTCTTAATACATTGATTAATATCTAAGTTAAAAATAAACTTACAGTAATAGTTTTGTCTTAAAACTTAATAATATTTCATTAAAAATATAAGCACATTATTACATTTGATGTGATTTTGTTTAAAAACCTAGCCCGATAGAGTGAAACTGAAAACGGACTTGAATTCAAGGTATTCATATTACATATATCCAGGTGGAAAAAAATGTAGACCAGTGTAAGACAGCATGCTTAGAAGTTAACTACTAATTCCAAGTTATAGAGTGAATAAAGAATTTTAATACCACTTTTATACACTTTTAGGTTGCTTTGGAATCTGTAACTTCTCGTTGTAATAATAACTTTCAACGTTTACGTGGATTGTGTTGCAAAGTTGACTTAAAATTTCAGAGTAAACGAAACAGCTACGTTTTCTTGTAGAGACATGCTTGTGTCCCAGTTTACTTCTGTCGAAGAGTAATCACTACAAAAATAGTGTTTTGAAGACTTTTAGTTTTCTTTAAAGTAATATGTTAATACGTAGGTTCGATAAAAAGTAATGGCAATAGGGAGCTCTATTATGAGAGGAAAGCTATCTTGTACATTCCTTAAATGTAATCTACTGGCTAACACGCACAGTCCTTAGGCGATCAACTTCCAGCAGGAACGCAAGGAGCTGAATGGTGTGGTTGTCTGTTTGGGGCCTTCCTGAAAGAGGAATGTCCTGAACAGCATCCTGCCTGCACGAAACACTTTCACCCATTTTGCCCCTGTGCTATATGGCAACACTGTATCACCACATGCTTCACGTGGACTCTTACAACAATCTTGAGCACCAAGACCACATGCAACTTAATTTTGATACACAAACGTTGTTCTAGTTTCAAACATATTGCTAGAGAGCTTGCACTGTCCACCTCAACTTCAAGACACCGCAGTAAATCACTGAACAACTGAACAATGTCGTCATTCGCTGTTGAAGGTAGTCGAACATCCCAGTATCGATACCACACAATCCTGTCTCTGACAAGGATGAAACCACTGCCAGTGTTGCCACTAATTTTTATCCAGCTCTAGTGTTTTTTGCATTTCCCTTTCAATATTTACAACACATTTAATTTTAGTATTTAGTTAAATTATTTACAATTCTTGTTTGTATTTATTTATAACTGTCCTCATTCACCATTAATTGTATAATGATCTAGGAACCAGCTCTTTATAACATTTTATACTTGTACATATGTATTTAAAAAAAAATAGCAATGACGTTTTTGAATAAGAAATTTCATTAGGATGTGCCGACAGCGCTAAACCCGTTTCTTAAATGGCGCGCATTACTTTGGTAGTAGTTAACAGAGGCACAACGACAGGGCCTGTTCAATAAAGAACGATTCTACTTTTTATAACATACTTTTACTCATCATAATTTAGATAATCCTTCTCAAAGTGTTCCCCTTAGGATGCAACGCACCTGTCTCAGCGTTTCTGTCACTCTTCAAAGACATGCTGGAACCCATTTTTGACAGTTCCTTCAGAATCGCCACTCTTCAAGGACATGCTGGAACCAATTTTTGACAGTTCCTTCAGAATCGTCACTCTTCAAGGACATGCTGGAACCAATTTTTGACAGGTCCTTCAGAATCGCCACTCTTCAAGGACATGCTGGAACCCATTTTTGACAGTTCCTTCAGAATCGCCACTCTTCAAGGACATGCTGGAACCAATTTTTGACAGGTCCTTCAGAATCGCTACTCTTCAAGGACATAGAACTCATTTTTACTGGTCCTTCAGAATTGTCACTCTTCAAGGACATGCTGGAACCCATTTTGACAGGTCCTTCAGAATCGTCACTCTTCAAGGACATGCTGGAACCCATTTTTGACAGGTCCTTCAGAATTGCCTCCGCAGCCTTCAGCAACTGCTTCTATTGATGGTAAAAGTCTCCCACGAAAATGATCCCTCCTCAATTTGAATGAAAGGAAAAAGTCACACGAGGCTTAAATCTGAGACATAGGGAGGGTAAGGGACACACTTTACATTGCTTTTTGTGAGATATTTGGGTTCTGCAAACGTGCTTTATCGTGGTGTATGTTGCACGGAAATGAGGCCTACCAGAGTTTTCAGGACGTTTCTGTAGTACAGTGTGTGTACAGGTACGACATACTGCTGAACCATTCCTTAAATATGGAAAAATGAGATGACCATAGCTTTCCCAGCAGAAGCAGTTGGTGATGATGGAGATTTACACACAGAGCTTTGCTGTTTGCTGTCAGGGTAGAAATAATGTAGCCAATCTTTATCAGTAGCGAATGTCTTTAAAAGAAACTCTGTATCTTCCTTAAGCTTCATCTTCAACTGCGTGTGAACGTTTTGCAATCCACATGTCTCATATGCAACTTTTCAGTTATAATGTGTAGGTGACATCCAGTGAATTTTTCAGAAATTCTGACAGTGTTTTTATGTGAAGAGGAAGAAATAGGTCGCATATCCTGGCGAACTGTATAAGCACTGTAGCATGGAGGAAAAAACATCTGCCGCCTACCTTTACCGACTCTATGTTTATATTAAGCTAATATTGATACTTTATTATTATTATTTTAATATTACTTTAACTACTAAGTAATAGAGGTATTACTTTTAACTAATTTATTTAAAAAATGCACCGTTTTGTGTGTTATGAAAAGGTACGTGCAAAGGTCGTAAAGTTAATATCATGTATGTTAATCTGAACAAACACACTCATTTATTCACGTTATTCCACGATCCTCTCTCACAATGTCAGCAATGGTGTTAATGTTTTCTTCCGCTAGAGCCCAAACTGAACTTTATGTCCACATTACTTCAAAATTGATTGCCTGTCCTCTTTAAAAATTTTAAACTGTCTGCTAACTGTGCAATAAGGAATAACAAACTCTCTGATGCCTCCTGTAAATTTCAATATATCGAAGTGAAAAAATTGTAACAATTAAATGCTATGTTCACCTCAAAAATATTTATTGAGAATCTTGTTAAAATGCATTTCTTTTCAAGCAGTGAGAAACTTTGTCCTCAAACCTCTCTCTTAGGCTCTTTAAATAGCAGAACTTTCATTAGTGAAAGGAATTCACGGCTACCTCGGGCATACCAATGCCAGGAAATAGTGAGGATGAGGGAAATACCCTAGTTTTAATAGTCCTGGAGAATGACCTTGTATCGAACTGCGGAAGATAATTTTAGGAAATTGCGGTGGGGGTAACTTCTCGGCTGCATACGTGTAACAAACAATTGCAAGCGAGAAAGATGAGAGCGGTACAACTGTGCAATATACTGTCACTACAATGTGTTCAGTACGGAAGTAAGAGAGATATTAATCTAATTCCCTATAAACGCATAAACAGAAAATGAATCGATCAGAAATCACTGCACATCTTTCATATCTGGAAAAACATCTTGTGTTGCTTGTAACTAAGAAAAGTAAGCTTAAGTACTTTAATTGTGTGATAAAGAAAGTAATAAATATCTTAAATACCGAATTTTATGAATAATTAGTCATATTGCACTGTTTTTACTTTTAATACATTTCTATTTCAATTATATTACTACCTATTTGCAGGATTTTAAGTGTCTTTTGCCCGCCTATTTTAACCAAAATAAATGCCTGAACTCCGCGTTCTGCTTGTTAGGAATATACTTTTTTCCGGTATCTAACCATTGCGGTTTATATCTCCATAAGTAATAATATTTTTAATACTTAAACTTCATTAAGGGATTATTTTATGTTCTGCAAACTGCCGAGAAAGTTATTTTTTCTTTTAATCAGATGCACAAAGAACGAACTTCAATATGACTAATGTCAATATTTGGTGACAAATGCGAAGCGCTCCACAAACTCTGTCAGTGAACTCTGGTTCGTTGTTTTCGTAGCTATATATTGATTTGCATGTGTAAAATACGTTAAAACACGCATCAAAGGCTATTAGACAACCATGGTTTATCATAGTCTTTTTCCCGTCTAGATTACTTAGAAGTTCAAGCTTTAGACACATGTAGCATATCCTTAACTATTTACACACCTAAAAGTCGAAAGACCGCTCGTGGTGCTGTGTTTGTTTGTGCATAAAAAGTGTTGAAATATTGCACGTGGCTACGTTACCGGTCTATAGTGAAATATATTGACGTGTTATGCTTTGCATCAGGGATGTGAAAAATGGTGGCACTGCCAAACGTGTTTCGTTTTCTTTTATGCTTTCTCTGTATCTTGTGCGCATTCTTGAGTTATATTTATTTTTTTTGTGAATTCTGAAAGAATTGCGGCTGTGCCTATTGAAAGTTTTCCGAAAAAAGTCATCAAATCTCAATCGATCCTACTTTCTAGGCACATGACACTGAAACACACACACACACACGTGTGTGTATGTGATGTATGTGTGTATATATGTATATGTATATATGTATATATACATATATATACATATAAATGTCTATTAATGCTCTAGCTGTCCAAAGTTTTTTTTTTTTTTTTCAACTTTGCATATAGTGATCAATTAATAACCGATTCATCGAGTTCTTTAACCAGCAAAATTAGACTATTTGGAGCGGGGTTAACCTTAAGAGAAAATTTAAATATCGCTCTATTGGCCACAATTTTTTTTGTTAATGAAACTCGGTATATGCTATTAAATAAATTAATTAAATATTTCCCGAAAATCAACAAAATCAGGCTTATACCCAACATTTAAATATCGCTCTAGCGGCAACAAAATTTGTTTTTTCACAGTGAAATTTGATATATACCAATTAAATAAAAAAAAACATATTTCCCGAAAATCGGAAAAATCGGTATATTAGGATTAGCCTTAAAACCGAATTTTAAACATTGGAGGTTAAAGCGCATTATAAAAATGATTGGAATTATAAAAATCCCATGTTTTTTTATTTCTTTTAAGGAAACTCGGAACAGGTCATTTAAATGAAATAAGATAAACAGTCAGTTGTCGCATATTGTTAATTAATAGTATACATTATCTATTGGGTTTACGCAACAACAACAGCAACAACAACAACAACAACAATAATAATAATAATAATAATAATAATATCTCAGAAAGTGTGGTTTCTCTTTTGTAATATTTACCTATAGATTGTAAGAATTCTATTTTTGTTCCCCTTACTTTTGAAAATTAGAGTAATTTCACCATAGAGATTTTATTTTCAGGTGATTTTGCAGGAAAAAAAAAAACAACCAAACTAATTAAATAATTTATTATACTTCAGTTTTTCTTTTATTAGAGAGCATTACAGTTTGTCATGCTATTTAACACACAGTAATGCTATTATTTATTTAATTAATTAATAAGGACAAAATTTAGATTTTACATTCTATTTTGAAGTTATTCTACTTGCTGAGAAATTCTTTTCCTACCCCCGCCCTGCCTTGTTGTTTCCATCTCAATATGCAGCCATCATTGGAATTATTAAAGGTCCGAACCTATTTGTCTATAGCTCAAGCAATGATTCACGCTGTCAATATCCAAAGATTATTACCAATGTAAACATTTGTGCCTGCGCAATACAAACACACACACTTATCAATACCAGACTCTGACATTCCAAAACAGCGATAAGGTATTTCATCCGGCGAACAGCGGAAGCCGATTGTGAAACAAATGTATAACGGTGCTTGTTTAATGAAATGTAAAATATTTGGCGTGAAATATAATTCATACATTACCTTTTTTTTTTTTCTTTGTACGCAATCTAGGTTCGAACCACGTCTCTCCAAACATTAGTTAGAGAACCGTAAAAATTCAATTAAATAATGCAAATTAAATGACCAATAACTGTAATTATCGTTAAATGAGACCATAAATACAGAGACGAAGCGAACACTTCCCTCTAACCGCCAATAATTGCAACTTTACTCGTTTGTTTCGCTTCCCGGTGATTCGTTACTACTAATGAAAATGCTACTTTATGTGCGTTTTATGGACGGTTTAAATTTCGCAATTAATATGCCTGTTAATTAAGTCTGAATAAAAGAGATGGTGTTTCAAAATGCATTAATTAACGCAGTTAAAAGATCATTTGAAACTATTACTAGAATTTGGAAATCAAAATCAAACTAGAAAAAGGCATTCGAACCACGAATCTTCAGCCTTCCGCGCTGACGCTCTAGTAGTTAGGCTACAGTACCGCCACGAGTAGCCGAGAGCGTTAAGATGCGGACTCGTGAGCGGGAGGTCAGGGGTTCGATTCCCACCATGACCGTCCTCCCTATCTGAGGAGTATTCCAGGTTTTCCTCAGCCCTCATAAAT
This sequence comes from Metallyticus violacea, assembly GCA_030762175.1. Taxonomy (NCBI): domain Eukaryota; kingdom Metazoa; phylum Arthropoda; class Insecta; order Mantodea; family Metallyticidae; genus Metallyticus; species Metallyticus violacea. The sequence goes on from CM060844.1 coordinate 21,950,433, forward strand.
GGCAATGACGGGGAGGTACCCTAAACTTAAGCCTGAATACGCTTCCTTCTTTAAAAAAAAAATACTCCTTTTTTTAATTTATCATTTCATTTCATGTATCAACAGTGTCCACCGTCTGTGGTACCTGTGTAGTGAAAACGGGCGTTAAACACCATTAAAAAAAACTAAGCCACTGTGTCTCCTGGATGTATAATAGGTGATTTTTCCTTCGCAGGACACGTTCGAACCGGTACCGCAGTGAACGGTAGTTAGAAAGTCCGCAGCTATGTTCGTCACTTAAGTTATTACTGACACTTAAACACTTTAAAAGGTTCATTATCAAGCTACCTTCATTTTCCATACATTCTGGCATCGGCTAATGAAATTAACCATAACCTCTGCAGTTCTTTCTGAGAAATAATTTCTTTGAAAATATTATTTTTCAGTTCATCTAATATGTGTAGATTTCTCTTGTACACTTTTCCCTATAATGCCCCCCCCCCCGAGATAAAAATTGCATGGCGTTTAATCGGGGGACCAATGCCATATATTGATAGTGGTGACTATATCGTTGAATATTTCATGATTGCATGGAAGGAAATATTGATTGTATGTGCCTTTGCAGAGTCCTGTCGGAAAGTCATGAACATACGTTCCCTCACAGTTAATTCACTGAATAAGGGTTGCAAAGTATCTGCACATACCTACCACTATTAATTGTTCCTTCTTACAAAAAAGTGGGCCTATTATTCTCTCGCTAATGGCGCACCACGATCATACAGAATCTGTAACTTCCTTCCTCCTAAAGTCAGATATTGTCGGAAAATAAAGCAATTTAAACGTAGATTAAATTGTTATCTGAACGCTAGGAATACAATATTTAGTCTCTTGCTTCCTCTTCTTTCTCTTCCTCCTTTTCTTCTCCTCATCCTCCTTCCGTCCCCCTTATCTTGAACAAGTGAAATTCCAACACTATCTTTATCAATTTTCTAACTATATTGAAATAGCAATGTTTACATGCAGTATACGTCTTTAGTTTGGTTGTTATGTATTTTATATAACTATGTATATTGTACTCTGTATTTTTAATGTTTTTGCCTGGTATGGTAGAAGAGAAGACCCCGTGGCTTTCACTCTTAATATGTTATACAAAATAAACAAATAATTATATAATCACCATATCAACAGCTAGAACCTTACAAACTACCCAATGTATTTTGGAGTTGGCAGATTGAAATTCTTTCCGTTGTCACAGTCAAGGATAAAAAAATACAAAATAAACATTTAACAGGATATATTGACAGCTCTAAACGACTCCTGAGCTGTTTAAGGTTTCGATTTTAAATGCATAACTTTTAGAACATTTGGATTATGGACTTCGGGAAGTAGCCAATGCTTACTTAGATGTTTATTTAATTGCATTGGATTATGTCGTCCTTGCAGGTAAATAATACATTTTCATTTAATTAAATCTAATAACTATAGAGAAACGTTTTCCCCATAATATTAGAATACTGTTCTCCTATATATATAGTAATTCCAGACCTATGTCCATATTATATTTTTTTATCCTGTATATGTGAGGAATGTTTCCCTCCAAGTTTTAATATACCTTTTCGTTACACCTATATACTTTATCTTTTACAAGTTTTTACATATAAAAGATATAAAACGTAAAACGTAATCGTAAAAGTAAAACGCAAACCGTAATATATATTACGTTTTTTTCTCCATTTTACAAGTTTTTACACATGAAAGATATATATTACCTTTTTTCTTCATTTTACAACAGTTTTAGATATAAAAGATAAAATATACAGGTGTAACGAAAAGGTATGTTGAAACTTGGGGGGAAACATTGCCCACACATACAGAATAAAAAAATATAATTTGTACATGAGTCCGGAATTACTTTATTTCCTTGTTAGAACTCTCTTGTACCATATAGCAGAACATTAAAAAACACACGGGGGAGACAGAATATTATATAGAAATGCTCAATACGTCCTCCATTAGCACGGTTACATCCACATAAACTCGGCATCGTATGGGCTCCCTGATGCGCCCGGAGCATCTCGAATTCGAGGACGAAGACTCTCTACACCTTCGGTTAATCAACAGATCATGTGAGCATTTGTGATCTCCGCATTTGAATACCTTATTTTATTGTACCTAGAATGAGGTCCGTAAACACACAGAACTGACACTACGTGCTCAAGCTATGAAGTGAGTAGCATAACAAGCAAACTGCGCGGTACAAAACGATAACAACAACGGTGAACCTAGGAAATAAGAGGGGTTACAACACCCCGAACCGGTTTAACCCCAGGTAAAAGGAAGTACCTACTTTGTGAATTGGGCAACTGTTTTGTTGTGGGGTTATTGCCACAGGACAATTGTGCTTGCATATCGCATCGTATAAGCGGAGTTGGAGACAAAAGGGCCCTAAAAGAAACAACGTTTTCTGGACACATGTTCATATAACACATTTGCACCTTCTATATCCCCAAAGTTTGATATATCTCTTTATTACACTCTGCATAAATAACAGATTGCAAAACTATTTTTGAAGCTAAAGGGTCAGCTGCTTTACAGAGCTGTTCCCATGGAAACCAATAACTTGAGATTAAATTGCTCATTAAATATCCGATTACTGTGGTAGCAGAGCCAGGAAGATTTTCTTCGTATAGAGGTCAAGAAGGGGTGTAAAGAGAACGGGTCAGGTGTGGCGGGATAGCCGGAACGCGCCTGTGCTATTTTTGTGGTGAATGGGAAAACCTAACAAACACGTCTTCACTCTCCGCCATTCATTCCATGTGTAGATATCTGGAAGCGTTACAGGCCTGCTTGCCATGGCTATTAGCCGAATTATTGTAGGCAGAGCTGCCAACATTTGAAAAAGGAAACTATTAATTCTCGTGTTAAATAGAAGCATTATTTCCAGCTGATTTGTTGGTAATAATAAGATTCTACGGTTATCTTTTTATGATGCATGTTCGATAAACTAAAGCCAGTCTTTCATAGAAATTAATAGCCTACTACTTAGTGGGATTAAAATAACGAACCAAAAATAATTATCGTTTATTAGCAAGAGTTGAATTGATTTGGTTTAATTGCGGACGCTCTTTAACATCTCATATCATTAGCGTCCCATTCAATTCATGGTGTGAAACGGCAAGTAAATTTTACTCAGAGGTGCCTTCTTTCAGGCTTGAGGTTCTTTATCGTGCCGTAAATGTACGACAAGGAACTCACGCCTTTACTTCCCTTCCGAAGGAAGCCATACTTAGGAGTTTTATCCTTCGACTTTGGCCGGGTTTGAACCCGCGATCTTGGGTTTATGAGACAAGTACGTTACCGCTAGACCACCAGGACCGACAGTATAGAAAGTAAATGCACTCACTTTTTAAGTTGATGTTTGTAATTTCTCCTTCATACCACTAAAACTTGGAAACGAAGCATTTTTGGGTATTAATTTGTTAAGAAAGAAATGTTTATATCCTCTATCACATCAGGAAAGTGGGAATGGTTCTTTGTACTTGTAAACTAAGCGGAAATTTAGTCCAACATTATAGCAGTTGTTAAAAATCAATTTGTTTAGTACGATCTTATAAATAATCCTTTTGTTCAGTTCTATTAAGCAACCTGTGTAAATAGTTAGAGATCTCTTTGACTCCCAGCAACTCTTAGTATGTTTTCTAGTTCTTCTGAAAAAGTTTCAACTTTTTGGTATTCTAGAGTTGAAATAAAGTTGTCACTAGAAATTATGTAAATATTAAAAAGTGTGGTTTTGTCATGTGTACCCTAGGCGGTTAATATTTCGCAGTTGTTTTAATAAAGTAAATGCAGTTATAGCAACACTTAAGACCAGCTTTCTGGTATTTCTAATTAGTTACTTCTTGGAGTCAAGAAGTTTCCATAACATACTTTAAATTTTTTCTACTTGCTTCTAGCGGAAAAAGAATAAAAAGAAAAAATATAGAGGCTTAAACCTTGGAGGGAAGTTAGGATTTATTATTCACGGGCAGAGTAATCCTCTTGGATAAAACTTTTTAGTTCCCTTTGCATTAGGATACATTTTGAAGAGTTAATAATAGATAAGGTCAGTTTTGAATTTCTTATTCAGAAGCTTTAAGACTAGTAAAACAGAGGAAAGGTGGCTTATAATGTTTTAAAATTCTAAGTTTTTGTAATAAATTAGATAATTATTTTATGCATGGCGGCTCGCTGCATCATAAATATGGAGAGCGTATCTTTACAGCTGCTAGTACTGTACAGGGTGATCCGTTTGAATGTCGGAAAAGTAGAACGTTATTGCACATATCTCTGAGCGGTTTGTTCAGATAGGAGGTAAGTTTGAGTGGGAGTGTTTCATGATGACAAAATGGTGGTAACGCCCTCAGTGTGTTTTATGGCATGTTGCAAGATTTTCGAAAGACCCAGCGAGCTTATGGTCGTGAATATGCCCCTTCATATCGAGAAGTACGAGTGTTACAAACGACTAATGCTGGTTTATGGTGTTAGACTTTTTTGCATGAGCAAATGTTTAAGAAACATGCGATGCGCGTTTCGTATTTATTAGGAATACTATTTAAAACGAGTTTCATGCGCTATGTTTTGTATAAAATATTAGTAATGTTAACGTAGATTTTCTAATTAACTACTCTGAAGTCAATACCTCTTTTATTATTATTAATTATTTTTTTCTATGCAGGGTTGCTCCGTCCTGTCGATTGGTTCAAGCTGGTACCCGATGAACGCAAGTCAGAAAGTCTTCAGCTGTCATTGACGCGTAAGTTTTTATTAACACTTAAAAGGTTCATTTACTCACCATTATCAAGCAAGATGATGCTGAATATAATTCCTGAGTACACATCACTGACCATTTTTCTGTATTTTCAGTAATTGTAAATTAAACTAACTTAATGTTTATTCACTCACGCAGTTGTTTTTGCGTATTCAGCCAGACGGTCTTAAATAATTTTATGTATCAATATCTGCTTAAGCAACCACAAATCTCAGTAAATACGTTGTTCAGCATGGTAAAAATGTTATCTGTTTTATTTTTCTCAGTTGGTATTAGTAAATCGAACGGCTGCGATTGTAATGATCGATTTTGTCTATTTCAATCTCATAGTTTCTGAATAGCTAGGTATCCAGAATTAAGTATAAAAGTGTATACAATTGTTAATGTTATGTGCCCAAAACTCAAACATATATTACTTTTATTCTTATTCTATTCATGAAATATTCCTAAACTCATGTTTGGCTCTTCTCTATTGGCATTACTGACAGTCGACATTTGTCTGTTGCTAGATGGTTTGAAAAGGTTAAGTATTCATAATAAAAATGTACAATTATTTTCATATTTTAAGCTATACTTAGGGGAATTATATTTAAACTCTTATTTTATTCGTGAAATAGCCCTAATAAATCACTCAAGGGTCTTAGCTCCCCAGATCGGCAATCTCAAACCCTCAGACCCTTTTGTGGTATTATTTGTGATTAAATTCTGCTAATTCAAGAGCTAATGTAAATTTATTAATTTTGTATTACTTCTGTAATTATGTGTTCTTTGTAATATAATATTCATTTTATTACAGAACTTTACATTTAATTTATGTAAATTTTATTATACAATATGTATGACATATAGGTTGAAGTTATAGGCAGCGACTGTCCTCATCACAATGTATAAAATGTTTATTTTGCAATAAATCTGAATGTCGTTCTCGTTTCAGTTTTCGAAACTGCCGCGGTGGTTGTAAGTGGGTTTGAAGCTCGTTGGTGTGATTTAAGAAGGTGCGATGAAGTCGATTATAATAGGAGTGAAGGAAGTTCACTCTTTGAATGTTTAAATCTTACATATTTTTCTTAAGGCGAAGAACCTTTGAATTTTGAAAGGTTTGGATCCTTTTTAGTTGTGAATCGGAAGCCGAACTCCATATAGTCAGATAGGCCTTATCAGTGAGAGGTAGATTAGTCTTTTGAAATAAACTGGAAACGGTGATGATACTTGAAGCAGGTGTTTTGGTTGAATTTTAACGTAGTCTTTTTATTTATGTGCTGTCTATAACTGAGTTTTTTATCCGTTATGATTCCGAGATAAGATGTGGATTGTACTAGGAGTATTCGTTATTCTTCTAGAGAAATTATTTGATTTTCCTTATAATTTTATAATGAAAATATTTTGGTAACGTAATATCGTAATTTTTGCTGTGGTAGTTTTATACAACTAGTGTCAAAGAGCAGCGTTTTATTAGCGATTTTGACCAGCAATTAAAATTGTTTTAAAAAGGAGGCATCTTTTCTAATTTACTTACATAAAATTCCATCTAAAACAAATTAAATATTTGATGTTATATAAAACTGCTTTATTATGCTTTAACCATATGTGTGACATTTTCAGTATATATTTTTCGATTTAATATTATAGTTATAAATTATAGATAAGGTGTCATGCTTTGAACAGTATCTTAGGACACTAACATTGAAGAGTCCTCAGTATTCGATTTGATAAATACAAACACAGAAAACTTGAGGCAAAAAAATATTTTCAATGATATTATAATCTAGATACTGCATTATTAAAACAATATAATTTAGGTATAGTTAACTTTTTACCATCAAATTTGTACTTTATATTTTGGAAAATTGATTTATATTCCCGCAGCAAACATAATCGTTTTAAACCACGTGCCTGTTTAGTTTTGATATAATTTCTGTTAAGAGGGTTAAATTTTAAGTGTTTAAAAATGATCATCAGGTGGCATTATTGAGATATGCCATTACTATTTTCGCAATAATGGATATTTGTTATTGTGAAAACAGTTGCAGCTTAGAAATTGATCGAGTAGTTTGTTTACCATAAGCGTTTAAATAAAGATATTTTGTGAAAAATATTGGATGATTTTTACGATTATAGTAAATGCCTAACTCAATAGCAATGCATAGAATCGCTTCGTTCAACTTTTGGTAATGAAGCACCATCAGAAAAAACTGTTTAAAGTTGGTTTGCAGAATTTCGTCAAACATCGATGCTGTTCGCAATATGGTTGAAGAAGATCGGCATTTAACTTACAGTGATTTAGAGACATCCTTAAATATATCGAAGACTGCAGTACATTCGATTTTCCATGAACATTTAGTTGTGAAAAACATCTGTTACCTATGGATAATTTGACAGAAGTACCCAAAAAAACGCTCCTGTTAAATGGTGTAATGAAATGCTCAAAAATTCCGCCAAGAAACTACAAAATCCGTATACAACATCGTAACAGGTAACGAAACTTAGGTATATTCGTATAAACCGGAAACTAAGCAACAATCCAATGTTTGCGTGTTCCAAGATGAACTGAATCTCACAAAAGTTGTTCGTTCACGAAGCACTTCCAAGAAAATGATGGTTTGTTTCTTCGGTTGTACTGGACATATCACAACTATTTCTTTAGAGGATCCAACAACAGCTAATGCTGAATAGTGTTCAGCAATTTGTTTGCCAGGAAGTATCAACGAAATCAGGAAAAACAACTGAAAGCGTCGCATCATTCTTCATCGTAACAATGCCAGCTCTCACCCAGCATGTCAAACAGTTGATTATTTGAAGGAGAAAAACATCGAATAATTGCTCGTATTCACCTGATTTACCGCGTAACTGCTTCTTTTTGTTCCCGAATGTCAAACAAAAAATGCGTGGACAGCGATTTTCATCATCTCAAGAAACTGTTGAAGCCTTTAAATACCATGTTTTTGAGATACCAACTTCAGAGTGGTAAAAATGTTTCGAGAATTAGTTTGGACGCATGAAAACGTGTATAAATCTTAAAGGTGAATATTTTGAAAAGAAATAAAACAGTTTGACAAAAAGTGTTTTTCTTTTCTAGTTTATGTAAAAACTTAACCCTTGAAATTTCCGAAAACACTATTCAGACACAGCACAGAATCAGAGAATATTTTTGTACGATAATAGCGCGTTAAAAATGTCGCATTATAAAATTTTACAGGCGATGCCTTAAGGTCATAGGCTGCATTTGTTATAAAACGAAGTTAAAACAGTACTTTTTGCCTTTTCCTAGCAGGATTGTGCAAAAGCTCATACAGCTATATCATGAACGGTAATTCACATGTGCATCAACCGGGTAAACGTCACCTCTTGTTTTTCAAGGGGGAATGAAGCAACTACGTGCCTATTATCACCCATACTGCATTGTTACAATCACCGTGTGTGACAACATGAAACTGCGGTGGGAATATAGTAGACATTTTCAGTATCTGCATCAAGTACCAAATCAAGGATTGACAGAAGTAATTAACTGTGTCTTACCTTCTTGCACCTGAGGAGAGCGATGATAGTTATGAGGTTGCCAGGGATTCCGACCAGAATGAAGACGATACAGCAGAAAGTGGCGAAGTTGAGCAGCACGGATGAGTAGCCCTCAAACAGCTGGTCCTCCAGGAGTGGGGTGACTTGAGAAGCATTGCTAAGGGTGTCGGATGCGGTGTATATGTCTGTATCATTCTCGACAGATAGGTCGTGATGATCTTGGGATATGATTCCCGAGCTGGTGAGCGACGAGGCGAGGATGGAAGCATGCCACAGGAGTCCTTCGGTGTCGGGGGCACCGACTTGCGACCCGATACTGCCGTCGTCCAGTCCAAAGCCGTGTACCATGGTGAAACCCCGGTCTATCGGCAACACATTCGTGTTTCACTTGAACAACTACCCTGCAAAAGCTAATTCGCGCTTACAGACAGAAATGTGTTATCGCGATCTAAATTTTATAGGAATTTTCTTTGACAGTTACCCCAAGTTTCATTTGCAGCAATGACACCTTTTTCTTTTACAAGCTTCTTCCTTTCCGCCTCCTCACAGGGATTTCTGTCTCTTTCTAGCTCCCTGCACACGTTTAATTTCCTCTTCCCTCTCAACTCTTCTACTTCTTTTTTATCTTAAAGTTCTCAGAAGAATTTCTTCTAACTTTACGTCAACGGCTCGCGTTACATTTCTAACGGAAATAAACTGAGTCAGATTTTTTTTTTTTATTTCAGCTCGTGAGGCGGTGCTCTAAATGCAATAAAGAAACTTACTGGGACCTCTCCGCCGTAAATCTAAGAGAATGTTCCTCTCCGAGGAGTAATATGTCCACACTGATAAAAATGTGGAAACTGCGCTGAATGACAACGTTATCTTCCCATTTTCAGAACGCACATGCAATCAACAGGCCTTAGCGGAGATAGGGAGAAAGAGCAATACGTTCTGGGAAACAAGAGAAGGTTAGAAAACGCCGCCTTTATACTTCCCGAGGATGTAGTGTGTTATGAAATCTGTCTGACAGTTATTGCCCATTCACATGGAAATAAAACGTCGACACATCTTCAAACATGTGCGCGATTTACACCGCACGCCCACTGGTGTTGACATGTTTACAGTGTCGATTTGAGTTTTTATTGTTCTTTTTACATTTTGGGGGATAAATAGCAACGTGAATGTCCTATGAATGCGTTACTTTTCCGGAAAAATCGACTAAATCTGGATATAATACCAAAATAAAATGTTTACTACTAGTTTCAATTTCGCAAAAATTTATAAAAATCTACTTTTTCTACGTTCATCTACAAGACATTAAACAGTGTTTTTGATTTTTCTGTTGTTGCATACCTGTCGGACACACTTTTTTATTCTCAGCATGTTTTTCTCCCGAACACTTGCAAAAACATACAGAAGATCAACAACCCTCCGGTCAAAACATTTCTCGCATTCCTAGTGCCCCAAAAATACCTGCCAAATTTCCGTGTTGGAACAATCGTTCTAAAAATAAAAACAGATCTCCGCCACACACGCCGATCCGTGAGATTGGGTGAGAAGCGTGGACATGCTGCCTTACCGACAGTGCACTGCCGACTGGCTCCTCCGCTTGCGAGCACCGCTCATATACTGGTGGGGACGCACTTCGACCCGGCGCAGATACAGCCACGTTGAGCGTGGCGTGGGAGCAGCAGGAGGAGAAGGAGAGGGAGGGCGTCGCTACTCCTGCTCGTTATTAAGTTTATATTTTTAATAAGGGGGCGAGATGTCATGAAAAAGGGTGAGAGGCGTTCCTATTGGTTGGATTTTACGTATCGATACAGAATTCCCTTCTTCCCTATAGGGAATAAAATAAAGCAAAGTTTACTTAAGGGCAAGGAAAATGTCACTCTCAGAGATTGACCTTTCGTGAACCGGGAAAAATGTGAATTTCTGGAGATTATTTCTCCACTTACGTAAATCCGGAAATGTAAATCAGTTTTATCGTCTCAGACAGTAAACCTTAAATTCGACTTATTAATAGGAATTTTGGGCTCAAGTAACTCTTCACGAGTGTGGCCGGTTTTTGTCTTGTAATAGACTGCCCCGGTATCCCAAGTCGTTAAGACAAGGAGTTCTTCCCGCCAAGGCAGAGCAAATATTTCACATTATTGTCTGATAAAGCAAATTTTCAATCACCTGGCATGTTAAAAAAAAACATAATGTGCATTAATGCGTATCTAAACACCGAAAATGGATGATAAATATTCACTTTAAGTGGCAGGGGGACAGCAGCATCTCTAAGCGTTAATTTGTAAAGTTCTGCTTGGTTTCGCGCTTGCTTCACACTGGCATATCTCTGCGCACGGTCTTCAACTATTTGCTTTACTGTCCTCAGTCATATTGACCCATGGTAGACAAACACGATAGTCTTAATTGATAAAAGCAATGAGAACTACAGAAGTTCGAATCCTATCGATGCGTGAATTTTTATTTATTATTTTTTGCAAGTAAAGCATTCATACTCAAACAAAAAGCGCAAAGCAACGTCCTTTGTTTTCAAAATACGAGGAGCGTCCTGAAAGTTATTAGCCTGACAAAGAAAATACAAGATATAAGAGATTTCCTTCTTTCTTTTTTTAATTCTTCAGCATAGTCACTTTATAAATCAATATATTTGTTCCAACATTTTAATACACTCAATAAAATAAGATTTATCTTTTAACTTTGAAAAATAAGCGTCTGTCTCAGCTTTAATCTCTACATTTGATCTGAATCTTCGTCCACAAAGCCATTTCTGCAGGTTTGGGAACAAAAAGTAATCCCTGGGAGCCAAATCTGGCGCATATGGCGGATGTGGAAGCACTTAGAAGCGAAGATGTTGCAGTTTTGCAGCAACAATCCCAGACGTATGCGAAGGCGAATTATAGTGATGAAAGAGATCTTTCTTTATCGCAAGGTGGATTTTTAATAGCTGTAATACCCAATGGTGATTCTGTCTTTCTGGAGGTATGTCTACAAGCACAACCCACGAGAATCCCAGAAAACGCAGGCATGTCTTTTCCTGCAGATGGGACCGTTTTTACTTTCTTTGATGCACTTTCACCTGTAGCCACCCACTGTTTAGACTGCTCCTTCGTCTCTGGCGTATCCAGGTTTCATTGAATTCACTGGAATTGCAATTGACAAGTCTAGACACTCTTGCGAAATATTCATTCGAATGCGTTTTTGTTCCATTGTTAACAAATGCGTCACTCGGCGAGCGAAAACTTTCTCATACCCAAAACTCGTGTAAAGTGTAGTGAACGCGGTATATCGAGGTGTTTGCAATGTCAGTCAAATCGCCCACCTTCAATCGGCAATCATTTTGAGTACGGAATTGTGAACTTTTGTCACAATCTCGTTGGTCGTAGCAGTTTTGGGACACCCTGAGCGCTCATCCTTTTAAATAGATGATGTACGATCACGTTTAAATTCAGCAGCGCACTTTTTAACTGTCGAAAACGAATGGTAAGATTCTTTTAATGTGAAATCTTTTGTACTTCTGTTTGAATTAAACCGTGAAAACGAAGAACTGCATCACAGTTCATATTTCAGTTTTATCCATTTCGTAAAAAAATGTTAACACTAGTTTGTTTACACGATCGTCGCGTCTGATACTTTACAGCTCGTCAACTAAAGGATGATATTATATATCATAATAATTTGACTATGTTTACGATATCTGAACCAGATCGATAACTTTTACAGCTGTCCTGGTAAAGCCTACCTGCGCACTACAGCTTAAAACCAACAACTTCATGTTTGAGCGAACGTGAGCGTTTATTTTTTAAGTTGATATGAAGATAAAAATGGAATACTAAGTTTCGTCTATTTAAAGCAATAGTTGCGCATTACTTAGAAAAGTATTAGTATGTGTAATACCAACAGGTCATTTCCTTATTTTGTTTCATATCTGAAAATAAAGAAATAAATACAACTTTCGCATGAAAGAAAAACGTTCAAGAAATGAATCTGGGTAACTAAATCAGCTTCGGGTGTATTTTCCTTCCCTTTTATTCCTCCTCTTAGCCGTTTCTTCTTGTTGTTTGTTTTCTCCAATATGTTTGTAATTATCGAGTTATTAGCGACAAATTGAAGGCAACAAGCACATAATTATTCCTTAAATTAGGACATCTTTTAATTAACGTGCAAATTGATAAACCCCGTTTATAAAATCTGTTTTCTGTTGCATTTCTGCTCTTTTAATCCCAGAAGATTTCCTTACTTTATAAGCATTAATGAATCATTTTCAATTAATGAAAATGCCCAGAACACTTACGTCATCTCCAAAGGTTATTTCGGTAGGTATATAGAGCACTGCAAACTATGCTGGAACAATTATGTGAGCATAGCAAAAATGTAAGGCTGTCACTAAACAAACTGAAGACACAGTTAATTTCAAGCGGACCTGAAACCCCAATAAAAATAAATGGAAGTCCTCACATATGTGAGGAATATACATTACTAGGACAACAGATTTCCTTCCATGATAAAATGGAAAAAAGAAGTACAAAGAAGGATCTCATTTACATGGAGAGCATTTTGAGCCTTAAGTTTACATTGTTAGAACAAACACTTTTTAGAAAATCAGACTCCAGACGCTCGAAACCTGTGTATACCCTGTATTACTATATGGGTACCAGACATGGTCAATAACAGAAAAACAAAATAACAAAATTCAAATATGCCAAAAAAAATGCAACGCAAGATCCTGGGAATAACTTTGAAGGACAAAATATATATAGTATTAATATACCAGTTATCTCAGACAACAGACATTGCACAAATAGCTACCAGAAGCAAATGGCAATGGGGCGGTCAAATCGCAAGAATGCAGGACAATATCTTGACCTACAAGATCTCCATGTGGGATACCCGGATAGGAAAAAGAACACAAGGCAGAACCAAAAGAAGATGGATATATAGATCCAGATTGATCAAGAGTAGCAAGAGGAAGAGAAAAATTGAAATATCTCGAGATGCAACTAGTGCAGGGAGAAATGGAGTATCCAAAGAGCAAATCAGTCAGTGTCTTAAACAGCGTACGGACAACTAGCGTGGAATAGCTCACCACGTTAGAAAAAAGCGAGCTTTCCCTACTTGTTAAGAGGCCTTTGTCTTTAAGGGACACAATAATCTATCTTTATCTTTTACGTAGAGCAAAACTATTATGATTTTATGTTTACTGGTAAAACACCAGAATCTCCCTTAAATTTTAGTAGCTGTGTGACAAGTAAAATTGCTATCTGCCATGTGGTTGTTTAAAAGTTTTGTAACAAAATCCAATTTCACTATAAAAAAGTCATATTATTGTTTTCCCTTGTCCAATTATTCTATCATGTTTATTACATGGTAATTTGCAAATTCTGTCCCTTAGCAAAACATAGTATAAATATTAGAAAGTATGAAGGTTTTATTATTCCCTCAGAAAGAGTTGATGGGAATAGAACTCAGTATGAAACTAAAATGTGGTTGTCTATTGTCACCGACATTCGAAATTATGAAATCAAAACGTTGCAGACTGTTTTTTTTTTCAGAAAATATGTTTTTAATGGGTTTGGAAAGTTTTTGTAAAATATTCCTCTTTGTATAATTAGTTTTTAACCCTGTTATATTTTTACCACGTAATCTCGGCAACGCTTTAGTGCAGTTAAGTGTAAACTAACAGCGCACACGATGTCCCCTATTTTGCGGTCCGGGTTGTAACTGATCACAGTGGTTTTTACTCCTACTTACACGACCAAATGTGTTTTTATCCTGGCAAATAGGGGTTTACCTCGGCGATCTGAATCCCTTTAAACGCCAAATTTAACCGTGCGGTGTAGGCGCCCATGTGAAGGCAAATGCCCTCAGCGCTTTGAAGTTTGTATATTGACTACCAACGTTGCTTTGATTGGCCCGGGTACATTTTGTGGCTAGAGCTTGGTAAGGTGGCAAATATTTGACCCACCATCAAACGGAGGTGAGCATCTAGGCTGCCAGAGGCGGAAATACAAACTTGCTACTGCTGGTCGTGAATCCATCGACAAAATTGGCACAGGCAACCCGTTAAACTACCGCTATAGTTACTTCTTGTGATTGTGTTAGTTATTTTTAGACAGTTGGCACTAAAAGTAGTAATTTTAACACAAGACACTCAAACTAGACACTGCATTTTGTAACACACTGTGCTCTAACGGGGTGTGATGATAAAGACCTATATTCAGGAATTAAAAAGACCGTCACGCGTAAACTAAGCGAATTCCTCACAGAATTAAATAACTTTTATTAAAAAAGAATATAACACTCAAATTAGACCTTGTTAGTTATAGAATGAAATAAGTTATAGCATTACTGCATGGTATAACGGAAACAAAATTAGAATTCTTGCAATCTATAAGTATTACAAAAGAAAATCCACTTTTTTAGAATTATTACTTTTACTATTATTGAGATTAAACCACAAAAAATAATAGTGATACTATTAATTACATGACATATGCTCACTGATAGACAAATAGCGAACGATTAAACATTACATTTAAACATTTTGAAATGTAATCGTGTTTATGAACTCAGCTCTTAATATCATCTTTACATTCACTAAAATAGAGAGAAATAACTGAATGTTTCGAGTTACATTGTGTATTTAAGATGTTCATATGTTTCAGTAAAACAAAAACACATTACTGTTTATAAACTATTACAATGTACAAAGAAAATATACACAATCAACAATAAACAATGGATTTTCTAACAATGAAATTTAATTTAAATGTTATTGTAGTAAAAACATGTAACGCTAACATTTTTTGAAGATTATTACAGAGTTCACTTATATTAAAATATAATTCTCAAACACATATTAGATTAATATTTCACATTTACTGTCTTCACGACGATACTTTTGTTAAATATAAAACATGTGTATTGTTATACATAAAGTTGATATACTGAATGAACATATCCTTTTAATTTAAAACAATAAATTTAAAACAATTTAAACGCAAGAACGCTTTTTAAAATTCGGTTTTCACGTATACTAATTGTCCGATTTTCTTAATTTTCGGAAACAATTTTGCTTAATTTATTTAAATGGTATATACCTAATTTTGTTGTGAAGAAACAAATATTGGTGTCACTATGCTGATTTTTAAATTTTGGGTTTCAGGTAAACTCCTCCTCCTAATAGCCCCATTTCCCTGATTTTCAGAAACTCTTTTTCTTATTTTATTTAAATGTTATATAGTAGTTTCGATACGAAGAAACAAATATTAATTGCACTAGAGCGATTTTTAAATTTTTGAATAACCCCCCACCCTGCTAATAGCCCGATTTTACTTATTTTCGAAATCTATTTTTATATTTTATTTAAATGGCTTATACCGAGTTTCTTGACCTTTTTTTTCAATTGGAGCAGCTAGAGCGATTTCAAAATTTCGCTTTTACCCCCATTAGTTTTTCAATTATAGTCCCTCCCTAATGAACTAACTGTCAGCATTTTAGAAAACTACTTTTATTAATTTACTTAAAAAATCTACCAAATTTCGTTGAGAAAAAATTTGACCACTATAGCCCATTTTCAATTTTCGCTTTAGGTTATCCCTCACACCTAACGATCCAATTTTGCTGGTTAATGAACTCGACGAATTATTTGTTGATTTATGGCTATATTCCGAATTTCGTTGAGAAAAAAAAACTGCGACCGCTAGAGAGAACACACAATGTATGTATGTATGTATGTATGTATGTATGTATGTATGTATGTATGTATGTATGTATGTATGTATGTATGTATGTATGTATGTGTATGTATGCATGTATGTATGTGTATGTATGTGTATGTATGTGTTTATGTATGTAAGTATGTATGTTTGTGCATTTTTAAATACATTTAAATTTTTTATTGCTTTTTTTAATTGTAGGTGCCTAGTAGGCACGATCAATGTAGATTTTGATAGATTAGTAAAAACTATTTCCATTGCTACAACCGCAATAGCTTATATTCCTTGGAAATTCGTAAATGGTAGAAAAAAGTTAAACTATGTAATATAGGCAGTAAAAGTAGGCATTACTCACTGCTACTGAAATAATATTTATTTAAAGACATTCATAAGTTAAAAAAATCTTTAAATAATTAATAATCTAAATATTCTTTTAGTTTTTGTATGATAAGAAAACAATTAAAATAATTTTATATATATTTTTACAGCAAAAATATTTGTGAAGAAAAATATGTAAGACATTTATAAAACACTTCACCTTGATCCTTCAATATTTTTGTATTAAATATGTACAGATGATGAAATACGAGGGTATATCCTTATGTTTCCGGCTTCGCCGGTAAGGTTTATAGCCTTCACAAAACCCTTATCTGCTGTCATACCTTATATGTTAAGTAAATAATTGAAGCTGTAACTTCAGCTCCGCTGTGTTCAGTTGTTCAGATATACTCGTAGTTGTATAAAGAAGGCTATGTGTGGAAGGTGGTGACATGTTAAAAATGCACTATCGAGCTATTATTAAATTCTTCACAAAAGAAGGACTAACTTCAAATGAAATTAAGCAACGATTGGAAGGTGTATATGGGAAAGCATCCCCCTCATATTCTACCGCAAAAGAATGAGTCAAACTTTTTCGAATGGGTCGAGAAAGCATTGAAGACGAAGAGCGTGCAGGTCGACCCTTGGAGGTGCTCACTCACTCCTGTGGAAGGGGAAATTTTGGAGGACCGGCGGCACAAAGTTACAGAAATAGCAGCAAGGTTGCCCCTTTGTAAAACAACAGTCCTTCGAATTATTCATGAACATTTAAACATGAATAAGGTTAGTGCAAGATGGGGGCCTAGACTTCTTTTCTCAGTCGAAAAGCAGCAACGAGTCATCTTTGTCAAGCATTTTTGGAGCTCTGCCGTGGCACGAGAGAGAAGTTCAGCAAACCATTGTTACAGGAAATGAAACTTTGGTCCTCTACTATGATCCCTTGTTCAAAAGAGAATCAATGGAGTGACGCAAACCTGGCGAAGCACAGCTTCAAAAGGCCAAGGTCACAATCAAGGTCATGACTACAATCCTTTGCGACTGTGAAGGAATGCTCTTCATAGACTTCAAGGAGAGGAACACCACAGTAATGGACAGTACTATGCTGGCCTACTGCACAGACTACGTGCTTCCACCAAAGAGAAAAGGCGAGGAAAGCAGAGTGGTGGTGTGCGCCTTCTTTACGACAACGGGCCTGTGCACATAACTCTTGTTGCAAAGGAAGCTGTAAAGAAATATGTTTTTAGGGAGATCGACCATCCACCCTATAGCACAGTTCTACCTTCCAGTCACTATTTCCTCTTCTTAGAACTCAAGAAGGACCTTCAAGAGAGGAAATTTAATGTGCATGAAAGCAACGTGCGTGGTGCTGAGCACAGAGGGCCGCCACATTGTTACGGACGACCTTGTGAACCAGGAGCAGGAGCACTTTATGCAGAACCGTTGCTTCACGATTAAGGAACTCAACAGTCTTATCCCGCCATTGTTGCATGAAATTGTAATGGGGCGTCTGTTGTTCCGAAAATTGTGCACCAGCTGGGTACCAAAGCAATGACTCCCAAACACAAAACAACGCGCATGGGATCAGCATCGACATTTCTGCAGTAGTTCCAGTTGGAATTGTTTTCACATCAACTGTACAGCCTAGATATTGCTCCCAGGGATTACTATCTGTTCCTACACCTCCAAAACGTCTTTCCGATAAGCATTTTTACAGCGACAGAGGTGCAGATAGCGGTCACACAGTGGCTCCAATCCCAAGAACTAGACTTCTATGACAGAAGGATGCGTGAATTGATCCCACAGTATGATAAATGTCTTAATTTCTGTAGAGAATGTGTTGAAAAATAGCTAAACAATTTCTCTACCTGTCCCAATAAATCTTTCCACGAAACTGTGTTTTCCTTCTGTAAACGACCCCAGGGAAACTTACTTTATGGAAGCGACTTTTAAAATGATAATAAAATAAGTGTTGCAATTGTGATTAAAATATAAATTATTTATTCTTTTATAATAGACTTTTGGGAGTGGGAGCTGCAATAGCAGGTAACCGTGCTGAAAAAGGATTTTGAGCTGTCTTTATTATTCCGAATGCTATTATCCTATCATGGGACTACGAGAGCTCACTCTAATCCTGCATTTGCATTCTCTGTTATACGATATTTTATGTAGGTTATTTCCTGGCGTTTTTTAAGTCTACTAACACCATTATAGTATGTTTGTCAGCTGTAGAATATACATTTTTAAGGCATGTATTAAGCGAAAACAGGCAATTTTGACCCCTGACATTATTTACTGGTTGAAGGGAGAGTCGAGAATTGCCTGCAGGTTAGTGGACCCGCAATGCAAATACAGTCCGCGATCAGAGATTGTGTTTAGAAATATTAAACAACTGGAGATAATTACGGGAGATATTGGGGAAGTTGGGGACGCCGAGACGTCTCCTCCGGTAACAGTGGCATATGGAACAAATGCTATTTTTCCACCATGATTCTATGTTCATATTAGCCCCTTTCGTAAGATACTTTTACAAAACACTAGCTATATAGTACTTTATCGTTTATTTCACTATTGCACTATGTTTCTAGCGAAAGAAAGCTTTAAATAAATAATAGTTTGTGTACAATAAGGTCTCCTTTCCTTCAGGAATTATTTTCCTCAGAGTAAGCATATGTGTAAAATATTTAGAGAATCACGAGGCCTATCAGTTAAAGTAAACGTCACTAGTAGAATTACGCAGATTAATCTCTCGCTTAACAGAGAAGCATGTAACTCAAATGTTAGCGCTCGAAATAAATGTAAAAATAAATTAACTCCAAGTCCAACGCACGCAATCATGGCTGCTAAAACATGTCATAATTAAGCCTCACTTTGCATCTCTTAAAATCACTGAAATAATTCAGAATAAGAAATAAGCTCTCACATTTGCGCCCAAATCAAAAATAAGATTTTTGCACAAAAATGTAGACAGTGAGTGGATTTGAAAATAAATTTTTGAAGTTGAGAAGCTTTGTAAAAACTACTGTAGTTTTTACAAATACTGCGCCATCTATGTGCACCTCCATTCGTAGAGCGGAGTATACCATGCAGACGCTAGACGGCGGTTTAAGTAGTGTAGGGAAAGGACAGTGTTCGTTTGTTGTCAAGCAGAGAAATACGTGGACAAGATGAAAGGCTACTATCATGGAAAAAGATAAACTGCATGGTTTTTGTGGAAGGAAGATGTCAAAACTACAGAAATTCATAGAAGTTTAACTGGAGTATGTATCTCCTGCATTCCAAACCGTTTAAAATAATGGGTAATCTGTACGCAAGAATGTGCGTACTGGTCGTGTGGTTTTCCAGGAACATTGAGGTTGTGTTTAAATAGATTATGACTAATAGGCGCATAGCCTTTGATTGCCATGCAAAGCTGCAAACATTATTCACGATCATTTTAATAAGAAAAAGGTGTTTGCACACCGGATTTCACGTGACTTAACAAAGGCAAGGAGGGACAAAAGTTTTAAAATCGATTGTCGGCGACTGGAAAGACACAATGAAAGTCCTAATATTATGGAGAAGCACATTCCACACGCAAGAGAAGAAAGCCCAATCCATGCAATGAAAACATCCAGGTAGTCTCCGGCCCAAGAACCATTTGTGGACAAGCAGATTATCATCGTCTTTTGGGACACTTCAGACGCACTGCTACTGGACTGACTTCCTCAAGGAATGAGTGTCAACAGCGAGACCCTTACACGCAGAATTCAGCAACGGTGAAAGGCGAAGTGTTCCTGCAACATAACAATTAGCGGCCGCACATCAGCAACACTAGGATTAGACTTGCAAAGTCTAAAAACACAAAACAAGAATATTTAATGAACTTTACCTAATACTAGTATTGACCACTTGCCCTGTTTTTAAACGTTTGTAGCTATCACCATACAGTCACAAATAAACTACTGCACAATGTCATCATCTTTGTCATATCTTTATGTATTCGACCTTGAGGCTTTTTACAGTCTTATTTTCATTCCATCTTTTCCTGAGATCGTCCGAAAGATTATTTACCACCTTTTCAAAATTGCTTTCGAAAATCATTCTACCAAGCCAAGCTTGTCCAAGCTTGTTAGCAATTCATTTCAGATTGTATGTGAAATTCCGTAAAAATATCTTAATTTCTCATTTGATAGAAGCTGGTGTAAGCTGGTGTAAGCTGGTTCTTTCTCTTGAATCCCATTTCATAAGCCGTTTATCTGATAATATTTTATATTATGAAATCCCAAGCTTTGCTATACTCTTATAGAGGTGCAAGCAAGTTATCTTTAAATGCGGATGATTTTCTTGCTAGAAGTCCCAAACTGTTATCTATAAAAAGTATGTTATTTTGATTAGGATTTGATAAATTTATATTCGAGGGCTAGTCAAAAATACTGAGAATATTGTTTTACGCAGGAATACACACATTATTTCTCGTAAAGTTGAATGCATTTGCCCAAAGCGTCTGCCAGTCCTGGAACATATGCTGGAAGCCATCTTTTCACATCTTCTTCAAAACCGCATCAGACACTTGTTCACAACGGCCCTGGAAGCACTAAAATTCTCCTTCTTAGCTCCTCTTTCATACAGGGAAAGAGATAAAAGTCACAGGGGCTAAGACTGGGGAGTATGGAGGATGTGGGACATATTCGAAGTTCCCTGCGCACTTCCACTCGCACCATTTTCTTTTCAGGAGTTAATATTCTTGAAACCCACCTCGCAAAATGCGTCTCATGTTCAAGTGATCATGCAGAAGCGAAAAAGTATTGCCATAGGAAACGTGTCTGCAAGTTTGTCAATTGTTATTCGTCCGTGTTCACGAACAATGACGCCAACTATGTTAATCATGGTTTCGTTTACTGCTGATGTTGAAGCACCTGGACCGTCTTGCTTTTTTGTTGAAACACGGCCCTCCTTAAATTCCTTGAACCATCGAAGTGCTGTGGATTGTGGCAGAACATCATCACCATATGCCTGCTGCAACAATCTGTAAGCTTCCATTCCGGATTTCTGTAGACGAAAGCAAAACTTCAACGCAGCTTATTGCTCTTCACGAATCAACTCCCTTTTGTATGTAGGCGACTGGCGAACTGACAAAGTTTGCTGTCCCCTGTGTACAGACGCATGCACTACGAACTTCTGTTTTTATCCACCAATCAGAGTCGATCGGTTTTGATCATGCAACATTGTTTCAACAATAATACTTTGCTGTGCGTTATATAAAAATAATAGCTCTCAGTCTTTCTTGACTAACCCTTATCCCTTTAACGATAAGAAATATCATGGAGTATCTCGTTCATCCATTCATTGTTACGCGTCACAGCATTTCGGCAGTCGCATGATTAATGAATGATATGCACAGTCGCAGAGAATTCCTGTTGCTAAATACTGGCTGGTTCATTTAAAGCTTAACAGCCGGCATTTTGGACTAATTTGATGAAATATATATACCATCAAAATGTTGCATCCAGACTCAAATTAAAAAGTTAGAAACAACAGAAAGTCGAAATTGCCTAAAGAAATAATAAATTATGAAAAATAGCGACTACTTGCGTCACCACAAAATTATTACGAAAGCTTTAACAAACATGTTAAACATGACACATTCCATGTGTCAAAGAGCAGATAAAGTAAAACTACGCGCTTACCATATGAGGGTAGATTCATAAATTTCCGGCCTAACCATTTTCTAGATACGATAAAGACAAAAACTATATTTCACTTTTCAATATAGCTACCCTTTATTGCCAATTCACTTCTCACTTCTCATCTTTTAATTAACATTTCAATCCCCCCCTCCCAAACAGTCAGAAGTCTTGTCTGCAAAATGGCATAAACAGTATCCATCACTTCTTCATCACACTTAAATTTCCTTCCTCGAAGGTCAATCTTGAGTTATAAGAGGAAGAAATAGTCGATGGGAGCTAGATCTGGGCTTTAGGGTGGATGGTCGATCTCCTTGATGCCACATTTCTTCACAGCTTCCTTTGCAACAATAGCTGTGTGCACAGGCAAGCGCGTTGTCGTGAAGACACCACCACCACCACCACCACCACCACCACCACTCAGCTTTCCTCGCATTTCTCATTGATGGAAGTATGTAGTCTGGGCAGTAAGCCAGTATAGTGCTCTCTATTTACTGTGCTCCTCTTCTTGAATTCAATGAAGAGCATTCCTTCACAGTCCCAAAAGATTGTAGCAATGATCTTCTTGGTTAACTAAGTGACCTTGGTCTTTAGAGGCGGTGCTTCGCCAGGCTTAGGCCACTCCATTGATTCTCTTTTGGGCAAGGGATCATAGTAGAGGACCATAGTTTCATCTCCTGTAACAATGGTTTGCAGAATCTCTCTCGTTGCCACGGCAGAGCTCCAAAAATTCCCGACAATAGAATGGCTCGTTGCTGTTTGGACTGAGGAAAGAAGTTTAGGTACTCATTTTGCACTAACCCTATTCATGTTTAAATGTTCAAGAATAATTCGAAGGACTCTCGGTTTAGAAACGCCCTATTTTGCTGCTATTTATGTAGCTTTGAGTCACCGGTCTTTCATAATTTCTCCTTCCACAAGAGCGATGTTTTCAGGAGTGAGCACCTCCAAGGGCCGACCTGCACACTCTTCGTCTTCAATGCTTTCTCGACCCATTCGATAAAGTTTGGCCGGCCAATTCTTTTATGGTAGAATATGAGAGGGATTCTTCCCCATACACCGTTCAATCGCTGTTTAATTTCATTTGGAGTAAGTCCTTCTTTTGTGAAGAACTTAATAACAGCTCAATACTTCATTTTGAACATGTCACAATCTTCTACACATAGCCTTCTTTATGTAACTATATCTGAACAACTGAACTAAGTGGAGCTGAAGTAACACCTGCAATTATTTACTTAACCCGCAAGGCCGGAAACTTATGGATCTATTCTCGCCTGTCACGTGTTCAAGTTTTGAATGTGACAGACCACCTTTATCTCAGAATCTAATGTCCCTAAACTTCTTTCTTTGGGGCCTACTGAAGATAAAAGTGTACAAAACGAAATATTACACGTTAAACAACTCAAAGAAGTTAAACACCAAAGGATTGAAGTCTTTAACATTGCCACTTCCTAATTAGTAAAGACTTATACAAATGTGCTTGGATGTAGGACCAGATTTTCAGCATAGGTGAAGCTATGCGCAAAGTCACTATCCTAATAAAATAAATGTTCATAACAATAGATTGGGATATCTAAAAAGAGTATCGCCCTGTGTGAGCTGTTGAAACTATTTTTAATAACGTCCATTGTTCTCACGTATTTGTTTGTCTGTGAAATATCCCTTTCGGCTTTAAATGTTAAATTATAACAAAATAATTACATGTCCCGTTTTTTTTTTTGTTTTTTTTTTATTTTGTTACAAGTATATGTTTTCTTTGCCACGAAATGTCACGATTTTTCTTTTTTGGAATATCTGTATTATATCTTACTATTTTGATGGATACCATATATTGAGGGTTGTTATTCATTAATGGCAAATCTTCCGCAAAGAATAAATGGCAATTTGTAGATTTCCTTTTATTCATATATTGCCGTGAGCTTGTTTCCATGCCGTGATGAGTCCATTTTCATATACATGATGAGAATAGGCTGGAACCAGCAGTCAAGTGCTCTCGAGGTGGCCATTCCTTTGGAATCCAGTAACGGTTTCTTCCCTGCTGTCCCTTCACAAATAAAACACGGGTACTTAGTGTAGCCAAATTGCTGGGCGGACAACAAAATGATTGCTGAGCTGCATAGTAGCGCCTTGGTGGGGGATAGAACAATACCCTCCTTCTCCTACTACTACTTTTCCTTATTTCTCCTTCCTCCTTATCAACATGAATAAACTACATCCTTCTTGAAATTTACTGAATAATTCCAAGGTTCATTGAGGAAATAAATGAAACTTTTTTTCTAATATTTCATTATGTTGGTATATATTTGATTAGATTAAAATATATTTACATGTATTTATTTATGTTAACATATATTTAATTACATTGATATGGAATTAATTATGTTGAAATATATTTAATAAATTGATATGGAATTAATTACTTTGAAATATATTTAATTAAATTGATAAGTGTTGACATACATTTAATTAGATTAAATGATATAAATCTTTGACAGGTATTTAAATAGTTGAAATGTATTTATTAAGTTCACAGCATTAATTAAGTTGACATGTACATGTATAATTAGATAGGAATATATATATATATATATATATATATATATATATAAATTATGTTAAAATGTATAGAATTAAGTTGG
Organism: Metallyticus violacea; assembly: GCA_030762175.1. Lineage (NCBI taxonomy): Eukaryota > Metazoa > Arthropoda > Insecta > Mantodea > Metallyticidae > Metallyticus > Metallyticus violacea. The sequence continues at coordinate 21,975,061 of CM060844.1, forward strand.
CATTTATTTAATTAAGATTATATATATAATTAGGTTGACATATATTTAAGTAAGTCGACAGGTATTTAATTAGGTTGACATGTATATAATTAGATTGACATGTGTATAATTAGGTTGATATGCATAGGTTGGCATGCATATAATTAGATTGGCATGTCTTTAATTAGGTTTACATATATAATAAGTTGAAATATATAATTAGATTGACTGTATGTAATTAAGTTGTCATGTATATAATTAGGGTGACATATTTAATTACGTTGACATGTACAAGCTGTAAATATTGTAATTTTAATATTTCTCTATTGCCCCTGGGGAAAGCCGTTTGCAGATCGAATAAATACATATTTACATACAAAATCCACTATATAAAATTCTCTAAAACATATATATCACATTAACATACAATTATCAAATTTCAAACAATGTGCTAGGAAGAATGTAGCCATTATTTTGGATTAAGGATGATGTCACTATTCGAAAAGTATGTACTTTTTAAGCAATACTTTCATTGCTTATCATTTATTATTTACATATAAGATCATACTGTTCCTTTCATTTAAATGTTCTAAGGGATGACCCAAACAGTACTAGTTTAAATGTATTAACAAAACTTTGTTTGTACATAGGAGAATCGTTCAAACTTTATAAGCCATAATGAAACTTCAAAATTAATGACCCTTTCCACACAGTAGTAAAAGGTGTATTCCTATTTGATAGACACTCAGGAAGCATGCTTCTGGTTATGTGAGAACAAATAAAGCGCCACTGGTCGATACTTATATGACTCATTCAGTAGAAGAAATAAGGTTGAGTTTGAGAGAATGGTGTAACCGTAAGAAAGAAGAGAAAATGAGGGAGAAGGTTTTCAGACGGAGACTTATACGACTGTTGCCCCCGTTCCGCACCTAGCGCTAATTAATCTGTAAATCACGGCAGGACGAGTCTTTATTACCCGCACTGGCCGTGCCGCCCCGCTTAGTTAGCCATCCAGCAGATTAATAAAAAAATATATCGGGCCAACGGACCCCGACCGGCCGGATATAGGGACGCTACCCCCTGTTCATCATCCTCCCGACCGTCATTAATTTAAATCAAAAAGTGCGTCCCCGAAGCCCTTGTGTTAATTAGGAGCACCGTGCAGAGAAATATCTTCCTCCAAATGTCACCTGGTAAATTATAGCTCGTTTTTATTCGAGGGGAAAACTTGCGTGACATTTGAGGCGATATCTGTAACCTTTTAAATTGCTCAATACGTAACGACTGTGCTAAATTATTTCTTAACACTTTAAACACACAGATTTTTGCCTCAAAGTTCCAATCGGAAACATTTCCGAATTATATTCTCTCGCTTTATATTTGAACTGTACGAGAGTAGGTTAAAAAATTACATAATCCCTTCAAAATATAAAATTGATGGCATGTTTACACCCTCACTTTAAAATAGAGATCTTTCGTGACGGCTCTAAACTAATGCAACTCATACTAAAATTCTAATACCCAGTAGTTAAAAAAGAAAGCCTTTATTCAGTCGCTGGATCATGTGTAATGCTGCAAATGAGTAGACCAGTGTACGGTGTCAGACACAGTTGATGAAGGGAAAATAAAAATAATTTGTAATGAACCGAAATTAAAAAACAAATCTACCTGTACCCCATTCCACAAAAGTATTTTAGTAAAAGTCGTTGTGAAGTATTGTATTGTAACTTTCTGTTCCACGAAAGAAGTGCAACACTTGTAAAGTATTAGTAAAAAGTTACAAGTGACGTCATATAAGAACAAGATGGAGGAACAGCTGTTTGCCATACGTCGCCATATCTTAAATTAGGTTACGTTCATTCCTTAGGGATTTTAATGTATAGAGTTGATTATCGTCATTCCTGCTAGATGGGTCTTGTATTTTTTCTCAGATATAATGATAATTTAAATACTTTATTATGTATTTATCGATATTCAAGCGTAATAATCCACTTTGAGACGACGGGTCCATATAGCTACATTTAGGAGCATCAATTTCGGTAGTCGAGAGATGACAAAAGAATCAAGCTTCCCGATTGCTCTCGGTCATTTATTTTATTAGTCCGTTTGATTATTAATATTTATATTTATTTGCTTATATTGCTTGATAATGGCGTTCTCAGTATAAGCAAAATAATATGAAAATTGTGTCAAAAGACACTATTTTAACACAGAGTGAAGAATGAAAAGAAGTTAATTTCGTGACATGCAGCAAGAACCTTAAAATAAAGACATTTATTTTGTGGTTAGAACACAATAACTAGTGTAATTATAAATTATATATAATATAATTTTGTTCATATATCTGTAAATATCGTTCTTCCCATTTTAATATTTATTTATTTATTTTTAATGTTGTTTTATTTGTATTATTTGTTCCTCTTTCTATATATAATACTTAAGCATGTATTGTCAACTACCCTTGCATAATATATATTTGTAAGGTGTATATATAATTTTATTACACATATTACTATTTTATGTCAAAACTTTCTTTCAGTGTTTCCTGTCGATTATGGTCTTTGGGTAGGCATGAGTGTATTGTATATAGTTGTTTGTTAATTTTATTGAACAGTAGGCTTATAAATGTATTCCTCTTTTTATCAGGCGCTATATCTTTCTTTTGAAAGTTGTGTCATTTTCAACAATTTTCCATTATTCATTTCTATCATGTACACATGTGCTTCAATCTTTATGTTGTTTTCTTTTTAGTTTTTCATTATGCTATCTTCCTATCTACTTTTGGGTTTTCCTCGTTGCCTTCCAATTATACATTTCTTTGGGTAATATTTCTTTTTGTATTCGTATATTATGACCAAACAATCTATTAATTAGGTATTCATAAAGATGGAAAATAGAAACACAGTCATTTTTATAAAGCACTACAAAAGAATGTGTTGAAGCTTTGAAATAGCATTATGTTCCATTTGAAAATAAAGTAGTCATGTGCGCTTTGAGCAATAAAAGACCAAGTTTGACATATTTCATAGCTGGAGTAAAACCGACTCCATCTCTTGGACAATAATGCGGGTATCGATAGTACAGATCAGCACCGCGACGTTGCTGCTATTAAGCATATGTGTTTGTTTATTTGGTTCGTTCCAGTTACGTAGTTTATTAGAGTGGTTTATAGTTGTAAATAAATAAACAGTAGCGTGTTAGGTTTTTGTTTTTTATTGCTATGTTAATATTGATGTAGTGAAATTATACCAGGAGCCTGTGTAATAGAAACTGTTTGCTACAAAATGGGCCGCTCTTGTGTGCCGGGCAGTGCCTTTAATTATAGCAGCACAAGGCATACCATATTTAAATTTCCTAAAGAGCAATCATTAAAGGAGAAGTGGATAAAGATTATACACCGCGTAAATTTTAAAATTAATGATAAAACTATAATGTGTATTAACATATTTTGTACCAAAATTTGTGATTAGGGAGTATATACATCATCATTTGTGACAGTGAGGCTTGGCAATGAAAAGAAATATCAGGAAAAACAAATGAAATGGATTTTGGAGCTAGATGAAGAGAGGTTTAGTGAATGGTGTGAGCAGGATATTATTACATGATTCCAATCCTTTGTAACTTGGTTAAGAAAAGGCAGGTACACCCGTTTATAGCTATTGCCAAGGAATACTATGCCCTTTTCATTCAAATAGATGATGATAAATGTGGTACTGTCCCATCTATGCCTATTAGATTTAAAGTGTCCGGTAATTTGGAAATTAGTGCATTTTATAAAGATTTGTGCTTGCATGTAGAGAAGTTCAGTTCGATAATGGAATGCAGTAGAAGTAAGGAGTTAAAATGTAACAGAAGGAGCACATTTGACAATTTAGTAAGTTGCCTTGCTAATTATAATAATATCTCGTTAATTGAAAGAGTGATTTTATTAACAAATGTTGTCAAGGAAAGTTTACCACTAGATCATGATTTGTATATAGTGAAAATTAATAAAATAAATTTTGCAAATGAACAATTTAATTTTTATTACTCAAATCAAGTTACATATTCAGCAGAGTTCTTGATATGGGTTACAACTTTTTCTAAAACAGCGTATCCGATTTACCTTACTCAAGCAAAATAACATTTTTTGGTGGGTCATATAAAAATTGTTTCAAACTAATGTTTTTAAACATCATGGGGGAGTTCTGGTTGAAGGTATGCTTTCTTATATTTCCATTACTGTAGGAGATATGGGATAGAGCTTAGTTTTTTTAAATGGCACCATGTGTATTTGAGTTAAGAGTTCATTTACCCTCTCCAAGGGCCATTCAGGAGCATATCACACGTATCATTTTAGTCAAGATTGGTCCATCAACAATTCCTGATGTCTCCGACAGGTAGAGCATCAACTTCTGGAATAGCTAACGTTTGTTGCGGAATTATTGGTGGTACCATTATTGGACCATTCTTTGCCAATGGTAACCAATAACATATGTTATGTCAGATTCTTAAGAAACACTCTTCTGGTCCCTTTAAATAACAGCATGGTCATGTAGTGTCAGCATGACGGATGTCTAGCACATAACGCCATATGAGCACGACGCATTCTGGACCGTAAATACCTTGATGGGTGGATTGGACGTGGTGGACCAGTTTGTTGGTCTGCTCGATCCTCTAACCTTACGTCACTACAGAGTCTTTGGGGAGCGGTCAAGGATGCCATGTATCAAGTGTTTCAACACCAGAGGACATGCAGCAACGCATTATTGATGCTTGATCAGTATCCAGGAGGCAGTAGTAGAACGATCTAGGGTGTTCTTCATTCACAGAGTGGACTTACGTATGAATGCTAATGGTCATCCTTTTGTGGATAAGATGTAAACACACTGTTATGCAGGTAGAAGTAATACCACAGTTGAACAAGGAGCTGTTTTACTGCTGAATTGTGATTAGTAACATCTGCTGTGCAGTACAGTTCATCCTGTTGCATCCCTCAATGTTTCTTGATTATTACGAAATGTTAAAAAACCTTAAAGAGTTTAATGATTCAGTTAAAGAAATCTACTATTAAAGTCATGCATTATTTATCATTTCCATACCTACCGTTTTCTTGACTAAAATGATACAGAGCGATACATTTCTGAATTGCTCTTGGAGAGGGTAAATGTACTCTTGAACAAAACGTACATGAAGTCATTAAAAAAAAAAAAAAAAAAAAGCTCTATTGGTGGAAATACAAAAATAACTCCCATACGATGTTAAAACTTTTATTTGAAACTATTTTTCATTTGAAGCATCAGAAAGAAAAGCTATTTTGTGTGAGGAAAATCCTCGGACATCCTATTTTTAAGGTAAATTGTATTTTGCATTACATTTTCTCTTCCAGCAGATTGGTTAAAATTGTTTGTTCTATTTGTAGGGATCAGTAATTAAATATAAGTTGCTATCCATTTTATTTGTATGGCTTTCCAAAAGCCTAAAGTCAAACCTGTATAGAAATGCATGTGAGATTAAATCCCATTAATTGTGCACTGCAGTAAACTTGCTTAAAGGTTTTATGCATTGTTACATTAATGAATTACAACTTTATAAGTTATTCTTATTTATGCATTGGTATTATAATTATTGTTATTATTATTTTATTACTTATGGCATTGAACAAACGGTAATGGGCGGTAATTGACTAACCATTATTTGATTTTGTCAGTCGAATTCATATTATTTTATTGATATATAATAAGTATTGTTTGTAATCAATTTCAGATTTTTAAAAACTACCGAAATATTTTCTAATGATTATTTTAATCATGTGAGGTCATCTTAAAATCTACCAATTAAACCGAATCAAATTTTGAATTTTGACCAATCACAGCTGAATTACGGAGTGAAATTATCGGGAAAAAATATTAAATTCGTTTCATCACGCGACGAGCATTTGTCTTGTGGTCAGTGTGGCCAACTCTATACCTCCACTATATAATTCCTACACATCACTGACTACTTTTGCTAGAGGCAGCGGGGAGCTATTGCTAGCAACAAAAACATGGACAATCGACAACCATAACGCAAAATGGAGGGTTCTTCAAAGCGTTTTGGTAATGCGTCAAATGTACAATTTGATATTATCATTAGGAATTCCAAACCACAGAATGCAAAGAAAAAATAGAGAAAATGTGTGTTATTTTTTCTTCTCCTTTGATATTTGAAAATCGAACGTTAGCAATTGTAATAATCGACTTTTGTCCATTTCAGTCTCACGGTTTCTGAGTAGAATAGATAAAAGTATAACAAGTGTGAATATTCTGTGCGTGAATTTCAAACATATATTTCTTTTATTCTTATTCTATTCATGAAATACTCCTAAATGCGTATTTTACTCTCCTCTATAACAATCGGCAGTCTTTTGTTCCAGATTGCTTGAAAACGTTGAGTAGTGTATCGCGAGCTTACTGCGTTAGTGAATTTATTGGTAATATCAGAACCTCTCGTGATAAATAATGTTATCTTGTAAATGTAATACTACGTAAACTTTCGTGTTTTGTTATTGGCGTTGTAGGGCGATGACGGGGCCATTTTTTATACACTGGGGATAAATAATAGAATTGGTCTTGACCGGGGAAACACAATCTAGATCACTATAAACAAATTTCATTGTTTAAAGAATTGATAAACTGTGCATGGTCAACTATTAAAACATATAAACCTAGTTCTATCAACATAAATATTATCTAAACTCTAAAAGTAATTAAATGTTTCGTACAAAAAATTCCAAAAGTTTTTTTTTTTCTCAGTATTGAATGAATACGCCATGGAGACTTATGTACTTTTACATTTTAGTGGCATTGGTTTCTTTGCACGTTTTTACGTCGAGCACTGCGACATTCTCATGAGGGTAAGAGCTTGTTACATTTCTTTTCTGCGTTAACTTTGAATGACAGCCGTTGAAGCGAATGAGATATGTGAAGCAGGCGCAATGGAATTGAAAAACGTTGTCGTGGCAACAGAAAATATTACCCAAAATAGTGTTTGATACAAGTATTTGTCAAGAAAATATTGAACTGAGTGCTCTTCTGGAAATGTACCGGATGCTTACATCCAACCATTGCCTTACAAGTATTACAAATGCACGAGATTTCAGGGAATAAATGCTGCTGCAGAGGAAATCTTAGAAATTAAACCAGCCATCTGCTATACACTAAAATCCGTTGGCACGAATTCCAAAGTCTGAGGAGTCAAATGTTTGTAGGAGCAGTAGTAACGGACTTTCATTGAGCAAAGGTTAAAGTACACAAATGTATAACAGTTGCATGGTATCGTTCTTGTAGCAATCAAAATATGTAATACCTAACAAGAAGATGAAGATAACCCTAAAGTGAATCAGAAGAAGGGAGCAGAATTAACAGAAGAGAATAATGGTAGTCTCCGGAAGCAGCTAAGAGAAGAAGAAGTTAACTGAGAACAAAAGGAGGAAAATATGAGATACAGATAAAAGTTGAAATGTAGAAGAAAAAAGAGAAGAGACGGAAACTGCACTGTAAACACACCATGGTCCAGTACAGCTGCTGCTTGAGACCGGCAGTAACCTCATTGATGTCCGGGTCCTGTTGCCTGGAATTCCGGTAGGTAGCAGCCAGCATACCGAGCGTCAACAGAAATCAAGATTTTAGATATTAAATTTTATAAAATTGTAAATTAAATGTAATGATTGCTACTAGGTACCGCAATTGTAGGTTTAATTATAAGTTATAGTTGATATAGCCGTAGTGCTGGATTCCAGTATCGGTTTAGTTCTTTGAAGTTTTAGTTTTGTGTAGTTACAGTATCAGTACTGTAGATTTTAAATTGTAATTGTAATGATAAATGTAAGAGGGATAAAAAATTAATCTGGAATCCTGAGATAGAATCAAGTTATGAGGATATAAGCATTAAAGAATATATATCAGTATATCATACATGCTCTATGTATATTTAATATATATATATATATATATATATATATTAAACTGTTCTCTACAGACACTTTTCATGGTTTTCCATGGTTGCTCGGGCGAACGCTGGGGTAGAGGATTTCTGTCCATTAATTTTGGCTCTACTATATCATTGAGTTAGCAATGCTACAGGGTCAAACGTGTCAGGACGAGGTGGGACAGTGTGGTGTGACGGTGGCTTGCACTTGGTATGGGAGCCGTCTTTCCAACTCTTTGGAGAAGCCTTCCGCCGGTCTCGGAGTATTTTATTTGGAATAGAATAGAGATCCTGTTTACTTTGGGGCCTTACCGCCCGGTTTCTCCCTTATGTTATTCTTTCCTCCCGTAGAGAAGGGGTATGCACAAATGGCCAGCCGGTTATCAAGGCTGAAGTAACGAACTATGATCCTCCATCCCTACCATTTCAATTCAATCCAAAGCCCTACACATTTCTTGCATATTTAACAAAGATTTTGGAAACTAAGGTTCAGGTTAGGAACAAATTCGTGTTAACCGAAATACAGTGTATCCGGTAGAATCAATACGAATAAGAAATAAGAACATCTCCTCACTCAGTTAAGTTAGAAATATGATTTTCATCTTATCCTATGAAGAAACTCCAAGTTTTGTAACAATGAAAATTATGGCGCTAGTGCGCTTGTGGTATGACAACACATATAGTTAGAATGGCGGAATTCACAGTTCAACAGAAGGTGAAATGTTGTTATTGGTTAGTGGAGTTAAAGTTCCCAATTGTAGTGGGAAAAAGACTCAGGCTGGAATATGGTGCAAATGCTCCAGAGAGTCATACCATCAGCTGTTAGAAACAGTTTCTGTGTTAAGTATGAAGGGAAATAGTGTTTGAAGCTAAAGTTGAAGATGTTAGGCAGGCATTTCAGCGCAGCCTGCAGGAATCATTTTCAACGGGCCGGTCCAAAGTCCACTGTTCACGATATTGTCCATAAAGATTGCGCCTTAGAGCATACAAAATGCAAATTGTGCAGAAGCTGCAGCCAAATGATAAACCCAGACGGGCCGAATTCACCAGTTCATTGTTACCTCTTATTGATGATGACAATGTATTTCTCAACCACGTCGCATTCGCACGTCTGGCAAAGCGGCGATTTGTTGATTTGGTTTATTTACGGAAGCTCTTTAACATCTCAGGTCATCAGCGTCCCATTCAATACAGGGCGTGAAACGACAACAAATTTTGCTCAGATGCCTCTTCTTTCTGGCTTGAGGTTCTTTTTCGTGCCGTAAATCTACGACACGGGACTCGCGGCTTTACTTCACTTTCGAAGTAAACCATACTTAGGATTTTTAAGACCTAAAAAAATCCATCGATCCTGGCCGGGATTGAACCGCGATCTTGGGTTTACTAGACTACCAGGACCTAGAATATGGGAAGAAGAAAACTTATATATATTTACTTATTTATTTTAACGAGTGTACCTCTCAAGCAGGGTCCGGTTAAGAAAGCTATATACTGTTAGTGTTTATGGAGATATGAAATCAGGTTTAATCGGCAAATGGCTTTCCTTTGGACTAAAACCTGTCAGAGGCAATTGCTTCCGATACCGGCAATCCCAAGCACATTTGCCGATAACAATAATGCCATGTTGCGGTTAAGCTAGCATTGAATCCGGTTTCGTATGAATTTATTGGGAGCGTGGCAAATAATCGCCAAACCATAGAGAGAACAAGCGAAACGGACATAAAGGAATTTATTTATCGCGTAACAATTTATGGTTTGGCATGTGTAAACAGTTTTAATACATAAATCAGGTCAACGAGATAGTAGCGGTGTTTCCAAACAAAATAAGCGTGATTTATTGATAAACGCTGCCATCTTTTCGATTTGCTTTTGTTCTGCTGGCCCAATTACTGCATTTGGAAAGCTGTTTTGCCGCATTTGATGCCGAACCAGTAATTGGCACTGGCAGAGAGTGAATTAATATTATGCTAAATGTACTTTCAAACATTTCGATAACATGGTTCCAATCTGCGCAGAACGGACTTCTTAATAAAAAAAATACTGCTGTCTCTAACATTTTGACGCACTGGATGTAGAAAATATGACAGCTGACGTGAAATTTGTTGCAATGTAATTACCTACTCGTATATTTAATGGCCATATATCTCATTAGTATGTATTAGGTTGTATAGCCAATTATATATCCATCCAACCATCTCTTCTTCGACATACGTTTTCCAGTTAATTTATATTTTAAATTTTATTTGGGTTCCCTAATAAACTGTGTCGCAAAAGTAGGGATATTGACGAATAAGGCATTTTAAGTGGTTGTAGTTGTAGTTTCTACACCTTAAATACAAATAATAGATCTGCACTATTATTTTTTATTCATATAAATTTGTTACTTTTTCAGACTTTAACAAAAATTATGCCAACTTCTTAAAAGCAGAAGGAAAATTAAATATTAATTTTACTTTTAGTACAGTGTCTAGCCATCTTTTGCCTGGATGACTGCCTCTACTCTATTCTAGTCAATCTCCGCACATGCGTACAGCTATAAGATTGAATTTACCACATGCCCGTACACGCAGGACGGAAATCATTAGCGCAACTCTTGTTCCTAGGGCTGCAGCAGGAGTTGCACAACTGCGTGTAAATATTAGATGCATATTTTTGTTTAAATAATGTAACCTATGCATAGTGCTCCGTAACCGTTAAATATAAATTTGTAGGGCTCAGAGGCCTCTTCTTTCAGGCTTGAGGCCCTTTATTGTCAGTAAATAGTATAAATAAAGCATTCAGTGCCAATGATGATTAGTCCGAGAAATTTAGATATTTTATAACACTAAATTTTGATAACGCTGACGATCAGCTGTTAAAAATCGGGATACTCTCGCTCGCAAAACACGTTTGAAGATTTTCTTACGAAAATTGTAATTCCATTTCGCTTCAATAGTACCTATCCGCTTTAATTTTAAGTTTTTGATTTCCAAATTCGTTATTTTTCTTCGAGTCAACAGATTTCCTATCTTAAATTCTTTTTGTAAGACCCCTCTACAATTTCTAAAAGTAGGTGTTAATACCTGGTATATAAACAAACAAAATGAGGACTTGACGCAAAAGCTGATGTTTGCGATTTCCCTTTTAGTGTCAATAGTGGTGATGTAGTGCAAGTGTTTTTTGCTGAGGAGAAAGTACTTTAAATTAACCACGTGTTGAAACATTTTGATACAATTTTCCTCCTTATGAGTTACATAATTTGGAATTATAAATTAAAACCGTAATTCCTAGAATGTTTTCATATAAATTCATTTAGAATTCACGTGTGTAGATAAAACAAGATTTCAGTAAACCTGTGTGAATTAGCGTACACGAATCACAAGGAGGGGGTTAGAGTTTGTGGCTGCAGGCCAGAAACTGCAGTTGTGCATGCCAGAATCATGTTGTTTACACCGGAATGCTAGTTCAGTGTCAGCTACATTGTATGGTTGATGCTAAAGCAACTTTGCGTCCTTGATAGCAAATGTTGAATCACTGATCAGTAAAAGCAAATTTAACACCGTAGGAAGTAACAGTGATATTTTCAAAGCATACTAATACTGTAAATCAAGCATGTGCATCCATATTATCAGAGTAGTTAAATAAGGAATTATAGTAATATGTTACCTTTAATGATTTTCATAATTTTGATGATCTTTCCAAAGATGTAATGTATCCCAGGATTTCCATCAATCTTCAAAGATACTGGGAACTATTTTTAGACAGTCCTTCAGAATCGCTTCCACAGCATTCACTACTGCTTCTGAAGGTGATAAATGCCTCCTACAAACAATTTAGGGAAAGGGAAAAAGTCACACGAGGCTAAATCTGGACTGAGGGAGGACACACACTCACATTGATTTTTGTGAGATATTCAGCAACAACATTTGCGATGTGCGGTCGTATTATCGTGGTGCAGCATCCAACTTATTGAATGGTAATATGACCTTTTGCGTGTGATATGACCTTGCAAAGATTTTGCAACATCTCTGTAGTACTGCGTGTGCAGGTATATTAGTAAAATCATTTCATTGGATATGAAAAAATGAAATTATAATAACTAGAGGCATTTTTTAAATAGATTGTCATACGTAGCTTTGCTGTTTGCTCTCTGGATCGAAATGTTTTATCAGCAGTAACTTCCTGTTTTTACTGCATGCAAACCTGCACGCGAACGTTCTTTTGTTCGGGAATCAGGAGTGTTGTAACCCACTGGGCACAAACACCTCTCATATGCAACTTTTCAGTTATCAACGTGAGAGTGGCACCCAGTGAAAAGTTCAGTAGTTTTAAAGTATTCTTAATGCTATTCTCTCTCTCTCTCTCTCTCTCTCTCTCTCTCTCTCTCACACACACACACACACACACACACACACACACACACAAGGACAGCAGTGGGGTGGTTGGTGTTCACTTCGTTATAGCACAAACTGGACTGTTGAGTCCACCTTCCTTTGAAATTAATTACCTCCCCCCTTTTAACAATTTAAACCGTCTTCAAGCTGTGCTGTAGGAAAGAACTAAATCTCCGTAGGTCTGTCGTAGCATTGCATAGGTCTAAAAAGGCAGATCCAAATTGTACACCTCACATAGGCAGGAACCGAAAGTGATAACAATGGAACTAATGCCATGTATATTAAGGTAATAAAATATTGTAAAGTTAATTATTAGTGCGGAAAATTAGGTCTGTTAAAAGTATAATTCTTTATTGAATAGCCCTTGTTCAGGTTAGATAAGAGTTGCATTTTAGTGTAAAATGGCGGTTAAGAAAAACCGACTTGTCCCCAAAGATCACACCCCTTTGAAATGCATTTTTTATTCAAATTCTCTACGAAGCTGCCAGAAAGAAGTCATTTCAAACCGCTAAATAAAGTAGCAATGTATCTACAGCTGTGATGTAAAGAAGACTAGAAGACGGTTAAGAGGTTGATGACCTACAACCTTCACTTAAAATGTTCAGCTTGCAGCAGCTCAAAACCAATAAAACGATAGGCTGTTTAATAAAGAGAGGTCATTTCTGGAATGTCAGATGATGGGCTGGTATGGGAAAATTTTCAATTAACTATCTCTTTGCACTGTGAGATTATTAAAATTCTAATTAAAAGTCGCACGCATCAAACACACTCTCCCTGCATTTGGTAGGTTTGCGGCAGATATCTGCATTTTTTATTTAACTGCTGCACTTTTTAGTGCTTTATGACGCGAATGTTTGCAGTTTTCTAAAATATCTTGTCAAATGTATTACATTTAAGTTCTTAAGTGTCTAACAGAATGCTGAAAATTTTCTAACCTTTGTGCTAAAGTAAGAAAATCCCCGTAGTTGATAAATGTAAAACGTAAGCATTGAGGTTTATTGGTATTCCAAAAGTTCTTACATAACAATATACTGGGGTGGATCATTAAGTAACGCATCTTTTTTAAAAAATAAGTTTTATAGTTAAGACAAAATAATTCATACACGATGAAACCATATCCCTTGCCAACTTTTCAACAATGGAACCAAGTGTATCAACACATTTCTGTCATAGTGGCACTAGTTTCAATATATCTGTTCATATAACTGCGTCTTTTGGGAGTATAGACACCGCGCATAGCCGATCGTACTTCATCTAAATTGATCCCTTAGGAATTTCTTCATTTGGCTAAACAGATGAAAGTGCGAGGTTGCAAGGTCCTGACTGTATGGTGGGTGGCGGAGCACCTCCCAACCAAATTTCACGATTTTGGTACGGACAGAAGCCGCAACATGGAGGCGAGTATTTCATGGTGCAATCTGACTTTTGGGTTTGTCAAGAAGGGCACGGCGCAACTTCATCAATGCTCTTTCATATGATGCAGCATCCACAGAATTTCCCAGAAAGTCCAACAACAGAATGCCATGCATATTCCAGAACATGGCTACTAGAACCTTTTTGTAAATTGCATCACCTTGAATTTCCTCTTTACTGGAGAATCCACTCCACCAGTCACGACATGCCCTTCTGCAGCATATCGTCGTAAGTAATCCAAGGATTTCATCATTCTGGCCATCTGTCAGATTCTTCGCTACCCAGCGGGCACTAACTTTATAATTACATTATGAAGAAATATATTATTAACAGCACCAACATTTACATTATATTCAGCTGCTAGCTGTCTCTGAATCATTTTACTAAATTTATTATCACCGTAATTCTCTTCTTAGGTGTGATATCCGTTGTAAATAAAAATATGCTTGCTAAATAAAATGTTAAAACCGATAGAAACACAAGCAAATTACTCAACTTTTAGTAACAACCAAAAAATAAGAATGACTATAATTAACTATCTCAACAATGGGTATCAATAATGCGGTGTAGAAATGGAGGGAAACTTATTAGCACTGAATAACTTATAAAATGAGATTTACCTGCTTGTTCACATTAATTCGCACAAGATGTATCTAAAATAATCACGAGCCAATTTTCTTTTGTATTAAATGTTGACACCTGTCAATAATATGCAATAGTGAGTTTCAAATATGAGTCAAAACGAAGCAAAACTGAGCCCATTGGTTTCAGCCTTGTCAGGGCCAGGAAAATATCCGGAAATATAAGTAAACAGTCGTTCCGGGGAATTGAACATCCTATTCGGCATTTATACTGAATATATTGAATATTATCCTTGGAAAGTGCAATTCTCGAAAGACAAGACCCGAGATTCGCTGTGAGTTTCTCACGGTCTTCTGAAGCTGCGGTGACTCAACGCAAACAACCATGATCGTCAGTTGTTTGCACTTCCTGGACGTCACTATGACAACATGCATAAAGTAGAGCCTCCGTACGGTAGGGAAAGTGTTCATAAATAGCACAGCTCATGCACAACATTTAATAATGTAGCAAGCAGAAAATGCTAACCAGTCGTAAATTTCATCTTTTTTTTTTTTCTTGTAACTCCCCGCTTTTGGGCCCCATGTTGAGCACATCCCTGAAAATGCTTATGCTTGCATAATCGTATACACTGCAAGTATGTTCAGCAAGAAAAATATATCATGAAAGTTTTCCTGGCAATGCTGAGAGTGTTTTTTTTAATAGCAGAGCACGAAGTTTAAGATATGTGCATTGCTTAAAAGATCATATAGAAGGGAAAATAGCTATAAAGGGCAAAAGTGTGTGTTTTATAAAGAATATGCCTGGCTTCCATAAATATTATAACTTTATATCCGATACTGTGGAAAGTTGCATTTAAAGGCACGTAAAGCACGTACTGTCAATTGGCAAAACAGATAACGTATGTTGGTTTAACGACAAATTAGAACAACTGGCTTCCTGTTTGAAATATAAATTAATTGTATATGTCATTAAACTATATAAAGAAGATTTTTTGTGAAATATGTTATCTTTAATCTAATAATTTTGATGTAAGTCATGAAGTATATTACAAATGGGTATTGAACTTCAGCAAATAAGAGAACTGATTCTAAAAAGACTTTAATTTCTCAACCTAATTTCCCTGTACATTGAGGCATTTGTCCCATCGTTTCACAAGCCCCTGAAATCAAGCAGCATAAAATTCTTTGGAAGACTATTCTTTCTACAGCTTCATCGTTGGGAAAATGTTCACCCGAAGCATGATGTTTAAGAGGGCCGAACAAAGAGAGGTCCCTTGAAACAAGGTGTGGGCTGTACGGAGGTTGCTCGACGATTTCGTGCTTGAAATTTCGCAGCTTCTAATTGGTCTTAGCAACGGAAGCGACCAGTACACCTCACCAAAGATATGTTGGGTTTTGCATGATAACGCGCGTCTTCAAGCACGAAGTGCGTGCATTTCATACAATAACTCTGCTAATAAAGCAGTTTTTATTTCGGCATTTTCAAATTTCTTTCTTTCTTTCTTTTTTTTTTTTCTTAATTTCATAATTGTCTAAGTCGTACGGAAGATATTCTGTGCTATAGAAAAACACTTGCATATTAGTAATGTTTGGCTATCATTACTTTTTCCTCAGTTGGTAGCACTTGAAACTTCAGCCCAATATCTTACTTGGGTCACATTGAAAGTTTTGAGGATAAAGAACAAATAGTGTGTGTGTCTGTGTGTGTTAATGCTTTAACGGCCGCAATTTTAGTTTTTTCTCAACGAAACTCGATAAATGCAATTGAAATAAAATAAGGAAAACAGTTTATGAAAACCAGTAAAAATTTAATTATTGGGAATGGGGGTATATCTGAAACCCAAAATTTAAAAAGGGCTCTAAAGGAACCTATATTTGTTTTTTCGCAACGAAACTAATGTACAATAAGAAAAAAAAAAAAAATAGAGACCGGCAAAATCATACAGTTTTGATTGATGAAATCGAAATTTAAAAAGCGCTCTAGCTACACCAATTTCTCTGCTCTAGCGCCCTGTAATTACCTTCCCCCCCACAAATTCGACTTGCTGTTTACACGGCTCCTGCTTGAGAGACATTTTATATTAAAATTAAATGTCTGCCTTAGATTTCGTACACAAATGAGGAAATGAAGCCGAACTTACTTTTATAATGACGTACAGTGAGTGATTCTACTTATTGACTTACCCTCGTGCTATAGGGAGGCAGATATGTTGTAGACGGGATAGTAACATTCCGTCACCAGTTTGTAGGCAACAAAGCGCTCTGATGGGGCAGCAAATACGGACCAATAGCAGACGGGCTACACGGATCACGTGACATTGTAAAAACAAACGGTGTGGACAACGCCTTATAAGAACTACCATGACAAATTGACCCCTCCTCCCTTTTACACCCGCCGCTCCCACAAAACGTTATCTGTCCCCGGAATGTCGGCGGTGCTAAAAGTTAAAGGGTTGTTTGGGAAAGGGAAACCCTCTTGGAGGATGAAATCTGAGAATTCGCTTCATTTCGTCGTGTCATATATATGGTTAAAGTTGCTAGGTTGCGTCAGTCTGTCAATTCAACTGAAAAAAGAGTTTTAAGCAACAGTTGTCAGAGAATTCTTACATTAAATAGCTCGTTAATGACATACAGGTGTTTAAAAATGATGGTAACAGTTTACTGGTGAGAAGTACAAGCTAAACGAAGCAAAAAGTTCCATTAAACACGGCGCACGATTTAACCTTTTACGAGTTAATGCCATTATTTTGTTGGTTAGAGCATCCACTGAAGTCATATGTACTGACTATGTGAGGGCCAATTCCAATAAATCCGTGACAATTTTATTTAATTTATCAATAAACAGACATAACTTTGATTTTGAAATGTAATTGAACATACACGAACAACAGTGAAGCTTGTGATAATTTACTGAAGAATGAAGCCTTTTACACCAGGTGTTCAAAATACTGACCATGCACTTGAAGGCAAATCTGTTGTCTTCTCCACAAAGACTGTAAGTGCTCTCGGGCAATCCTGGGTGTAAGGCATCTATAATCCGACGCTGCAATTCTTCAAGTGTGGCGATGTCCGTTGCATAAATTAGGCTTTTTGTATGAGCCCATTCACAAAAATCCAAAGGATTTTAATCGGTGGTCTGGTAGGCCACAATACAGGTCCTCCTCTATCTAACCACTGTTACATTTCCGTTCATAGAGTGCATGTCCGAGTATTCTATGTTGCTGTATTTCCTTTCCATATTCACCTTTTCATAATTCACGATAGGCACATAACATTTATTTGCAATATACATAGCAACCATAATCAATTTATTGGTTTTTGTTTACTACTTAGTTTTAAGCAATGAGTGGAACGATAGATAGAGGATGTGACATGCATACAAAGCATGAATATTGCTGATTTATAGTATCCAGGTGCTCGGTTCATGGCGGCCATAACCAAAAAAATCAATGTCATTATCCCGTAAATAGTTCATTTGCGGACCCACGTTTACTGGAATTTTTTTTTTCTTCTTTTAGCTTGTGCTTTTCACCGGTACCATCATTTTAGGTGTTTTATAAATTAGGCCTCTTAGTTATTAATGGTATTTATGATTTCAGCACAGAACCTCCCCCCAACATAGGGTCATGCTCCAAAATTGTAGAGTAATTAGTTTTATGTACCCCGGTGTTTCTCCACGAAACGAAAACGACACAATAATAGTACAGGCGGTTCAGTGAGATGTTGCGTAGCAGAGCTGCCACACGATAACTCTGCAGCATTCTACGTAGTACATTACACAGCCGGAGTGGCTTCTCAACTATCTGCCCTGATACTGACCTGACCTCTTGGATCACTGCCAGAGCTGCTGGTGCTAGTGAACCACTTGGATGTCTAGTTACACAAACTACAGATGGCATACAGAAACACTGTCACTTTCACTTGTTGCTATGTATTTACTTCACTCACGCACATAAGTAGTGCTTTCTTAGATTAAGGTTGTGCGCAGGCGCACGATATCCAATATTTTTCTCTGTGAACAGCTTTCCCATGCTCGCAATAAAGCCTCCAAGTGCAAAGGTATCGTGTGGCAGCATTACCCTCTAGGAAGATCCGTCTCAAATTCTGGACAGATTGAAAATGATGGAGATCGTTTTAATGAAGAAGCAATGTTTTCTATTTCAGGACATTTTGTAAATGCTGAAGCTGTTTCTTTGAGTATTTCTTTTAATTTTAATTTTATTCTGCAATGTTTATAGTCTGATAACTTCATTCTGTATCACGACATAATATTTCAGATTAATTTTTATTTATTTCTCTTATATTTATCAATACACTAATTAAATAAACTTAAATTGCAATTTAAATTCTACAACTTTTTAAATATATAGTACTAATGCTATAACTATACAAAACTAAAACTTCAAGGAGCTAAGCCGGCACTGGAATCCAGCATTACCGCTATTTTAACTCGTATAACTTTTATTGAACCTACAATTGCTACTGGTATCCAGAATAATCACATTTAGAAGTAATTAATTTACAATGTTATTATAATTTAATATCTAAAATCTTCACCATAGCTCAGTATCCGGGCTGCTCCCCACCAGAATTCCAGACAAGAGGACCTGGACTTCTTTCTCTCAGCTGCTTCCTTTCCGCCCGAAAACTACCATTATTCTTTTATTCTATTAATTCTGCTCCTCTCTTCTGATTCAATTTGGACATTATCTTCTTCATCTTCTTGTGTTTGAACTGACCCTTCTTGTATATATCTTTCTTGCCTTTCTGTGATTCTCTGGGATATTCTAGGGGAATATGTGATTTCTGACCTTTGGATTTTCTCTCTTATTTGATTTTTATTGTTTATATACTCATCTGTCACCTTACATAATATTATATTTGTTAAATCATTCAATAACCTAAAATCATCTTGATCTCACATGATTTTCCAATACTTTCCTGAAAGTAATCTTCTTTCCTCCCTAAAATTAACTGATATTTTGGACATTCGAATGAAACACGATTTGTGTATCGATCAGTTTCTTTGGATAGGATGCAAATATATTCTTTGTATGTAACCCCCGCGGCTAAGCTAATGAATCAGTTAAGGGAATCAGTTAAGCATTGCGTGGTTCTTCGCCAAGTGGGACTCACCTTCACGGATGAACGTCCATTTGAAAGCACTGTATAATTCATCCAATAATTTCAGGCTGTATACAAAACTGAAAGAAAACGTCCGAATTGGGAAATTTTCATTTGATTAGGGAGTCATGGAGGTTATAAACCAAAAGTTTGCAAAAGTTAGAACCTTCTTTCAGGAACTTGCAGAAATGTCGGAGCATTCCAAAGGTACAATTAACTCCAAATAGTTCCATGCTTCTATTAGGCTTTTAGAAAAATTAAGTATACAGTTTCATTGAGATGGTTGTGGAATTCTTCAACAGTTTCATAGCGCCTCGCCTGTTAATGGAATAAAATCAGCAAGAGAAATGGATATATATTAATACTACATAGTACCTCTGCAATTTGTTGATCCTTTGAATTGTCCTGATGAACGACAATGACACTTTAAGATAAATAACTTTTAAGAGAGATTATAATTAGAATACCTATACAAAATGCTCAAAAATTTCAAAGGTTTATATATTCTAGGAAATAATGTAACGGAACAAACAACCATGCATTCAGTTTCACCGGTTAACAAATACCAGCCGTCACTGATAATGGCTAGTCTATATACGATAATTCAGAGGGAGAACTTTTATCGAAGGGTGACATGTTACCCCACGCGGGATTGATACAAATCCTTTGTTAGACGAACAAGTAAACGTTAATCCAACTAAGGAACTGTTCCTTAAAGACCCTCAGAATATCTCAAGCTCATAAAAATGCCTGGGATGCACTAGGGTGCTCTTCCAGCTGCAAAACATCAAGTACGGTGAGTAATTACAGAGAAGCAGCAGGTGCTGGCAACTTAACACGGTAACAGTGCACTAAGCTTGTCCTAATATTTACCTCCAGAGATCTCTACTGGAATTACAGTAGGAAACCCTCTTTATTCCGGCCCGCATTTCCTTCCTGCGGGAAAAATTCCTATACAAACACTTGCCGGAAGACAAGGGGCGTTGTGTCGGGCGAAAGAAATCCATAGAAAGTCTGGCAAGGTAGCCTACTTTGTAACTTTAGAAAGGCGTTAAGTCCATAATTTCAGAGGATTTTAAAGGACTTGTTTTATATGTTCTGTTTTCAAGAATTCTCGCAGGTTTATTTATAAAGAGGCGCAGAGAATAATTTCAGAATTTCGTGACTAGGAGTGGTTATTATTATTATTATTATTATTATTATTATTGTTGTTGTTGTTGTTGTTGTTGTGTGGTGTTGTTAGTACTACGGATATTTTAACATTTTTCTGCCTGATTCAGAGATGTTGTGAAGATGACCAAATTACTATGATAGATGTTAAGTGTCGTCCTTTAGATGAGACACCTCTGTAAATTTTCAGACGCGTAAGTACAGTCACTTGTTTATGATAAACAAACTAATGTTAACATTTTCTACAAAATGAATAAAACTGAAATACGAACTGTAATAAATACTTCATTTTGAAAGTTTAACCCCAACAGAAATACAAAACGAGTTACATTCCACATTAAAGGATTCTTTCCCCTTGTTTTCGACGGTTAAAAATTGGGCTGCTGAATTTAAGCACGTCTAGTCGGATATCCATTCAAGATGATGAGCTCTCAGACGTCTCAAAACTGCTACGACCGACGAGATTGTGACAAAAATTCTCAATGCCGTAATCAATGATCGCTGATTGAAGGTGCGCGATTTGGCTGACATTGCAAAAATCTCAGTAGGCCTGCCCACTATATTTTACACGAAGTTTTGGTTATGAGAAAGCTTTCTGTTCGATGGGTTAAAAAATGGATCAAAAAACGCATTCGAGTGAATGTTTCTCAAGAGCGTTTAAACTTGTTTAAATGTAATTACAGTGAGTTCTTCCGACGTTTCAAAACAGTGGATGAAACATGGACTCATCACTGCACGCCAGAGGCGAAGGAGCAGCCCGAACAATGGGTGACTGCAAGTGAAAGAAAGAAAGCAAAAACGGTGTCATCTGCAGGAGAAGTCATGCCTACGGTTTTCTAGTATACTCATGGTGTAGTGCTCATAGACTAACTCAAGAAGGGCAGAACCATCAATATTACGCTTCACTGCTGGACCAAGTGAAGGACGCTATTCAGGCTAAACCTTGCGATAAAGAAAGGTCTCTTTCATTATGATGATGCGCTTTCACACGTCTGGGATTGTTGCAGCAAAGCTGCATCATTTTCACTTCCAAGTGCTTCCACATCCGCCATATTCGCCGGATCTGGCTTCTAGCGGTTACTTTTTTTTTGTTTCCAAACCTGAAGGAATGACTAGTTGGACGAAGATTCACATCTAATGGTAAGATTGAAGCTGAAACAGACGCTTATTTTTCACAGCTGGACAAATCTTATTTAACTGAGGGTATTAAAAGTTGGGAAGCCGTTGGAGTAAATGTATCGACTTACATGGTGACTAAATTGAAAAAAAAAAATCTCTTAAATCTTGCATTTTCAGGGTCAGGCCTGGAAATTTTAGAACACCCCTAATAGTGTAGTAACGACGATAGTGGTGGGTGTCAGTGCCATTGTTGATAGTGGTACAGATTCTCATATAATATAAAGTTACACTTTAAGGCATACTTTGAAGAAAGAATACACCACGTGTTTCAATAGGAATGGTTTAATATTTATCCCAGGTCACTGCACTTTTATGCACACATAAGTTCCACTTTGCCGTGTTTACATCGTATTAAAACCGACTAAATCTACAGGTAGAAAATGGTTGTTTCACATTAGCTGCGTGTAAAACATTCCTTGGAAAGGAAAAAGACGATACATTCGGCTCACGCAGGGAGAACGTGCTTGGAGCTCAGTTGATAGAGCATCGGTACAGACGACCGAAGATTCGTGGTTCGAATTCCTCACATGTGTCAAATCTGATTCTTCCTTTCCAACCAATTTCTGAACGTGGCTATTGTGAAATAATTATTTCTATATATAAATTTACCCATATACACTTGGTAGGTAAACTAGAAGCCTTATATCCCCTCTTAAGGAATAACAATTCTCTCACGGTAGAGAAAACTTTGAGAAGGTCTCCTTGGTATTTAATGTGTGCTTTTTCCTTTACAGGACCGCTCGAAGCGTAATGGCCGGCCGGTCGGTCGTTCGGTTCAAGCTGGTACCGCAGAGAATTGCAGTCATATTGTCGGTAAGTTATTAATAACACTTAAATACTTACTCACCATATCAAACAAGAAGATGCTGGAACTGCCTCCCTTCATTTTCCTTCTGACATCGGCTTATGAAATTAACCATTAGCTTCTACAGTTCCCTCTGAGAAATGCGTGAAATTGCTTTACGAATGTTATTTTTCAATTCATCTAATGTGTGTGATTTGTTTTATACACTTTTTTCCTTTGATGCACTCCCAGAGATAAAACTCGCAGGGCATTAAATCGGGGGACCGAGGGAGCCATATGTTGTTAGTGTTGACTCTGAAGTCGAATATACGAGCATCGCCAGAAAGTAAGGTCCCACATTGTTTTTCTCAGTCAACAAATATGTTCCTAATGCAAAACTTTCCTAAGTGCGCGGCAAAATTTCCTCTTCCTCCGACAGATAGCGTAGCTTCAGCAATGTTTCAAAATGGCATCTGTAAATGATGTAACAAGCAGGATGTCGTCTTTGAATTTCTCACTGTGGAGAAAGAAACTGTGGGGAATATTCACCGTTTGTGTGAAGTCTATGGAGCATCTGCAGTCGACAGAAGTACAGTTGGTCGCTGGGCACAGAGGATGAGGCCACCAGAAGGCGGTTCAGCGGAACTACAAGATTTGCTGCGGGCGGGGGTCACACATGACATGTTGTAGTGTGCTGATGTTCTCATTCGCGAGGATCGACGCATTACGACTCGGCTGAAGCAAAGGAAGTGTGGACGCAATTAACCGCTCCCTTGATTACTCAAAAGGTGTGCAAGTTGGGTGCCGCACTGTCTTACGGTCTTAGGCCTGGAACGCTTCCTTCCTTAAAAAAAAAAAAAAATCCTTTCCCAATTTATCATTTCATCTCATGTATCATCAGTGTCCACCGCCTGTGGTGCCTCAGTAGTAAAAACGGGCGTTAAACACTACTCAAAAAAAAAAAATGTCTTACGGTGGAACACAAATCTCACAGAAAAAACTTGCTTCGTTTTGAAAGCTGAGACAGAGTTCCTCTTGTCCCGGATTGTGTCAGGTGATGAAACTTGGGTTCACCATTTTCAGCTTGAATCGATGGAATGACCTCATCCTGGCTCTCCACAGAAGGAAATATTCAATGCAACTGCTTCCGGTGGCAAGGTCATGATCACTGTGTTTTTGGTATTGTGAGGGTGTGATTCTCATTGACGCGATGCCAAGAGGCAGTGACATTATTTCAGAAATATACGTCAACACATTAACCAAACTCAAGAAGCACTTCCAGCGACTTCGGCGCAATAACAACCCAGGAGATGTATTGATTCAACGCGATGACGAACGGCCACACACAAGTTTGAGAACTTCTGAACACATCACGAAACAATGTTGGACAGTTTTATCCCATCCACCTTATAGCCCTGATCCAGTTCCCTTAGACTTCCACTTATGGAAGACATTTTGAGAACAACGAGGAGGTGATTCGTGTGCAGTGAAGAAATGGTTTCGTGACCAGAACAAGAATTGGTACAGACAGGGCATACACGCCCGTGTGTCTCCCTGGAGTAGAACCATAGAACTGGAAGGGGATTATGTGCAAAAACACAGTGTGTAGATAAAACATGTTTCTTTCATGTGTGTTATTATCACTGTATGGAGTAAATAACAGTTGAAGAAAAAAATGGGGGCATTGCTTTCTGAGCGACCTTCATATAATAAGTTGCTTTCAAGGAAACACGGGCTGTATGCACGTTGCACATTCCTGTTGAAAACTCTCTATTATTTTTTTTTAAAAAGGCCTCATTATTCTCTCGTCACTAATGGCGCATCACACTCCTATCTATTGATCGTGCAGAGATTCCTCGTGAAGCAGTTTAGGTTTTTCTGAACTGCAGTATCCTTTGGGTTTTAAGTAACATACCGACTTAGTTGGAACAAAGATCCGCTCTTTATACTTGGTTCAAATTAGTTACGTTGATAATGGAGTTCACGATTGAAATTGAAATTCTCCGTTTTACTGAAATGTTCCTCTGTGTCTATGGGCACTTACCAGAGACAAAGGGCTTAACCTTCCGGACTATTTCGGCAAGTGGTTGTGGATTTGCCTATTTCTTGCCCTCTCCCACTCTAGGCCATTATTTTATTAAGCGCACAGACTCCTTTTTGGGAGATGGTGAAATAAAATCTCTTAGATCGTTTAATAATCTCGGGAATAGATTTTTTGTAAGAACGTACTCTTCTAGAATGATCATATTTTGGCATCAATATAAGTGGCAGGCACGAGAGCACACTGCAATATTGTAGATATACCCGTACCTTCAGAATCATCCTGGAGCCACTCTCGCCCTCTTTCAAGAAGGCAACGAAGAGAAGCCCAGCCCAGTTCCAATCGACGAATGTAGGCGGATAATTACCATGTTTTTCCTGTAGGCTTAGTAGTTCAGTTGGTTAAACCGTATTGCTACAACTGCTAAGGTAAACAGTCCGCTTTCCTCAGCGGCTATTTTTTTTTAATCTTCATAAATTGTCTACACCTTTCTTACTATAATAAAAGTTACTTTTTTTTTTTAGGAAGGACAACGCATAGGTTGCAATTTTACTTCTATTTCATGTACATTGCAAATTTATTTTAGCTTAGCGTAGGTTTAAAATAAAAATTGCAAAAGTAACACTGTTAACGCATAGATTGCAAATTTAATTCCGTTAGGCTAGGCTAGTTAGCGTTAGTTTAGGTTAAATTAATTTTTTTGCAAAACTTACACTGTTAAAAACTTGTACCGTATTTGTTATTTCCTTTATGTTTTACATTGCTGCATTACAGTTTTCCATTTGCTTTCCTGTATATTGAATGTGATTAACTTCCTATGCGTTACGACTGTTGTATCCGCCTATATTTGTTGAAGTCACACTAAAATATCGACGCGATCATTCCTTGGAATTTGGCTCGGGTTTTTCCGCTGCCCTCTGTGAAAGAGGCGTGACTGGTTCCGCGATATTCTGAATGTACGTGCATGTTCAAGTAGTAGGAGGAGTGTATTTATAACAATGACACCAATACAATACAAAACAACTTCAACAGGCTCATGGGTCTAACGGGTACGGGTACGTGCTTTTATGATGTACACTTGATCTATTTGATTTAGCACAAGATATACAGTAGTCATTCACAATAATATATAAGACGTATATTCAGCAATAAAACAATAATAAATAAATACAAAAATTAAATTAAAATAAAATAAGTACCAGAGGACTGAACTTTAAAACTATTAAAATAAATATAAAATGTAAAGAAATCCCATTATGGATGATACACAGCTGGATGCAGTCAACTTATTTCCTCCCAAAACCCCTTCCCTTAAGACCTGAGCTGTGCCAGTTTCATCAGAAATTTACCTCATCTCTCATCTCCTTTCAGCAAAACCCAGCTTTACCATTTCCCCTGTTCGATACTTGTCGCTGACACTGCCAAAGTTACATTCGCTTCTGTAAGTTCAGGTACTTTTAAAGATTTTATCATAGTTCTCAAACACCCTCATTGGATGATGCCACCACGTACCCACATCATTTTAAAAATGTAACAATTTTGTGCTAGACTCGCAACTTTTGTAACCTAGTTTTTAGGAGTACTAGGTATCTGACATGCCAAAAATGATGAAAATATCTCAAGAGTGGAGGGCTATTTGCCAATATATGCTTGTTCACACTACAATAAACTATTAATTAACTATGTTACTAACAGTGCTGGATTAACCGAATAATCTAAGCAGGCTCGAAACTCGCTTCCCAGAGGTTGTAGATACATGACTCATGTAGGCTTACAGACTCTGTTGCTAAACACACTCTCACATCAAGGGCTATAACTGAGGCAATTAATAAAATTACCACAACAAGCAGTTACTAAGCTTGCGACATGGCGGCAGATTGTTGTGACGTCACTTCCCCTAAGTTGCCGATATACATTTCCGTTAATGGTCCAGAAGGAAGAGTGGCATTAATAAAGGGGTTGAATTTGAGGTTTTGCTTCCAGCACTGAAATCGCTACTGTAACGGTTAGCTATTTGTTGAAGTATGTTCTAGAAATGTCGAGAAATGTTGGTACATGTCATTCTGAATCAGATGACATTGGCAGTTACTCAGTTAGTTACAAGAATTATTTTCTCGTGGAATCCAGGCATTAGTAAAACCTGTATTGAACATGGTGGAAAATGAAGAAGTGTTTTCAATCCCAATGTTTATATTTTATGAATAAAAATATGTTAAGTTCACTATTTGACTATGTCTTATAGGTTAAATCCTTCACACCTGTACCAGACAAAGGCTTTACTGTAAAAATGGCAGGTAGTCACACAAGGAATTACACAATAACAATTATATATAGGGATGATACTTAAATTTTAAAGATCATTCACTTTTTCCGCATATATGGTGTATATTTTTGATTGAAAGTTGAAATTGTTGTTTTTATTTGAGCAGAATAAAATCGCATTCTTTCAAAATGTAAACATTTTGGTCAGGTATTCCGCAAGGGGCTGTATTACTGTCTAACTAGCAATTAAACACAATGTGAATATTTAATTTAGTAAAGTAATAAAATAATAGTTGTTTTATCCTGCTGCTAACGGGCTTGTTTTTATCATATGCAAATTCAAACAACAGGAACACAAATCCAGATTGTCAGGCAAGGATAGTAAACAAAAGATCTGATAAGAATTGAGATCTCTTTAAGACATATCATAAGGTATAACTGTCATTTAAATTTTCAAATTGTGGTAGCTGAAGGCGTGTAAAGAAACATAAAATTAATTGATTTTATTTTTAAACTATCCTCTTGAATGCTAAAATGATGAATTTTAAATTACATCTATTTTAAATACGACCATTTTGTTCATAGTTATGCAGAAGGGCATGAGATGTTATTACAAATAACATGCATTATAAACAAAAACACTAACCATAAACGATCTAAATTGTTGTGAAATTTTGATAAGATCCGCCTACGCTGGTAATTTATGTTGACCATTTGGGTACAAAGTTTCTAATTGGCAAGTCCAGGGCAACGATCCACTCTCCTCAAATTTGAAGTTATGGACTCGGAGAATTTTTGACCAATGACTTAAGATTAACAGTTATTAGTGCCATGAAAAGAATCTCATCAATAGGCATTTTCAGTGAAATTATAGAACGAATATAATATAGAGGCGGCGAAAGGAAATAAAGGATGTGAGTGGAATCAAGACCAACTACATTTATCAGACCCCAATGTAGGTATCGATAGTAGACAAAATGGTGGAAAATGTGGTCCGTGGTGTTAATTACATGACTTTGT
Organism: Metallyticus violacea; assembly: GCA_030762175.1. Classification (NCBI taxonomy): domain Eukaryota; kingdom Metazoa; phylum Arthropoda; class Insecta; order Mantodea; family Metallyticidae; genus Metallyticus; species Metallyticus violacea. The sequence continues at coordinate 22,002,934 of CM060844.1, forward strand.
TAATGCGGTTCGTTGTAGTTACCTGGTTACTTTTGTTTTTTATTAAGTAATATTGATTTAGTGAAAACACACCAGGAACTTGTTTAGTATAACATGGGTTGCTCTTTGTTTCGCACCATACAATACAATATTTACATTTCCCAAATAGTAGTAATTAAAGGAGTGGATCGTGAAAAATTTCCAATTAATGATGAAACTGTTGTGAGTATTAAACGTTTCATATCAAAATTTGTGGTAAGGGGGGATATTTTCCTTGGGAAAGTTTTTGTAATCTATCATCGTATGTGATGGTATGTGTTAGCAAAGAAAGGAAAGATCCGAAACAACGTCTGAAGCGAGGTTTGGGTCAATATGATGATAGTTTTAACTAATGATGTGAGCGGATGTTATAACATGCTTTGCCTTGTTAGCAGGTGAGGCTACGCAAAGACAACACTCATAGTGAAGCTGGTCGTATGACTGCTATTAACATATGGTTTTGTTTATTTGGTATGTTGCAATTATCTGGTTTATAACAGTGGTTTATAGTTGGAAATAAATTAACAGTAGCGTGTTACTTCCCTCCCCCTTCTTACCTTAATATTGATTTAGTTAAATCGCCCATAAACCTGTGTAATGGGGAGTGTTTGGTACAACATGGTTGCTCTTGTATGTCGTAATTATGACAGTGCACCACATTATGCCATATTTACACATCCTAAAAGGAGTAATTAAAGGAGGAATGGACAAAGAATATATATCGTGCAAATTTGAAGGTAATGATGAAATTGTAGTATGTATTAAACATTTTGTATTAAACTTTATGTATGTGTGTGTGTGCGTGAACGCTCTAGCAGCCGCAATTTTTGTTTTTTCTCAACGAAAATCTGCATATGTCACTGAAATAAAATAAGAAAAATAGTTTCTTAAAACCAGGAATTCACACTATTATAAGTGGAGGTTTACCTAAAATCCAAAATTTAAAAATCGCTTTAGCGACACCAATACTTATTTTTTCGCAACAAAATTTGGTATATACTATTTAAATGTAAATAAGAAAAATAGTTTATGAAAATTAGGGAAATCGGACCATTAGGATTAGGATAAGGGGTATACCTGAAAACCGAAATCTAAAATGCTCTCTGGCGTTCAATTTTCTCTCAATTATTTAAAATATAAATAAATATAAAAGAATAAATTAACTCATATTTTATGACGATATATGTGTATTATTTATGATAAAAGCATTGTCGTGAAGAGAGTGATTATGAAATATTAATCTATTACTGCCACGGTCGTCATATACTCAGCAGGTTTAAAAAGAGGCAGCAAACTTGCATATATAACCGTTACTCGATATCCCAACAATAACACTGATAAACTAGTTGTACGTTTGTCTCCTGTTAATCCTAGACTACAATTGACTGAAGCTATTACACCATTCCACATGGAGTGCGTCTGCTGTTAATCCTAGAACTGAAGAAAACGTGGCGACTGCTGTTTAACATCTCCTCACGTAGAATTGATTTGTTCTTAAATTCTAAACTGTTATTGGCTGAAGCTAAAATATTATTGATGTGGCAAGAATCTCTATCACTTTATTATCAAATGATCTGGAAAAAAAAAACGTGGCGATTAATTACACTGACTTGCTCGTTTTCTAGAAGAAAGGGAATTGTTTTGAATTGTGAGCTCCTGGTAGAGGGCACACGAGTCGCTCCTTCCTCTCAATTTATGTAAACTTTCTCTGCTCTAGCGCTCTGTGATAACGCTCAACAAATTCAACTTACTGAGTAATTCCCTTGGTTTATACAGCTCCTGCTTGGCGGAATTTTTCTTTCTTCCTGTTTTAATGTTATATTTTTAACAAAAAATTTTTTTGTTCTCCTGAAAAATCATACTTTTGACAAATACCGCATTTATAATATATATTCAGTTTAAATAAAATAAACAATGAAAGAAAAATCATTATTACTTGAAAGTTTCTCGTGTGTATTTAATGCAGAAAAACAAAAATACCCAAGTCCGTTATTTTCTTTTTTAAGAGTTAATTTCATGTATAAAATGTAATAAGTCAACATGAAAATGATATGTAATAGTCCTTCAGATTGTCAGCTTTTGAAATTTGAAATTTAATATAACTAAATACCACAAAAATAAACATCTTAATTACAGCGTTTTAAGATCCCAATATCATTACTCCCTAATTCATAATGCAAATTGTCACTGTGCGAGAAAAGTGGGGCAGAGATTATTAACACTCAGGGCTCATACATTGCAGAAAGATTTTAAAATGTCTACTTTTTAAAGTTTTCCTATAATTTCACAAACGTCTATGTTTAACAAGTGGCACAGATGTTTAACGCTCAACTTTCGTGATGAAATCCGAAACATTTACAGTTCCACGTAGTTGTATTAGATTTACCCACGATGAGAAATGTTTCCCTGAGTTGATGGAGAGGTTCGTTGCGGTGGAAAATTACATTCTGGGAAAATTAGTCCGTATACAACACGTGTTTTCTGATGCACAACGGGGAGAAGCAATCAAAATTTTGATATCGCATATAAAGGCGGGTTCAGCTCATAAAAAGGAAAACATTCTACATTCATTGCTCCCCCCGCTGCCACCTACAGCAGTCTGCCCGAACAATTTACTACCAAAACATCTGCCGCTCGCAGTACTGATTACTCTTTGTCACGCTGGGCGGTAATTTTTCGCGATCATTTCACCGCTTCTTTTCCCTCTCCTGGATTCTTCGCATATTTGCCTTCTTTTTTTGGGATGGTAGGGCAGATATGTCTCGACATTTATGCTCGATGAAGTGCTGTTTTGAAAGAACGGTCTAATTTTCCGACGTTTACGGGGAGCTGTAAACAGGTCCTCGCTAGCTGGGTTCCTGCAACATGGACTTAAAATCTTGCAGCGCATGTGGGTAGCTCTAGTTGTTCGTCACGTTATTTGTAAAATGCGATTTTGCAATTTGTTCATTCTGTTTGTCATATTCTGCAGAATAGCTATTGAGGCTGGCAGATGAATGATAGTGCGCGAGTTAGCAGAGGCCAGTGACATCTCAAAGTGAGCGGGATAATTTTAATTTGTATAATGAATTACACATGAAAACACCTTGCCCAAGCTGGGTGTAGCACCTGCTCACGCCCGAGCAATTGCCAAATCACTGGTGAACATTTACTGATATGTTTGTAAATGTTTAAGAAAGAAGTTTTATTGAGTGTGGACGAAACCTGTATTTTATACATCAGAAGCTAAATAGCGGTCTAAATAGTAGATCACACGAGATGAACCGGCTCCAAAAATGTGAAATGCGTTCCCAGGAAGGTTGGGACCTGATTATTGTGAAAAGCAAAAGGAATTGTCTTGATTGTTTACTGGGAGAAATGGAAAAGCATTATTGAAGAATACTACGTAATACCTTTGGAGAGACTGAAGGCAGGGATCGCGGGAAAACGGCGAGAACGGCCAAAAAGGTATTTCATCTTGACAATGAGTTGACGCGTCGCTCAGGACAGATTCACCAAATTACCAATTCAAATCCATGTGCAACCTACCAGTTCATCTGATATGTTCCTGAAATTCAAAACGTTCTTGACTGGAAAAAAGTTTAAACCAAATGAGGTAAAGATATTTCCACCAGGGAGTTATGAATATGGAGAAACGTTGAAGCAAGTGCCTCGAACTTCCAGGGGACTATATAAAAAATAAAGTATGTTGAAAGACTGAAATTTTTCTCTTTGGTATCAAATGACCCTCGTTACACATTTATATTAAAATATTTGACAGACCAACTTCAGTACTTTAAAAGGGTTTTTAAAACTTTTGTTAACAAAAAAGCTAAGCATGTCTTGATCAATCTCAAAGATAGCCAACCGTTAATGAAAATCGTTTCGAAACTGTCACAACGTAACCCGAATTCTATGTGATAATAAGTTTCTAGGGGCTTTTTTATGCTTTAATTTCCACTAGAATGTTTAATTTGTATTATTTAAAAACGCGCATATCAGAATCACTGGAACCATTGTGCGTAGGCTTTGAATAGCGGTGACATCTGGCGGTGACACATATGGGATACAAAGTCGTTACTTTGAAAAGTGGCATCTGTTGACTGGACATATGTATACGTAAGCGTGACATGGAATAAATTACCTGAAGTAATTATTTGATTTGTCCACAGAGCTAATGGATATGTGACGCATCCTGCGGACATAGGCGGCTTCTATGAATTGCACCCCAGGCTGTTGTAAGTGATATCAGTTTACTGTTTTCTTTCTCGACGGGCATAATTTAAAGTACAAGTTGCCTGGAAATATCATAGCAACCAGCAAATGACGTAACGGGGAAAAAATACGATAAGCACGTGTGTGTTTCAGATGGTTTTCTGGCAACAAACCTTCTAATGTGTTTGTTTATTCCAGTGGAGTTAACATAATTAGACTTTCTCTTCCATATAAGTAAGAAAATAAATTAAAAACAAAACAGTTAAAGCTCATTCTGGAAGATGAAGTTGTGTTTACTGTACTTAAGGGAAATACTGTGCCATGAACGAGACTGAGTTTGATTTCCGTGGCATATGTAATGACAAAATGGCGATATTTTGTTTTTGTTGCCGTTCATTTCACCAAGACCGACTACATTTACTACACCCCAATATGGGGGGAGGAAGGCGTCCGAAGACTCCCTTCTATAGGTGATAGCAAATACTAATCTTTTATGCAACATTGCGTTTACCTGATGACATTATTTATCTTTAGAAAATATTATGATGGTTTTTAAGAATCTGAAATTGTTTACAAACAATTTGTCTCGTGTGTAAACGAAATATAAAATAATATGAATTATAAACTTCTACACAGGCAAGCACAAATTTTAAAAAAATGCACTAACTTCCAAATTACTGTACACATTAAAACTAATCGATATAGATGGGACAACATCATATTCATCATCATCTATTTTAACGAAAATGACATGGTATTCTTGGCAATAGTTTTAATTGTATCTGTCTTGTCTTAATGTCATTTGCAAAGCAGTGGAAACGTGTTACAATATCCTACTCACACCATTCATTAAAATTCTCTTCAATTCGCTCCAAAACTAGCCTCATACGTTCTTTTGGATCTTTACTTTCATTGCTAACCGTACTGTAACATACGATGGTAGATAGAGAAAATTGCACAAGGAAAATTTCCTCCCTAATATATAATTCATCGTCATTTATGATGTCTATTTAGTAGGATATATAGATATTTGAAGAACATTTTCAAAAATATTTTCACGGGTACATTCGCAATGGCTATGGGAATCCGCTAAATAGTAAAACAATTTTTAAGAATAAAAGGACCTGATATTTAAATATGTTAAGTATTATATGTTACAGGCTCGTAAAGAGTTATTGAATTTGGAAGCGTATGATAGTTCTGTACAAAAATTACGAAAATTAAAATCTTTATATTATTAATTGAATAGAAATGATTTAGTTACAAAGTTAGTAAATTAATAGAAAGTTCCAGTACATATTGAAATATATCTTCTCCATTGCTGTTATTTGACCCATCAATCTCTGCAACATATGTATTACAGTGAGATTATTTGAGTTATGGGCTACCGAAGTGAAGATACTTACTGAAGAAGTGCAGCCACCGAACCGATTAAAGGGAAATAAACTCGCCGAGCATGTTAGTATTTTTATTTTAGTATTTATATTTACATGAAAAATGGAATTTTACTTCATTTAAAGCTGATAAAAATAAGCACTTTCCTGTGTCATAAGATATGGTAAAACTGATGCCCCTCGGCGGTAATGTCTAGCTTTTTTCACGTAGCTAGAACATGTTTCTTGTCATTGGAAGATCCTGTCTCTCATATCTTTTTAACAATTGTTTTTTTTTTTTTTTTTTTTTTTTTTTAAATTTAAGGACGCTCTTTAACAGCTCAGGTCATCGGTGTCCCATTCAATTCCGGGCGTGAAACGGCCGACAAATTTTGCTCAGAGTCCTCTTCTTTCAGGCTTGATGTTCTTTATCTTGCTGTAAATGTACGATACGGGACCCACGGCTTTACTTCCCTTCCGAAGGAAGCCACACTAGGATTTTTCCGCCCGAAAAATCCGTCGATCCTGGCCGGGTTTGAACCCGCGACCTTGGTTTAGAAGGCAAGTATTGTTACCACTACACCACCAGGACCGACATCTTTTTAACAAGTTGGCGAATATTTTCTCTATCTATAAGATAATTTTCAGAATAATTTCTTATAATTCGCTCTACCACTTCTCTGCAAAAACCCATTTTCACATGTGTCACACATAAAAGCCCGTTCTTCAATCCTCTACTTACGTAGTGGGTTAAACAAATATAAGACAATTACCATACATTTCACATACAATGAAAAGCACCAAGTAACACACGGGTGTATAATCACTCAATGACAAAGTCTCCCTAAAACTAAGTACAAGCTGCCGCCTGCACAAATATACGGCCTTGACGGCTGCTTCTTCCATTATGCAGCCAGAAATCGAATGCAGTTGAAATAGGAGTTCTGAAAACTAAACTACGGCACTCCCCCCCCTTTTTTTTTGCGTTTTAGCTATAGATAGGCCTAGCCATTCTCGGAATCACTGCATGGCCTGTTCCTTGCTGGAGAGTTTTGTCACCTAAGTTATCCAAATAGCCGGCATAGTGCATTGGTACTAGATTCGGAGTGTAGGGAGGATGCGTTTCCATTTAAATTTCTGCATTGCCCTTAGCAAGTGGACATGTTGCTCTTGTTAGTTAGCCATCCGTTTTCACTGAGCCCTGTTGGAGGTTTGCCGATTCTCTCTCATCTTAATTACCATCCCCCCGCCCTTGCACAGTAGAAGGATGGGTAAACATGCTTTGTCCACTACTATGCCTAAAGCACTGCTGTCTGCGATTTCCTGGGTTTGGGTTAGATGCCCGGTTAGGAATTTCCTGAAAGCAAACATAAACCCGGCGGGTTCTAGGCTCATCCGCAGCATCATTAATATATTTCACTTTTCACCCCAGAGATCTAAGACGAACAGCATGGGGAGTTTAAAAAGCTCAAGATACAAGGGGAAGAAAAAACTATCCGCTTTGCAACTGCTGGAAGCATAAAGGAAAGACCTGAAGATTTTCTGGCAGCGAGATATGAACAGCTGTTCTTGGGCTTCGAGCCAGATCAGCATCTTCTAGTAGCTTAAGCTTTCCAAGGAAAACTCGAATTGACCTGGCTAGAAGCTCGAGATTTGATTTATAACGTCCTGTAATGGGGGTTTATATCTTTCGAACATAAATTTTAAGGCTTCAGCCATAATTACTAACATTTATGCTATAAAAAGTTACCGAACCGTTTAAATCGAATTAAAATACTAACGGTAGGTAATAACATGACAGACTCATTGATTTCTATACCCGTGTTCATTTACATCACATCGGTATTTAAATAAATTGAGAGGCATTTACATGCAGATCATTATGTTTTATTATTAAATTATACATTTTCAAATGTCACGTCTACATTTTGTTGTTTTTATAAAACAGTAATTTTTTTGGTTTTGCGGTAAAGAGAGAAAATATAAAAATCAGGGCCCTGTTGCGCAAAAGCACGGTCTAATTCATTACACGTGTATGGATCTGTAACTTAGTTATTGTAAAATTCTGTTCCACAAAGACTTCTACCACACTTGCACTTTACAACTCCACACTTACAAGGGTACGACTGATTTTCTGTGTTATATTTAACAGAAGTGTTGTATTATTCGGGCACTGGTAATTTGTATTAATTCCTCTACAAGTGTAGGAATATTGGTAACTTCAAATATTAGCTCAACATGTATTAGCTTTTTAAATCATTTTGGGAGTCATTTGACCTAAATGTGCTAAATATTAGCGAAAGTGGTGGTAACGAAGAGTAGGAATATGCATAAAGAAAGAATAAATAAGTATTTGTGTACAATGATAAAGTTAGGTTAAGTATAATTAAAGAATGGCTTATGAGTGATATTGGCGTTTCCTGTTTCAAATGCATATTTCAGACCAACATCTTAGTTAATGTATTTTTAAGGTTCTATCTGCATGCCATGAAAACACTTTTTTTCGTTCTTCATTCAATTTTAAAATAATTCCTTTTGAAACATTTTTTCCAGTTTTTTGCTTATAATGAGAACCTGATTTCCAAGCAATAAAACCAAATAACTAAATGTAAATGATAAATTGCCTAATAAAATAAATGACCGAGAGCAATCGGAAAGCTCGATCCTTCTGCCATCTCTCGACTACTGAAAATGGTGCCCCTAAATGTAGCCGTAAGGGGCCGTCGTCTTGAATGTTGATAAATGCATAATGCAGTATTTAAACTATTACAAATAGAAGGCCCATTTAACAGGAATGACAATAATCAGCTCTGTATATTAAAAATCCCCAAAGAGTGGACAATTCAAGGTATGGGGACGTATGGCATCTTGCTCTTTTCTTATATGAGTCACTTGTAACTTTTTACTAATACTTTACAAGTGTTGTACATTCTTTCGTGGAACAGAAAGTTTCAAAACCATACTTAACAAGGACCTATACTAATACACTTGTATGTATTAGACAATACTTTTGTGAAATACGGCCCTGGAATGTATGTTTCATAGCATGGGTCAACTGTATCTATTAGCTTATGTATGTAGGGACGGAGGAGATTTTATACTTCAGTCCTACTTGAGACTGTGCCTATCCTCCCATAGGATCATCTCCAAGACGAAGGGGTGCACCGGGCGTGAGATATAGATGTAGACAGGTTCCTTAACATGTTTCCAACTAAAATACCACAAATGCAGTGGAGGCCCTCCCCTCCAAGAAATACGAGCTCTTCAGAAGTCCACTTCCATATCAATCACGGGAGCGCAAGCCACCATCACACCGCACCAGCCCACCTCGCCCTGGCACTGTAACAGAACCACCGGAATTGTGTACTCTGAAATAGGATATAGAAGTAACAGAATGAAATTTTCTGAAATGGGATAGCGGAAAATTCACGGAAGTAAAGTTCCATCCCAGTGATTGTAGGAAACCATTGTAAGGATGGCCAGCTCCAAGAGATTTGAGCTGGGGACCTCTCGAACGCAGTTGTCACCCAAATTGGTGTTTTATTATTATTTACATTATTATTATTATTATTATTATTAGTAGTAGTAGTAGTAGTAGTAGTAGTAGTAGTAGTAGTAGTAGTAGTAGTAGTAGTAGTAGTAGTAGTGGTAGTAGCGCTTAAATTTATTAGATTATTGCTGTGACTTCCACTACCGTATATTATGATCACATAAGCTAATTGTTCACACTTCGTGACATCCATTGATGACCACTGTCGCCCATTAACTGAACTTCGGGGCGTACTGAGACACGCAGATCTGCTCACGTACACCATTTAGTGGCTTTATTCGAAAATACATTTTATACAGTTTCAATCATAAATTTTAGATTTTTAGGTTGTCTTTTGTTCGCGAGAGAAAAAAATAGCTGCCGTGACTTATGTAACTTATCCCACGATATTTGTGAAAAATCAACAATTTCGAAGGACATAAACTAAAAACAAATAACTCTACATGTTTGAAAAGTTTCATATTATAGCTGATAGCATACATTCTGTTAATATATAAATGTCATATTTTATATAAATTTTAAACAAGGACATAAAATAAATAATAAATTCTCATTTGACAAACTTCCCTACAGAAAACAGTAGAAACAAACATATCCAGTGTTGCTTTCTGAGAAAGGAAAATAATGTATTAATAATAATTTAATATTGCCTCACGGGATCAAGTGTTCACCATGGCGCGCCTCATATTTTGTGATTATAGTATTTATGTTTTCATTTAAACTAAGATTGTGCTCTCTGTGTTTCCACAGTGACTTTCATTGTAAGTTTATTTGAAATGGAAGTTACATAAGCATTAACCAGGCGAGTATAAAAACACGGAGTGTATTTTTTTTATGGTATATAGCGCCCGGCATCACGGTGTGTGAGCACTGAAGGTACAAGAGATGAAATGATAAATTAGGAAAGTATTCATTGTTTTTAGAAATAGGTAAACAAGGCTAGATAACATCAACAGACAGGAAATCGAGGCAGAATGTAACAGGAAAGTCTCCTTTAACCTGTTGAATGAAACGAAATTAACCTGTAGTGCAGAGGTATAATATTCTCGTTCTAGGAGGAAGGTAAGATTAGGAATGGCCTGGTTTAGTCTGGAAAGTTGGAAGGCTCAAAAATAACGGGTAGTTCTGGTAGGATAATCAGTCCATTTTGTGGAGAAAGGATGTATATTCTGGCCGAATGTACCCAATGGGAACACCTAAGAAAAGCGCTGTTCCCAGAATACTTTTTAAGAAAATTAGAGGTCGACTTGCATGCTGGGACCTATTTGTGATCCACACCTAGGTGAATATGGGCATTTTCCTAGTCAAAGTGCGCGAAGCTAGAAGCAATTTATTTTCTGGTTAGAACGCAATAACTAGTGTAATTAGAAATAATATGTAATATTTTCCATTTATATCTGAATATCGTTCTTCCCATATTTTTGAAATATTATATATTTATTATTATTAATATTGTTTCATTTTTATTACTATTTGTTCTTCTTTCTTATTGTGTATCATATTTAAGTTTGCACGATCTGTAACCCATACATAAAATATATTTGTAATGTAAATATAGAATTTTATAACAATAAAGATACAGCTACTACGTTTTCTTACATAATTTTGGGTACCTCTAGCATTTGTCATTTATAAGGACGAAGAAAAGCCTGGAAAGAAAATATGAATAAAAAAGACTTAGTCATGGAGGATGATCCTGGCGGAAATCGAACCCCCTGACCTCCCGCTCACTCCGTTCTTAAACAATCTCAGTCACCCAGGGCGGTCTGGAAGAGTATTGATATGACATGACAACCTACAGCGACATCAGGGTTGTAAAGGACCTGCCGCAAGCAAATGAACAGAGAGACTGCTGTGGTTGGCAAGACTGTGACCACCACATGTTGCAGACGTGGGCAAACTGCTTCGGTTTGTGCTGATGTTCGTAAAACAAACGTAAAACAGAATAGTGATGCAACAGCTTGTGAAGCGTCTCAGTCATAGCACTAACTTGTCGGACTTGCCTCGTTATGTACGCAATTAATTCTAGCTTATATATCCGTATACGTCTGCTTTCCTAGCCCTGTAATGAAACAAACGAAACTTTATTATTACTACCATCACTATCAGATTCCCTCTGAAAGAGAATGCCTCTGTATCGCTGTGCTACTTCATTTGTTTCGCTTCATTTGTTTGTTGCTATGGTACTAGCTTGTTGATAGTTCATTGACGCCATGTTGTTATGAAGACTGTTTTGTTAAACATCAAACGTAAAATAATGTTTTTAACCGCAAATGAACCAATTAAGATTTTCATAGTGATAGGATATTGTGACAAACGTGCACAACGAAAATGTAAACAACTATCACCGATTGTAACCGAAAATATACAAAAGGAGTTGTGTGTTGCGACTTAGCCATTGCCGAATTGTAAGTGTAAACATTTCGAACAAGTATAAATTTAATGCTTAAATTGAAACTCGGCAAATAAGCTTCGCATAGTAATATATAACTAATTTTATTTAAACTTTTTAGTGAATTTTATCGAATGTTGTCTGCTATTTGTTGAATCTACTTCATTATTGTAAATGTTTCTTATTTATACCATAATCGTATAACACGTGTATGTTTAAAAACTACACATTTGCTTAAAATTAACCAACATTTTCCCAAGAAATATGCAAAAAGGTTTTAGGATTTTATCGCTGTTCTTACCATATTTACTTAAACTTGGGAAGAAAAATTGTCTACCTTATTGGAATATATTTTACTAAAAATGTTTACATTCATATTAATGACTTATGTTAAAAATTGTTATTCTGCAATCGTTGTAAGGGCATGAATTTACTTTTCAATAGTAATTGATAATAATAATAATAATAATAATAATAATTATTATTATTATTATTATTATTATTATTATTATTATTATTATTATGAAGGTAACAGTGGTAAATCAGTTAATTACTGACTATTACATATATATATATATATATGCTTTCTAGCTGTAATTTTTCTAACGAATCCGCGCCTTAACGACCTCGGCCACCCGTGGCGGTTTCACTGATTTTGAGAAACAGTTTTCTTTTTTGTTATTTTATTTTAATGGCGTATATCCAGTTTCTTTTATAAAAATAAAATTGCGGCCGTTAGAGCAATTTTTTAAATTTGGGCTTAACCCCCAACATTTTACCAGTTATACTCCCATTTCCAATAATCTGATAATTTTCAAAAATTATTTATCTTATTTGATTTAAATGGTATATGCCGAGTTTTGTTGTTACAAAATAATTGTTGATACTGCTAGAGCTATTTTTAAATTTTGGGTTTCTGATAGCTCTCTTGTAAGGCCCCGATTTCCTAATTTTCGGAAATTATTTTTTCTTATTCTATTTAAATGGCATATACGGAGTTTCGTTACGAAAGAACATATTAATGCCAGCTATTATATATATATATATATATATATATATATATATATATATATATATATAATAGCTAAAAAAACAGATTTTTCAGGGTGACGACCACATTCATTTCTTAGAAATTCGCTAAAAATGAGTACAAGTATATATATATATATATATAAATGGAAACATATTACATTATTTATAATTACACTAATTAACACTAATTACACTAGTTATTACGTTCTAACCAGAAAATAAATTGCTTATAGTTTCGCGCACTTTAGCTAGGGAAAATGCCCATATTCAACCAATTAGTATGGTTGGTAAATGGGTCCCAGAACGCCAATCATCCTCTAATTGCCTTAAAATATATTCAGGAAACAGCGTTTTTCTCGGGTGTATCCAGTGGATACATTCTGTCAGAATATTTACCTATTCCTCATTCCCTCCACAAAATGGGCAGATACTCCTACCAGAACTATCCGTTATTTTTTAGCCTTACAACTTCCAGTCTAAACCAAGTCAATCCTGATCTGACCTTTCTGTATAAAACGATCATATATACCTCTAATCCTAAGTTAATTAATTTCATTCGATAGCTCTCCAAAGGAACGTCATACTGTGGGGTCATGATGGAGGTGGGTTGTTATGAAGATACAATTAATAGTAAACAAGGACAGTGAAATACTGGCTTAGACTGATGTAGGGAGACCAGTCCACACTTCACGCTAAATGCTGCAGGTATCAGATACAAAACATAACACCAACGTTTGGGCTGCAAGGGTGGAAAAGGACTCAAGAATTCGCCTCGGTTTAATTATGCAACGAGGCAATGAAAATAATACTAATGTGTGGAACAACGTTAAAATATGCTAGAGTAAAAAGGGAGGCAGGTACTCGGGGCAGAATGTAACGTGAAAGTCTCCTGGGCCTAAAGAGCTAAAGACATATCTGTAAATTATGAGAAACATGCTTTTGCAAGCATGGGTATTCTGAACTAATGAATAAGTGTGAGAAATAGGGTGCGTTCGCCTGGAGGGAGAATTCTTCCCCATTGTGTGCAGAACACAATGACGTTTGAAGCAAAATTGGGAGCAGATGCAGTCAACTTTAAAAATGTCTGCAAGTAGGAAGGAAATACGAGGAAATAGCGTCTTTATAAATACAAGTATTTTAAAAGGTCTTGGAAGTGGAGCTTATCTGTGCCAGGTGTGGTTTCTGACACCTCCTTTACAGCAATTGCTTCCATTGAAATCTGATATATCATGCAAAAACGTGTGTCGATATGTACATTCAGTGCACTGTCTGGCACCATTTAGGTTTGTTTGTTGATCTCAACTGTTGTCGCAAGGTTTCTTTTACTGTTGTTTTTTATATGCTTACAATCTTTTGCATGATAAGGAGATAGATTTATCAAATTAGATTGAAGTAAAATAAACTTATTTTAATTTATTTCATCATGTCAAATAAACAAATGGGATATATGTATTTTTCTACATAATTTCCAGATTTATAAACATGTTTTTCCTAGCGGATAAGAAGTTTCTTAAGGTGAGATCAGAAATCCCATGTTCCTAATGGTGAAGTTATTCATTTTCAGATACCCCTTTTCTCAGAAAATGTTACAGATAACTCAGTGAAGGTTTTACTGTTTATTTTTATTTAATTGCAAGTTCTGGTTTAGAGAATGTACTTCATAAAAATAATAAGTTTTTATTTTTCTTTGGTTACATGCTCCTTTTTACAAGAATAAAATTATATTAATACTCATGTATAAAAGGTTCTGCAAATGACCTGAAACTAGAGAATGTAAAATTTTCATGCTTCTATCTTCATTTGTTTATGAGAAAAAGGTACATATGTTGTGAATGTTTTACTTACAACTAAAATATCGTTAAAGTTAATACAAGTAATTATCAATTTACATACTAATACATTTCTTGTACCTACATCTTAACACAAAGTAAATATTACCACCACAGGAGACAGTTTCACTCAACACTGTAATTAAAATATTGAAGTCAATCACTGCATTAATATTTCCTTTGTTATCTGAAATATATTTCATATGATTACCAGATATCTTTTATCATTCATTGAATTGTTCCCTTCAGAAATAGGCTCATGTTTTCATTGTCACTATCACCATCCTTTACTGGATAGGTTTTGTAATATTTATTTCCTTTGTTTTAATTTTTTTTATAAAATCTGGTGACGTAGGAATAATATTAAATGCATTTAGGAAAGAAAACTGGTATGTATAGCTTGCAAAAATCAATATAAACACAGAACTTTCCAATTGCTTAAAAATTTAAACACACAAGCAGCCATTATTGTTATTGACATTTGAATGAGTAATTTACCTACAAAATACATCTAACCACAGCCTTCTATAACAAATGGTTTCATTTTATGCAATAGTACGGAGTGTTAAAAAAAGTAATTTGACATATAAAACACATTACATGATTAAAGGCACTTACAATTGAAAATTCTCAATAAATGATACAGCAAATTAAGCAGAAAAATCAAAATAATTATTTGGAATAAAAAACTAAATTTTGATTTTTTTTTCTCCCAAAATTCGACCTCTGATCTTACCTTAATTCCATTATCAAGGAAGCAATTAGGTTGGTTATCCAGTCAGCTAAGCACAAATGATTCCAACCTTCGTCGATGTCGAATCTCCACCCTCCCAAAGCTGCTTTTAAGAACATGCACACAGTCTCAAAGGCGTACCTTACTCCACACTAATCACTTCTATAAGTGCTCCGTAAATCAAGTGCTATTAATTTGTTCAGAAGCATTTAGTGTGGCCACCTCCTGTAAAGTTCTCAAAAATGCAAAATATATGGGGTATTTCTTTTAAGCTGGAGATATAGCATCATTTTGGTTAAATCGGAAGTAAAATAAATCGATGATATTATTTTTCACTTACCAGTGTATGAACATCGCTGCGCACCGAATTTTATGTCAATGAACCATGTGCTTTATAAATTACTTAGGTAGTGCTGGACTTTTGTCTAACCTTTATAACTTTTTTTTTCTAGCCAATATTTATTTGTAAGCCTCCTAAGATTTTACATCGAATCATTAATATTGGAGCAATTTCTGAAATTATTTTTTTCACTGTTCTAGGGGATACATTTTTAAAGTTATTAAGCATTTTTGAAATATGATGTTTAGTTAAACAATGTGGTTTTTAAAATTCAGGGAAAAATACATAGAATTATGCCTTATGCAGGAGAGAGAGCATTTTTAACATTTTCTATACAGGTTAATAATCTTCCTCTGATACTCTACATTTCAGGTATAATAAGTTATGACTGGCATCATTCCTTTTGAAATAAAAAAGAAAAGGAATGTGATAGTTCTGTATAAATTACTCTGTGTTACCATAATCGAGGAAGTGGCCATGGGGCTCTTACACTCTCTCCCGAGGCCAATATTTTGAATTCGTTAGTTTATTTAAATATACTTGCATAATGTTGAATAGTATTAATGTCATATTTAAAACCGTCTCTTTCTTTTTGATTTTTTTTAACATTGTCCTTTTAACGCAGACACTTTTTATTAACACTTAGCGGGAGACCTGAGGTTCAATTCCGAGCAGGACCATCTTCCATGATTGAGATTTTCCCACGTTTTCCTCAGTTCCCATAAATGGCAAATGCCGGGGAGGTACTCTAAAACCCAGGCCTGGAATGCTTCCTTCCTTAAAAAAAATCCTTTCCTAATTTATCATTTTCATTATCATCAGTGTTCTATAGGGTTCTATTCCACAAAAGTGTGGTATAATGTAAATACGGCCAAGTTGTATTAGTACAAGTCGTTGTAAAGTATGGTCTTGTAACTTTCTGTTCCATGAAAGAAATGCTACACTTGTAAAAAGTAACGAGCGACGTCATATAAAAGCTGGAGGAACAGCTGTTTGCCATACTTCGCCATACCTTGAATAAGGTTATGTCCACTCCTTAGGGGTTTTTAATATACAGAGCGGATTATTGTCATTCCTGCAAAATGGGTCTTGTAATTTTTCTCAGATATAATTTAAATACTTTATTATGCATTTATCGATATTCAAATGTAATAATCCACTTTGAGACGACAGTCGTATACAGCTAAAGCTCGTCGAGAGATGGCAGAAGAATCGAGTTTACCGCTTGCTCTCGGTCATTTGATTTATTAGTCTATTTCATTATTTATATGCATTTAATTACTTATATTGCTTGACAAGCGTGTTCTTGTTATAAGCAAAAATTGGGAAAGTGTGTCAAAAGAGAGTATTTTAAAAGAAAATGAACGAAAAGAAATATTTTCGTGACAAGTAGCAAGAACCTTCAAAATATATTAACTAAGATACTACACTGAAATATGCATTTGTAACAGGAAACGCCAATGTCAGTTATAAACCGTACTTTAATTGCACTTAACCTAACTTTATCATTGTACACAAATGCTATTTATTTTTTTTTTATACACATTCCTACTCATCATTATCATCACTTTCGCTAATACTTAGCACATTTGGGTCAACTGACTCCCAAAATCATTAAAAAGATAATAAATTTTGTATTTGAAGTTACCAATGTTTCTACACCTGTAGAGAAATTTATACAAATTATCAATGCCCGTCTAATACTACTGTGAAACAGAAGAATGAAAAATCACTTGTACACTTGTATGTATGGAGTTGTAAAGTACAAATGTAGCAGAAACCTATGTGCAACAGAATTTTACTAATAACTACAAGATTACAAGTCCATTAACTTGTGATGTAGTAGACCATACTTTTGTGGTACAAGACCACAGTAGTTAAAACGGGCATAAAACACTATTCAAGAAATAATAACAGGCGTAGTCTGCTAAAGTCGACAGCTAGATACCAGCGGTGCTTGCTGCAATCCTTTGCGTAACACACGAGTCAGTACACTATCTCTCCTATATGCCACGGTTAAGGCATGGAAATATTTTGTGCAAACGTTGGGCATATCTCCCGGATTTACGCTATGAGCAGAGACTTTTGTGAATCAGCGTACATAATACGCAGTGCTTTTTATTCAACGCCTGCCTTCTTTGTTTTATCCCTGTACAGAAAATGTGGTGATGTACTAGTTAATATTCCTCTCCGCTACATTTTCTTTCTGTAGTTCGTTTACTTCTACCATTATTATGGTTATATCCCCTTTTTACGGCAGCTTACAATTTTTGTTTGTATCGCTTATTCTTTTCTGCTTGTTCATATTCTGCCATATAGAGTTTTATATTTTGCGAAAGGTAACTAATTTATTTTTATTTGGAAAGAAAACCGCCTACGTTGAAACATTTCAAAATTCGGCATGGAATGTATAAAAGATTTTTTCCCCACATCGATGCCCGCATCAATGTTTTTCTTTCGATTGCGTCTCACATGACGTCACATAAAGTCCCTCTTAAGCGTAGCGTGGGCGGAGAGCTTCGGCATATTCCGTGGAATTAACTCGCAAGACCGCCACTAGAGGCTCTGCTTTTATGATTCCACCACAAGAGGGGGACGGATGCGAAGGAAGACGTTTTAGATAAGGGTTTGACGGAGTGCGGTCTTTTATTTCCATTCTGTTGCTTGTTTTTAGAACGGCAATGAATTTTGCGTTTCCGCTTGCTGCGTGACGCATAGAGGTTGAATGATGCTTGCGGGGTTTCGTATAGGAAACGTTATTTATAACCATTGTTGCGTTTGTCTTGGTGTTACTTGCTACCTAGATCTAAGGGGTGAGGGTTCAAATCGTCGACCAAAGTAAAAGAACCTCAAGTCTGAAAGAGGTCTCCGAGGAACGTTTCCGACCTTTTCATGCCCTGAATTAAATGGGTCCAGAAGTGTTAAATAAACCAAATAACAGAAAAGTTGACATTGAAGTCAGCAGTTCTGCTACAGAGTGGGGTGGTTCAAGTGATAACGTTTGCGACTCCCAAATCCTGACCATGGGTATTTTCGTCGTTTTCTCTAATTGATTAGGTGAATGTTGCGACGGATTTTTCCTTTCCATTAATTTTCCGCTTTCCCATTTCATATTTCACTCCGTTGAGTCTGTTAAGGAACTCATAGTGCCAGACAAGGGGGCTGGTGCAGTGTGACGGTAGCTTGCGCTTTGAAAAGGTTTCTGCCCCGGCATATGTCTAAAAGCTGCCCCTCTGGGAAGCTTTTACTCCTTTGAGGGGGAATTCTGCCGACGTCGAGATGTTGTATCTGGAAACAAAGTTCATCATGCCAGACCACCCGCTGTCTCCCTCATCTGATCCATTCTCCCGGAGATAAGCATGGCGGCCGGCCCTTAAGCAGCACTGAAGTGTTGAAATGTACTCCTTTGACCCTAAAAATTTAATCAGTCTAATCCTGACTCTCCTGCTTATCAATATTTTTCGCAGTTGTTATAAGTGGCTGATTATTGCTAAGCATAATTCTGAATGCAACTCTTACAGATAGTGTAAAATATTCTAGTTCTACGTATGTGCTTTTCCCTGACATATAACTATCCCCAATCTCACAACTATGCTTTTTTTTGTGGATAAATGGGAATTCTATTTTGTCTTCTTATGTTAAAGCATCTATTTTAGCGAATTCTGAAGAAAATTTAACTATTGCAGTTATACCCATGAAAGGATTTTTAAAAAAAAGTATTCAAATCTCCATCGATCCTACCTACTAGGCACTGAAAATGACAATGAAAAAGGTATATATATGTGTGTGTGCCTGCCTGTTAATGTTCTAGCGGCACAATTTTTGTTTTTTATCAATGAAACTCCGCATATAACCATCAATTAACAAATGATTCATGGAGATCATTAATCAGCAAAATGATCATTGGGTGGTGGGTTAACCTAAAGCGAAAAAGTTTTAAATAAATTAAAAATCGCTCTGTCGCTTTTTTTTAAACTCGACGGAACTCGGTATAATTCTTTAAAATAAACTAACTAAATTAGTTTCCAAAAATCAGAGCATACGAGTTTTTTTACAAGTTTGGCATATGTCTCAAAAACGAGTGGGGGCTAAAGTGAAATTTAAAAAAAACTACCGACCGGATTTTAAAGTTTTTAAAGGAAACTCGGTATATGCCATTGAAATAACATTAAAAATAGTTTCTGAAAATCAGGCAAATCGGGCCATCAGGATAAGGTGTTTAACTGAAATCTAAAATTTAAAAATCGCTCTACCAGCAGCGATAGTCTGCATATACTGTTTAATAAAACAATAAAATATTTTCTGAAAATCAGTGATAGATTATTAGGAGTGGAGATTTACCTGAAACGTAATATTTAAAAGTTACTCTTGCAGCACCAATGTTTGCCTTTTCGCAACGAAACTCCGTATATATCACATAAATAAAATAAGAAAAGTAGTTCTTTAAAAACAGGGAAATCCGGTCATTAGAATTAGAGGCTTACCTGAAACCCAAAATTTGAAAATCGCTCTAGCGACACCAATAATTATTTCTTCGCAACAAAATTCGGTACGTACTTTTTAAATAAAATGAGAAAAACAGTTTTGAACATTAGGGAAATTGGACCATTAGCAGTAAAGATATACGCGAAATTCGAAATTTAAAAACCGCTCTTGCGTTTAATTTTTTCTATGTTGTTTTAAAATAAAAGCACAAATTCATTCAACATATAAACTGAATTTATAACGATGCATTTGTTTTATATTTAATAAAAGTATCGTGGTGAAGAAAGTAAATATGAAATATTAATCTAATATGTGTCTGAGAATTATATTTATATGTAAGAATACTCTGTAATAACCTTCAGAAAACATTTGCGTTACATGTTTTTACTACAATAACATTTCAATTAAATTTCAAATCCAATGAAAATTCATCAATATTTATTGTTGATTGCGTATATTTGCTTAGTACATTGTAATTGTTTTAAATAACATGTTTTTGTATTATTGAAACACATGAACATCATCTTCTTAAATACAGAATGTAACTCAAAACTTTCTATTATTTCTGTATTTTTGTGAATGTAAAGATGATATGAAGGGTTCAGTTCATAATATAGATACATTTAAAAATATCTACACAGTATAGCTTTGTCTATCAGTGGTAATAGATTTCGTTTTATTAATAGTGTACCATTAATGTTTG
This sequence comes from Metallyticus violacea, assembly GCA_030762175.1. Taxonomy (NCBI): domain Eukaryota; kingdom Metazoa; phylum Arthropoda; class Insecta; order Mantodea; family Metallyticidae; genus Metallyticus; species Metallyticus violacea. Next base: position 22,023,583 of record CM060844.1, read on the forward strand.
TTGTTAAATATGAATAATAATAATAATTGTTATTATTGTTGTTATTATTATTGTTGTTGTTGTTACTCTAAAATGTGGTTTCACTTTTGTAATACATATAGAATGTAAGAATTATAATTTTGTTCTCCTAATACCATACAGTAATACCATAACTTATTTCATTAATTATTAAGGCCATAATTAGGTTTATATTATTTTTTAAATTTACTTTACTAGGTGAGGAATTCGCTTAGTTTACGCAGCACCTGCGTGATCGATTTTTATATCTTTTAGTTTGTATTAAAATATGTAAAGTTGCAGTAGTAGCCAAATTATTACAGTTAATTAGTTTTCTTAGAAACAGCAAAAAATAATCGATCCTAGGTGTAATAGAAAAATTGCCAGATTCAAAGATGATAATTAAGACATTGTGGCTTAATTTTTCAATGTCTGGGTAAACATTATTGAGGTATATTGGTAACATTGTTGCCTATATATGATCTATTACAGATTTTATGTAGTCACAGGCATTTCTAGTACTAATATTCAAATATTGTTTTAAGCTTATAAAAATATTAAAGTGATTCTTAGTTATGCGCCTAAGAAAGGCAACTCACCAAGGCGTATAATGTATGTGCAGGTAGCACCTTATAGTTTATTTGAGCGAGATTTGTTAGCGAATTGTCGTGCGTTCGTGTGTTATTCAGTGTTTTCAATGGGTTTACTTTAATAACTTTACGTAGAATTTTAAAAAAATATTGTAGAGTTTAGAATGTATTACAACCAACACATACGGTGGCCATATTTGTTTTTAGATGCTATGTGCAGATGAGTTTTTTTACGTTTATAAGCCAAATACATTTCTAACTGTGATAGTTTACATATGTAAAATATTTGCAATTAAATGTTTCATACTATGCAATAATGCAACTTATCTTATTCTAAAATTGTATTACATTTGAGCATTTACATTCCTTATATGCCAAAATAATTGCTTTTCGATCTTCTATGTTTGATGTCTTACGGTCTAATATGCAAATTACTTCATAACTTCGGTACAATTCCACTAGACGTTTCTTGGAAAACTTTTGTTGTTCTCTCCAATATGGCGCCGGGCTCTGAAGCCTTAAAACAAACATTTCTCTACCCCCAACTTCTCCGAAACACAATCAGAAGTTTATTGGTTTAAAGAAGCACGGGGATGTTCCCATTTTGGGGATTAGAACTTGATGGAATTGGTTTCCTCGGTCAGGTAAACACATTTCCTGTCTGCCAACCGACTCATCTTTATCATAAAGTGCACTTCTGTTTCTCTTAAAGATTGGTTTTGTCGTTTGTTTCTATCAAATGGGCTATAAGCTGTAATGGAATACACTACGCATTGAGCTACCGTGGCATCTATTTGACATGACAGAACCAAAATAGCATCGACAGCAAAGAAAAACGTGCACGTATAAAGACTAAAGAGATAGCGCATAATTACATGTTTATCGAAATATTTGCTATTTCTTATGCTACGATTATATTTCTGTTAGAAATTTACTGGTTTTGTGTAGTGTGTTACAAGGGCTACCTTTTAAATTATTACAAATACTAGGAAAGAAATAAACTGTTTTATTGCTTTTCAAAATATTCGCCTTTTAAATTTATACACTTTTGCATGCGTTGAAACCAATTCTCGAAACATTTTTTTCCGCTCTGAAGTTGGTATCTCAAAAACACGGTTTTTAAAATTTTTAACAGCTTCTTGTGGTGATGAAAATCGCTAACCGCGCATATCATGTTTGACATTCGGGTGCCAAAAGAAGTCGTTAGGGGATAAATCCGGTGAATACGAGCAATGAGACATTAATTCGACGTTTTTCTCCTTTCCTGATGAAGAAAGATGCGACATTTTCGATTGTTTTGATTGATTTCGTCGATGACTTCTGAAAAACAAATTGTTGTATATCATTCAGCATTAACTGTTCTTCGATCCTCTAAAGAAATGGTTGCGACTTGTCCAGTACATACAACTGAAGAAATAACGATCACCTTCTTGAAGTGCTTCTTGAACCAACAACTTTTGTGGATTACAGTTCATCTTGGAACACCCAAATAGTGGATTGTTGCTTGGTTTCCGGTTCATACGAATATATCCAAGTTTCGTCACCTTTATGACGGATCTTTCAGTTTTCTCGATGGAATTTTTTTACCCATTTCATCACACCATTAACACAAACTTTTTTTTTTTGAGCTTCGATTAAATTATGCGCAATCTTTCGGTAGCAGATCTTTTTCACAGCTAAATGTTCACACAAAATCGAATGTACTACAGTCTTTGATGTGCTTAAGGACGCCTCTATCTCACTGTAAGTCACATGCCGATCTTCTTTAATCATATCGCGCACAGCATGGATGTTTTTTGAAATTACAATCGATTTTGGTCGGCCTTCATGAAATTCATCACTGACGGACGCACGAACACGACGAAATTCTGCAAATCAATTGTAAACAAGGTTTTTCTGATGGTGCTTCATTGCCAAAAGTTGAACGAAGCAATTCTATGCATTGCTGTTGAGTTAGGCCTTTACTAAAGTCATAAAAAATCATCCAACGAAAATCTTCACGTAAAATTGCTTTGTTTAAACTGTCATTATTAACAAACTACTAAGTTCAATTTCTAAGTGCAATTGTTTTGTTTTTTTTTCACAATAACAAATGTCATTTGTTTCGAAAATAGTAATAACACGCCTCAAAGTTTCACCTAGTGGTAATTGGTAGCAACTTAAAAACTAACTCCCGTATATAATTTGTATTTAAAATATAAGTTATTGATGAATATTTTAAGTAATCAAATGCTTGTGATGTTTGATGCTAAATAGTGTTACGAGGTGCGATACACAAGTTTGCGGCCTGACCACGTTGGGTAGCTGATAGAATATAAATCTAGGCAATATATTTCAGCCTAATATCCTTTCACTTTCATTAATTTCTCACATCTCTGGATTAATGTTTTAATCTCCCTAAAAATAGTCTAAAGGTTTTTCTGCAAAGTTATGGAAAACAGCAGTATCGTTCGTGAAGATCATATTTTAGTTTTAAAAGCAGGTATTAGTTGCTGTGCAGCAAAATGTGAGCTGTACTGTGAATGAAGAAGTTACATGTGTTCACAACAGCTGTGGGACTGGTGCTTAGTCGTGCAGCAGAAAAAAAAAACTTCTCGACTCTGCCCTCCAAGATTCTTTTTTCTTGATGCAGTTGCTTAGCATAACTCTTTCCAATTACTGTTGTTCTCCTTTCTTTGATCTATCATCAGAATTCCCTACAGTCTCAAAAAATTGTCGCTTGTAGACTGTGTGACCTTGGCCATTCTATGAGAGGGGGGTCATCCTACTTTTGACATTCCTTTATTATATTTTTGAAAGGAAATCATAGTAGAGAGCCATAGTTTCATCTACTTTGATGATAGGTTCCAATACTGCTTCTCGTTAGCATGGCAATGGTTCAGAAACTTCTGACAACATTCAATGCACACTTGCATTGAGCTGCTGAAAGAATTTGTGGCACCCATCTTGCACTCACCTTATGCATGAAGGATGCGAAGCACAGCAGTTTTAGAAAGACCTACACTTTCAGCTAATTCTTTTGTCTTTAGATGTTTTGCCACTCAGAACTTCCTGCTCGACTACGGAGAAGTTTTCTCTTGTCAACACATTCGCCAACCTACTCTTAGTTAACCTTCAAGGTTATCTCTGCCCAAACGAAACAAATTTGACCACGCCTTCATCGTGAAATATGAAAAGGAATCTTTCACATACACACCGTCAATAAGTTGTTTAAAATCACTAGGAAATACGAGAGTAGATCATTAAGTAACGCACAGACTGAAGGATTAAAGCTGCGCAAGAGACATCACAGCTCTTCCTACAAAAGCGAGAACTACATCACAAAAATGGCCCGCATGTTATTCTTCAACTTTTGAAAACCAAAGAGGTGTATTTCGTTTTTTTGTGAGCAAAAGAACAAAACCCAATTTAAATATGCAGGAGAATGTTGGACATATGTGCGGAAGACTGTTTGGACCGTATCAACATTTTCAGATGTGCACATGTTCCGCTACACATGCAAATCTCTCTAGATTCTGTAATTTGCCATTTATATTTGAGAATCTATGTGCCATCACATACGCACATTCTACACTTTCTAACCTCTCTCGTAACCCCCGCCCCACTGAATATCTCTATGCCGTCCGTTGCAAATCCTTATGTCATCTAATACCAATATGAATAAAAGTGGTGACAACAAACATCCTTGTTTGAATCCAGAATTCTGAGAGTTTGCCTTGATGTCACACGAATCAAACCTAATTATAGTATATATCTTTAATTACATTGCTGATTTTAATAGGCATTCCAATTTTTCCCATATAATCCATAATCAAAGGCTTTGATAAAAGCAATAAATGCTAAATATAGTTGGCTATTCCATTCCAGTGACTGTTCTATAATAATCATTGCATTTATGAAGTCTGTACAGAATTTCCCAGCTGTAGACACACACTGTGTTTTCTCCAGTTTCTTGTCCACTGCACCTATGATACGGTTCATAGAATTCTGGAAATGATCTTTCTGAGAATCGAGAATAGAGTGATGCCACGCTAATTATCACAGATAGATAAATCTCCCTTCTTAGGTATTTTCACTGCTGTACCGTCCCACCAATCTTGAGGGACTATTTCCTTTTCCCAGGTATTTTTCAATAATGTATATAAATTATCAGTTTTAAATTCATATCTGCTTTTAACATTTTAGCATTAATGTCATCGGGACCCAGTGCTTTATTGCTTCTTGTTTCCATGATTGCTTTCTTAAATTAGTGGGATTTATTTATAAATATGTTTTATGTTGTCAAAGAAGAATGTGAGTGCTAAATACGCACAGTATAACAATGAGACAGCTATTTTATTTCGATTAGTTTATTAAGAAGTGAAGGAATTCCAAAATTATTCAACAGAAAATTTGCAATTTCTCTTCCTTTTATTCAATAGGCAACTGATTTACTAGCGCATGTACATTTGGCGACTTATAGCACCATGTTCCTGTTCTGTAAACAATGTAAAAAAGGCAAATAATACAAGTGTAGTGTTTACAAACAGTGCATGTCTACAATAAAGTCTTCCTGTATTTTCTGTTGTATATGACAAAGTACTTTTCGTTGCCCTTTACAGTTAAGTGCGGATTGCATCTGTGTCTGATATACACAGAAGCTAAGATACAGAGAGGGCGTAGAGAGCCTATTCCTCTCATGAGATTAAAAGACTCCCTCTTGATGAGGGCTGAGTGAACTCTGCCACCCATTAGCCAAATTCCCGTCTCAGCATGAGCCCCCGAAGGGCACGCAGTCCGCCAAGCTGGGGAGTAGGATAAGTTGCATATGGGTCCAGGCGCGCTTCATTTATCACCAAGTTTTCCCCAGGGTTCGGCTTTGTTACGAGCTCCAAGATTAATGATGGCTTTGACGAAATCTTAGCAGCAGGCTTTGGAATCCTAAGTGCTGGGCGAACTTTGACAAGTTTTGGTTAGACACACAGGGCGGGAATTCCTTGCGTTCTTTGCGTGCGGTACAGTAAAAAATAGTTACGAAATTTCACAAGGGTGCAATTGGGCGATTTTTATAATTATGAGGTAAACCAATATTTAAAGTTGGCTATACCAGAAAAAACATTAGGAGAAACGGAAGGAATAGAATGGTGGTCATTAAAGGAAAAGTCAAGACTCTAGTGTCGCTATATTTTAGTTTATTTGAAAACATTCATCTTATATTTTTCAGTTATTTGTTTTCATGTTCGTTTTTTATTTTGGGACATTTGTGGAGTGATTGCTAACACAACATGTTAGTTTACTTTGACTATTTCACTTATGTAACGTCATCATAAAATCTACAAAAAAAATGAAACAAAAGTTTGTGTTTTGTCAAATCACAGTCAAATATCGCAGTGAAATTATCAAAAGATTTTATCAAATCTCTTTACTGCGCGAAGTGCATTTGTGTTCTAGTCAGTGCAGCCAATTCTTTACCCCCCACTATAGTTCCTGGGCGCGCAAACTGTACATCTAACTAAATTGTTTTGGAGATGGAGTCATAGAGTCTGAAATAACTTTGTAAATTATGTAACATCTGCATAAGTAACCATAAATTTTAATAAACACTTTATTCAGAATGGTAAAATATTTTATCTGTTTTGTTTTAACAGTTAGTATTAGTAAATCGAACGGTAGCAATTGTAATAGTCGACTTTCGTCTATTTCAGTCTCACGGTTTGTGAATAGGTAGGTATTCGTAAATATAGCATTCTATACGTTTGTTAATATTCCGTGCGTGAATTTCGAATATATATTACTTTTATTCTTATTCTATTCATGAAATAGTCCTAAACCCGTGTTCGGCTCTTCTTTATTGGCATTACTGACAATTAACATTCGTCTGTTTCAAGATGGCTTGACAAAGTTAAGTATTCATAATAACAATACAGAATTATTACATTTTAAGCCATGTTTAGGGAAATTATATTTAAATTCTTATTTTATTCTTCAAATAATCCTACTAAATATCGCTTTAGGGTTCGAGCTTTCACTACATTCGTGAATTTATTGGCAATACATCTTGTAATGTTACTTATGAAAGATAGAACAGAATAAACACATAACGTCTAGATAGAATCCTTATAGTTAAATTTATAATTGTATGGATATTAATAAGTGATATAAAATATCAAGATATTTAGCGTAAAACAAATTAATTCTGAAGTAAAAATACTGAATTATAAATAACAAAAATAATGGGAAAAGTGTGGATTTATATTCATCATCATCATCATCATCATCCTATGTGCATTGGTAAACTATTTCTCTCAGTTTTTCACATTTTTTTTAAATTAATTGAAATTTATTTTAATTGAAAATGAACCCCACAAACTACATAATATGATACTTATTGAAATAGACACACTTTATACAAAAAATGCCAATTAATAACTTTTTCCTAACTGCTAATGGACCCCAGACTCTAACTAGCAGTAGTAATTTAGACTAGAGCCCCGTTATCCCTATAACATAGTATCTTTACTAATGTGTACCTTTACACTAATTTAGATTCAAATGTATTTCAGCAACCATCATTCCATTATTTCAATCTAGTACAAAATAATATCTAAAATAAAATAATATGTCGCTTATCTTTTCTAAATATTTTCTTTCTTAAGTTGCTTGCCCACATTCTGATCCTAATACGCAACTCCTGGTTATTAGAATATTGATAACCATAATATTTATTACTGCATTATCCTAACCCTATTGTATTTATTTGGCTTATTATGCTTACATCTCCCCCTACTTTCCTCTTTAATTGCTCATCCGCATTTCCAACTTTGTCCATATAAGTTTATCTTCATTTTTATATTCTTTACAGTTAAAATCTTGTTAATTAATATTTTCCCATCTTAATTATTCTATTCTGCTTGCAATATTTGTTGTATCCATAGTTTTGTTTGCTTATATTAAATAATCAAATGCTTTGTTAATTTCTTCAAAAATTAACATTTCCCTCCATCTTTATCATATTTTAGCCGTTTTAAATTCATAGCTCCAGTGCTATACATGCAAATGCTTCCTACCCTGCTTTCACATTGTTCTATATATTGTTATATATCCCATATTGCTTTTATTTCCCTATAAAGTTTCATAGAACTCTTTTCTTTCACACTACCAAATATTTGTTCTCTTTCAATGACTTCGTCTTGCGTTTATTTCTTTCCACAATCCTAAGTTTTGAAATTTCCATTTGTTGTCAAGTTTCCTATACTTATCTGTTGCAAATATACCTGCATTTTGAGATACCGTGGTCATTTCAACGGGGAATAGCAGTCAATGAGGAAGAGACTAAAACAGTGGCAGTGTACAGCAGGAAAGAAAGGTGGGAGTATGCAGGTCAGGCATTAGGAAATGTTAACAAATTCGCATACTTGGGGGTGACTTTATTGAGCTAGGCAAAACACATAGGCATCACAAAACGCAAATTTTTACTAAAAATGTGTAAGCATTATAGAGTTCGGTAAAAATACTGGAAATACCGCTGAGAACAATGGAGATGGTGTACAGAGCGGTTGTTTGGTCAACTATGACGTACGGGACCGAAATTTGGTGATGGTGAATCATGTACAAATGCAGTTTTTAAAACAGATGCTACATGCAGTGAGGAGTGCACATATTGTGATATTAAATAGTTTGGTATTTTTAACGAAAGTGTAAATTTAAAAAAAATTAGCTACAGGTTAAAAATAATACCGAAGGGAGTTTTATCTGAGGGAGAAAATAAGTGAAGGGAGGATATGGCATCAAAAATAAGGAAAGACTTAAACAAAATTTCGTTAAGGGGACGGGACATAACGTGTAATAGCCCTTTGCGAGATATAGATAGGTAAACTACTGAGTCTCAAATCGCAGAAAAAGTATCGCCTAACCTGCAGGCTCAAATAGATCAAGTGTGGGGGAGAGAAGATTATCTAGATGTCTGTGGCAGGGAAGGAAGAATTGGTCTCGCATGGCCCAGATTAAGGACTTGGAAAGGAAACAAAACAGTTAATGTGTTCGGGGAAAGAATTTGCCCACTGTGCGGAAAAGCTATACCTGCAGAATGCAGGGAAACAGAGCTTTTAAGAAATGCGCACTTACCACTACAATTTCTGAATTCCAACACAGAAGTTTGAACATCTTCATGAGAGATATTCACACAAATCGGGAATATTTCTAGCAAAAACCCTACAATGAGAAGAGAGGGGATGTGGGGAAAGGGTAGGGATTCTATTCATGTTTGATGTATGTATATAAAATTATTATTCATAGATAATGCGTGTTGTAAATATTTCGGCGTGTTTGTATATGTATGTATATCTACACAAAGTTAATTATAGCAATTATTGTTGCCGTTTTTGGGGTAGTGTATATTTTGATTGTTAACAGGACGGTATTAGCATGTATGGCCGTGAGCTCATGCGACAATTATATTGACATTGGAAACTGGCCACAATATACGTCCATCGCTACTATTAGTCGGTCCTGGTGTTGTAGTGGTTACCATACTTGCCTCCTATACCCAAGATTGCGGGTTCGAACCCGGCCAGGACCGATGGATTTTTTCGGACATAAAAATCCTAAGTATGGCTTCCTTCGGAAGGTAAGTAAAGCCGTGGGTCCCGTGTCGTACATTTACAGCACGTAAAAGAACCTCAAGCCTGAAAGAGAGGCCTCTGAGCAAAATTTGTCGGCCCTTTCAAGCCCTGAGTCGAATGGGACGCTGATGACCTGAGATGTTAAAGAGCGTCCATAAATAAACAAATCAATCAATCAATCGCTACTATTACTAGGTACTAGACGTTACTACTGCAACTACTACATTTCTCTTGGGTATGGATATGTTACTCTATTCCAATATGGTAATTCTATATATGCAATTCTTGTAATAATTTTTATCTTGGTGAAATGTCTATCTAGCTCTAACAGCGCTACATAATTTGGTGATGCTATCGGTGGACCCAAAAGTTTACAAAAACTTCTAATTATTTTATGAATATCTTTCCATTGATCCTCCACGCCCAATATTTCTGCTCCATGTAATATTTTGGTATTTGTATAAGTTAAATATTCTTCATACAGTACCGTCCGTTTCTACACTCACTAAGTTCTTCCAATAAAGTGGTTCCTCCCTGTTCCACAAAAGTATGGTCTAATACATCACAAGTGAATGGACTTATAGCTTGTAGTTATTAGTAAAATTCTGTTGCACAAAAGTTTCTGCTACATTTGTACTTTACAACTCCATACTTACAAATGTACGAGTGATTTTTCGTTGTTCTTTTCCAAAGAAGTATTAATATTAGTCGGGCACTGGTAATTTGTATAACTTACCCTACAAGTGTAGGAATATTGGTAACTTCAAATACTAGCACAAAATGTGTTATCTTTTTAATAATTTTGGGAGTCAGTTGACCCAAATGTGCCAAGTATTAGCGAAAGTGGTGATAACGATGAGTAGGAAATTGTACGAAGAAAGAATAAATAAGTATTTGTACAATGATACAGTTAGGTTACGCGAAATTAAAGTACGGCTTATGATTTGATATTGGCGTTTCCTGTTTCAAATACATATTTGAGTTCAGTATCTTAGTTAATGTATTTTTAAGGTTCCTGCTGCATGCCACGAAAATAATTTCTTTTCGTTCTTCATTCTCTTTTAAAATCTTTTGACGCAACTTTCCCCGTTTTAATGGTAATTAGAACGTGATTGTCAAGCAATATAAACAAATAAATTAATATAAATGATTAAATGGACTAACAAAACAAATGACTGAGGAAATTTGGGAAGCTCGATTCTTCTGCCATCTCTTGACGACTGAAATTGATGCTCTTAAATGTAGCTGTAAGGGACCGTCGTCTCCAAGTGGATATCTCTTAAATATCGATAAATTCACAATAAAATATTTAAATTATCATTATATCTGAGAAAAATTACAATAACTATTTAGCAGGAATGACAATAATCCGCGCTGTACATTAAAAATCCCTAAGGATTGGACATAGCCTAATTCAAGGTATGTCGATGTATAGCAAACAGCTGTTCTCTATCTTACTCTTATATGACGTCACTTGTAACTTTTTACTAATACTTTATAGTTGTTGGATTTCTTTCGTGGAACAATTCTTGTAATGTATTGGACCGTATTTTTGTGGAATAGTGCCGAGCAAAGTTAAAATACTAATACGCTGCTTATTATAATGATATTATTTCATTGGGATACATATTTGTCACTGTTAAAAGATCTGAAATCGATTTCCGAACAGAAGATTCAGAAAAGAGAAAATTACTACCGAACGCTTATTGGAACAAACAGCCACAAGTCACCGCAGAAGAGAGAGTTTTGTTCACTTTCTTACGGAACAGGAGAATCTCGTTTGAGATGTCAGGAAATACGCGACACAGTATCTGTGATGAATCATCGCTGTGACAGAGAGATAAGGAAACCGAACATGACCTCATCTGGTACATTTCCTTGGAAATAGATGACAGTCGGAACATGGTTTTCTTCTTTTTCTTGGTCTCCAGCTCAGAAAGCGAAAGGGAGATAGAAAACATTAATGGATGTTTGACGTGATTAATTTTTCTTCCGATAGCCATGTTTGTTTCCCCTGACATCTATCCTAGTAACTGAAAAGCTCTTTGTTCCTGTTACCCAAAGATTTCTAACCTAACGTTTCTTCATATTACTGACCTTTTTCCTCAGATAGACGATTTATGAACAATCAATATTGCGATTTGCGGGATTTAAAAACTTCTGATGCCGCTAATGTATTTCATGAAAATATAAATGTAATTAAACATTTTCATCATACAAAAATAATACATCTTCGTCTCGAACAAAAATTATTTTCAGTAACACATGAATGCTGATCATTTTTCGGTAATGTTACGGATTTTAATCTTCGGTCTCGTGACAGCAAGCATAAGTTTAAAAGCTCAGTTATATTACCTAAGAAAAATTATAAGCAAAAATGGGGATTCGGTAAGACAATTGAAATGCGAGGAAATCGTCATTTTTTCTCCTTTCAATATAATCATTGAAGACTTACCTGTTTGATCTTTCTGAAAACATACGCATTTTATTAGCATTTATTCCAAGCAGAACCGCTTGCAGATCAAAATTAAACAAATTGCAACTTAACACTATTATATCAAAGTTGGCGAACAATTTCTGTACCCGGAACACCATTGCCGTGCGAATCACCGTACCACTTTTATTCCTGAATCCGTTTTCATAGCGTTATCGAACATCAAAACCTCATTTTCAAGGTTATACTTATATAATGGCATAATTAAAGAAGAATAGTTAGGACGCAATTTACACTCAATGAAATCACCGAGTATCTCATAAATGCACAACCATTTTCTTACAAAATCTCCCACAAACTAACTGCAAGCTGCTACCTGCACACGCATTATAGCTCATGGCGACTGCGTCCTCCCAGTAAGTAGTTGCGCTTTGCCGGCCTGTATCTCAAACAACCCCTCTCTAATTATAAATGTATAAACAGTATTATAACGTACAAACCACAAGATCCGTAGGAAGACCTATCAAAATTGGGGTGACCTTGGTTAAAGCCATGAAAAGAAGAAGGAGAATATCAGTAAAAAGGTAAATTAATATAATTATGTCACAACGCGAGAGTCGTTTTTGTCTTATCTATTTATAGTGTATTTCTGACGTCACCACAAGGACATGCAACATACCTCAATTATGTCTAGTGTTTTATTTGGTTGTTTCTTTATCTTGTAATCGTTTATTTTTCTTCTTTTAGCGAATAACGAAGGAATATAGCTGCTATGCCCATGAAAAGATTTTTGAAAATATTCTTCTAATCTCCATTGATCCTACTTACAAGACACCGAAATGACGATGAAAAAAATAATTGTGTGTGTGTGTGTGTGTGTGTGTGTGTGTGCCAGTTAACACTCTGTCGATAGCAAGTTTTTTTTTCAACTAAACTCTGCATAAAACGACCAATTAACACACGATTCATTAAGTTCAAAAAATAGCAAAATTGGACCATTAGGAGTAGGGGTATAGGTACTCGGTATATGCCGGGTTTACCTGAAACCCAACATATAAAAATCATTCTAGGGGCAACAATATTTATTTTTTTGCAATCACACGTAGTATATACAATTTAAAGAAAGTATAAAAAATAACGTCTGTAAATCAAGATTGAGGATGTACTTGAAAACCAAAATTCAAAGAGTGGGGGTTAACCTAAAACGAGTTTGTTGATTTGGTTTATTTATGAACGCTGTTTAACATCTCAGGTTATCAGCATCCCATTCAATCCAGGGCCTGAAACGACCGATAAATTTTGTTTGGAGATCTCTTCTTTCAGGCCTCAGGTTCTTTTACGAGCCATAAATCTACGATACTGGGCCCACTGCTTTACTTCCCTTCTATCCATACGTAGGATTTTATGCCAAAAAAAATCTATTGACCCTGGCCAGTATTAAACATGCGATCTTGAGGTCTACGATGTAAGTATGGTTACCACTAGACCACCAGGCCAATGATACTTAAAGCATAAATTTAAATTTCCTCTATCGTATTTTTTTCGCAACGAAACTATACGTACCATTTAAATGAAATAAAAAAGGAGTTTCTGAAATCCAGGGAAATCGAGCCATTGGGAGTCAGGATTTACCTGAAAACCGATATTTAAAAAATCCTCTCTGCTCTAGTTCTCTGTAATATCCTTCACAAATTCGATTTGCTGAAAATTTCGTTTAAAAACTCGCTTAGTTTTTCCAGTTAAAATTATAAATAGACTTTGTTTAATAATTCATTAACAATACCATGTTCAGTGAGTTATTACTGGAGGAATGATTTGAATTTTCACTATTTCATTCCTCTGTGTGTGTTATAAAGGTAGAATGTGTGTTTAAGTTTGAATTATAATATTTGAATTGGCGTATAACATTTTCAAGGCATGATAAATATGAAAAGCTAGACTGGAATCAAGGATCTTCTTGCTCTGGATTATTTGTCTATAAGAGAGAAGTAGTGTCTGGGACAATTTCACTACTTGTAAATGTACGTAGATGGTTTGCCAATCACCAGCATTTGTCGACACGAAGCCTTAAAGTAATAAATAAATGGAACGTTGCCCTAGCGTGGAAAATTACTGGTAGCACTGGATAAGCGAGCCGCCACTGATTGCTAATCTTCACCCCAAAGACAGGCGGAAAACCCCTAGCGGCCGTAATGGCCAGGGGTAGTGAAAAATGTTGTCGCTATAATCCCTGGAGAACGAGGGTCCATTCGCGTTTTTCCTCAGGCGGTCATTTACGGTATGCCGTTACGCTACTGTACTCGATTTCCCTTCCGACTGAATCTTGCATGAAGAACAAATCGCACTATAGCCAACTTGAAATTTACGAACCGGGAACTCATCAATCTAACATATTATCTTTGCAGACCACGACTGTAGGCGTCGTCACATGAAAATATTATGTTTCGGTCTACGTTAGAGCAACTGTCCTCAGAGACAACTGCCATTAGCGCTGTATATTGATTTAAATTGCATTGCTCAGATTACACTACAATCAAACGCAGTTTAACTTCTGATCATTGCCATTTTAATACAAAGTTGAATGATGGTTATTAGCAAACCTGAACTTAACGTATATAAAATTAGAGTGATCATAGCTTCCACCACCTCGTATTTATAGTGCAAAGTAGTCTTACAAATTTGTATTTAATACGAGGGTAAGTCATTAAGTAATTTGTAAATGAATATAGAACTTAAAAAATAAGAGTTATGTTATAAAATACTTTTATTTCCCAACATAATCTTCCTGTAAATAAAGGCACCTGTCCCATCATTTCATAAGCCCCATAAATTGAGCACCATAAAATTGTTTGAGCTGCTGTCGGAACCAGGCGGTAATTTCCGTTCCTACTACATCATCGGTAAAGTGTTCACCAGAAAGATGATGTGTAATATGAATGAACAAATGTAAGTCGTTTGGAGAAGGTCGGAGGTATACGGACGATGTTGCAGGGCATCCACGTGAAATTTCCAGCACCGCATTTGTCTTGTTGGCAGTATGAGGACGCGCATTGTCGTGCAAGTACAACACACTTTTAGTGAGGATTCTGGTCGCTTTTGGGCTTACGAAGTTTCCTGAGAATGCTACAGTAGAAGTCGTCCCTTGTGACTGGACTGCGGTGAGCCGTATGCCTTCGTGATCTCAGAAGACTGCGAACATCACCTTCCCGGCGAATGGTGTCACTTTAAACTATTTTTTCCCATAGGATCCACTGCATTGAAACATGCTTTGTTTGGGGCTGATAATGATAAGCCCAAGACCTGTGATAGTTTGGGCTGTCCTATCGTGGTAGCAATTGAGATGCTATTATGCCAGGCCCCATTCTTTGCATTTTGTGTTGTGGGGTCAGTTTGTGCGGCACCCATTGTGCACAGACTTTACAAAAACTTAACTTGTCATGCATGTGAGACAGGTCATGTCATATGAACAACCAATAGCAGCGTCTATAATGTCTATATTTATGTTTTTGTCTAATCGGAATAATGTCTTCAACTCTGAATAATGTCTTCCACTCATAAATTCGCCTCTGTTGGACAGCCGACGCAGTTTTTCTTCGGTAACGAGTCCACCCTTCAAACTATTTGCACCCAGTTGCTGTTGAAAAAAGTAACAGAATCAACTCTATACAAAAAAAAAAAAAAATTGTCCTATGCTTCTGAGCATAGTTAACACTTATGAATCGTATACAAAGACGCGCTGTGTCATAAACACATGAGGTATAATAGACTTTATGTAAACTGCGAATTAAGAAACGAACAACACGCTCCCGGAAACAGCTGCGCTGCGACTGCGACAGCCGGCAAAATCAACAAGTAAGCAAGCAGGCTTGCTACCCCACGCCGCGAGGGAAAGCATTACTGATCGCACTATGTTTACAGTTTGTATTTTCTCCTTTAGGACTCAAGAAATGTGATTGGTCATTAAATAAAACTTTATTCAAGAAAGAGATACCTACCGGCCCCGTTTGTTTAAGGGGGAAAGGACAGTGGCAGTGCTGGACTTTGCTTGCACATAGGATGGATGAGGAGGAGGGATTAGGTAATTTTTTTAACAAGGTAACAGCTCAGATCGGAAGAGGCAGAAATCCCGGAAGAGGGGAAATGAACATAGTCACAATATATATGGAAGTATTTGTAGATATATGTGAAGGAGTGTAAGTTAATTACTTTTGTATTGTTTTATTTTTGTTTGTTTTATTTAGGTATTTACATTTTTGTTATATATTTCTTCTTCTATTTATTTATTTCATAATTATATATATGTTTGTTTCTTAAGAGATAAATATTGGTTTGTATAATTTAATGTATTTCCAAGTGTATTGGGAAAGCACTTATGTACCCATGACCCGAGCGACATGGATGAGCTAGATTTGTAACAAATATATTTTTTAAATAAATACACTAATGCTGGTAGTAGGTTAACAATATATCCCATACAAATTTATTAGTGAATTTTGTGAATCGTTCATATTATATTCAATTCCACAGCTCATAGTTTCCAAATAGTTTAAATAAAACCCTCATATGTACAACGTTGCCAGGTTTTACATACTGCCCGTTTTATATGAACATCCTATACTTGTACTAGGAACACGCTAAATGCCATTATTATTTTAATTTTAAATTTTCTATTGCAATAATCATTATTCCATTGAAAAATATACACCTTTGAGCTGAAAATACAGTTTTTCACAATTACCATGCTATCCATTCTATCTTGCAAAATGTTATATAATAGCAGCATTCATAATAAAGAAACTCTAGATGGTATTACTCAGTAACATTTTAAATGTTTTTCCATGTCTTTTTTTTTTTTTTTTTTTTTTTTTTTTTTTTAACTTCTACAGTATAGCTGTTTTGTTCTCTTCACAGCTGTTCAACACTGCAGCATCAGATTCCAGACAAGTGCCAAGGAACTGCTGATTATGAAGAGCGTGCAGAAGGTAAGTCGGCAGTTGTTTACGCTGTAGCAGTGACCTGTCTCAATTTGTGCCAGAACTAACGAAAACAGCAGATCACGAAACGAATCGAAGCCCGTTCGGTTGTCAAGACAACGCAATTGTCTCTCTCTGAGCTATTTTGCAAAGTCGGCTGAAAGGAAAACGTTGTCTCATAAAAATCGCTACTTTACCTTCTTCCCTTGACAACTGCAACAAGATGTTCCAAAAAATGGAACCTTTCTTTATGGTTTCTTCACAGACGACAACTTTTGGAAATATTTAGACAGCGACGGGTCGCGGCACTGTAAAGCCGGAGAGCATAGCTTTACTACTGCTACTGTTGAATATAGTTGTACAATCTGAAAAACTAGAATTAACACCTATAAGTGAGTAGTTGATCATATGCAATAAAGAGAGAGGGAAATTTGATAAAATAAAACACCAACGTGCCTATTTAAGTAAATAATAATAATAATAATAATAATAATAATAATAATAATAATAATAATTTCCTGGTTTTCATGGTAACCAACTTATGGATAATATTAAATTATGGAATCTGCAGGATAAACTCTGTTTCTACAGAAAATATTGCATACTTCCTTTGTTTTAAATTTACAGTTTTACTCAGATTTTTAGTTTCAAGTAATCGCTTTCAAAGTTTTATATAGTATTTATTTTATTTACGTTCAATTAACACGAATTGATCCAAAATTTCACTAGTCATTCAGAAGCAAATGAAGACTCTGTTGGAAAGTGTCTGCATGAGATTATTGTTACTTTAAATGTAATATGCTGAACCCGGAACCTTCACATCCATATTGATTAGTGTTTCTTGAAGCCTTCAGATGTCTTTTTCAACAGTAAACAAACTGGTGATGTTGTCAACTTTTACGAAAAGAAAAATGGAAAGCGATAAATGTGATAAATTGACTATTTTGTACGATTATCCTAGGTTTACCTACATCTTCACTTAACAAAGTTACTCTAATGGAAGATTGGGCTATAAAAGCAAGGAAATAGAAAAGGTACTGAAATATTGGTATAGAATAGGGAGACTGGAAGAGGAGAATATCATCAAACAGTATTTAATAGTACAAGAAAAAATTAAGGGGAGAGAAACTTGGATGCAACTACATAAATTGAGGGTGATTAAATGGGAAACTTAAATGATTTAGTAGTAGTAAGATTACATGTATTGAGAATGTGGACATGTAAATTGTTTACTTTGATTTAAACATGTTTACTTGTTTGTGAAAACTGTTCTATTTATGTGTTAAAATGGTATATATGCATGTAAATTGCAAATTGAAAGAAATGCATTCATTTATTCATTCAATTTTACCTATAGTCTTTTGCTATGCTTGGTACAAGCGAGAGCACGTTTTACGAGAGGATATATATATATATATATATATATATATATATATATATATATATATATCGGCATTCTTTAGAATTTCTTTGGTACTATCATTGTGGAGCAAAAAATGTAATATCCGCGAACATGACTATCAAAGGAATATCTCCACCGTCATTCATTTGTCTCGTCGACTGTCATTTCTTTTGGCACCGACCGAGCACTGGAAAACTACAACGCTTTTAAAAATAAAAATAATGGAAGTTGAAGTAAATAGATAAAAGGGACCTAATGGAAAATAAAGTTTAAAATTAATGTGAGACAAATAAAAAGAAAAGTGAAAGAAAAAGTCTTTAAAGTAGCAAAAAAGAAGAAAAAAAACACAATTACATCGCAAAAGAACGTAAAAGGCGGTGAATGGACGAGCGAATGTGTAGAAAGAATCAACTTAAAATAGAAAATACGGAGAAGAGAATAAAAGGTTATTTCGTTGGTCTATTGGTCAGCGTTGCTGGGTGATGTCCACGGTTTGATCCTCGGTGCTTGTTGATAATTTTTTTTAGTTAGAGAGATCCACGGGGTCCACTCTGTCTAGTGAGGCTAATTAGTGAGTTGCCTGATGGAGATTAGCGCCACTATATAATCCAGATATTCACATAATTGATTACAATATTCTATCAATGATATCGCAAGACGGATGCAGAGAACTCAGCGGTCGAGCGGCAGGCCAAAGCCCACAACATTCATGTTATAATTTTAGAATCTACATTTACATATATTTTACGTTGTAGACAATCAATGATGCAATAGGAGAGTAAGATTTTATCAAGTAAAAATGTAAAAGTAAAAAGTAAAAAAGCAAGAAAAAGAAGAACAAACTATAGGGGGGGGAAGGAAAATGCAAGTGAACCAAAAATGAGAATAATAAACAGGAAAATGAGAAAACAAAGAAAGAATGTCACAAGAGGAAAGGGGTAGACAGCAATATAGGAAGGAAGATCAAGGTATACCAAAATTAATGAGGGTGTTTGTGCATTACGGGCATTCCACTGCTATAGCTTTTGAAAGAGCTCTGAAGATGACTCTAACTGCTTCACCGCACTGCCTGTGGTTACCTGGTATTTTCTCCTGGGAGATAGTCCACAAAGCACAAGAGAGGGTGATTCCCCTATCTGTGGGGGTGGTCACTCAACGTGCTTGCCGTACGAGGGCCAACAGGGTGTTCTGCCAACATAGACACCAAGTTTGACTGCACTGCGCATCCCAGTAAAAAAAAAGAGTTTAAAGCATTGGCGAGCAAATTGCATTGGGGGCATTCGATGCTGTACTAAGCGAACATGGAAATAAAAAAAAATTGCTATATTAAATCGTATTATATAAAATAAAAACTAGGAAAATTGAACCATTAGGAGTAAACGTATACTTGAAAATGAACATTTAATAACAGCTCTTGCGTTTATTTCTCTCTATTGTTTTAAAATTAAAGCAGAAATTAATTCAGCAAATAAACTGTATTTATATGTTTTACATTCAACAAAAGACGGTCGTGAAGATAGCAAATGTGAAATATTAATGTAATATGTGTTTGAGAATTATATTTGTATGTAAGAGCGCTCTGTAATAACATTCAGAAAACGTTTTCGTTACATGTTTTTATTATAACATTTCAATTAAATTTCAAAGCCAATGAAAATAGATGAAACTTTCTATTGTTTATTGTTAATTGTGTATATCTGCATAGTACTTTGTAATTATTTTTAAATAGTAACACTTTTTGTTTTATTAAATCGTATTCTCAGCATCTTCTTAAATGCGCAATGTAGCTCGAAACTTTCTGTTATCTCTCTCCATTTTAATAATATAAAGATGATATCAAGGGTTCAGTTCATAAACATAGTTACATTAAAAATGTATAAAAATACCCACACAGTGTAAATTTGTCTATCATTGCTTATACGTTTCATTCCATTAATAGTATACCATTAGTTTTACGGTTTCATCTTAATAATAATAATAATAATAATAATAATAATAATATAATTCTAAAAATGTTAGTTCTTTTTGTAAAAACTTACAGGTTGCAAGAATTCTAATTTTGTTCCCCTAATACCACACAGTAATGTCATAACTTATTTCATTCATTAATTAATAACGTCATAATATGGATTTTATATTAATTTTTAAAGTAATTCAACTTCGTGTGGAACTCGCATAGTTTATACAGCTCCTATTTGACGAACTTTTTAAAAATACAATGATATATCTACAAGTTTACTTGAAAGATTTTTAAACAAAATCAATGAAAACCTAACATTTCTTGAAAAAAAAAAAAACACTTGTAAATCATTTTTTTTTCTTAATAAAACTTTGCTAATTACAAATGTCTCACATATTAAAACGATGAAGACCGCAATAATCAATTTTCCCGTGATTATAATTTCCGTTGTGTTGTTATGTTGAATCACTGCTTTCAAATACCGGGTTCAGATCCTGATTTTGGGTTTTATTCGTGGTTTACCCTGGTCGCTTAGGCGAATACTGGGATCCATCTTTCATCACGACGAATTTTCCGCTCTGCCATTTCATTCTGTTGGTTCTGTTATACAGCCGAAGGTTCCAGGCGATGTAAACTGTAAGTTTGGTCTTTAGTTATTTACAGGTGTCATAGTTACTGTTGTGTATATTGTGAACATGTGTCAGTCGTCATCAGTTGTTAATACACAATCATTAAATGCAGTAACAAAGTTCTAGATTAGAATCCTTCTAAAACACAACAGGAAAAAAGATTATAAAGTTGCTGCCGCTGCTCGAAGAATATACGAAGAGGAAAAAGGTGTCAGTGGATGTGTAGCACAGCGATGATTGCGAGTTTCATTAATGGAGAAGAAAACATTAAAGATTTACCGTAAGGTACGGAATATTGAGAATGCACTCAGGGTTTTGTAAAAAAAATCCTCTAAAAGTGCGGTAGACTCTCAGAAAAACGGTGAATCAAGATACCATATATAACCTCATCGAGACACTTAAAAAATCATACAGAAGCTGCAGATCTGTACCTCATGAATTGACACCTGAGCAGGCCCAACGTTCAGTGGATATCTGTCGTCAACTTGTCGTAACGATTGATCAAGAGAATTGTCGCGTTTGATGAAAAGTGGATGTCTTACTGCAACTCTGGCACCTAGAAACAGTGATTCAAACCCCGTAAGCCTGCTGAAGTTACCGCTAAACAAAATCGGTTCGGCCCCAAATTAATGTTATGTGTTGAAGATGTGATTCACTGGCAGTTTGTTCCACTCTGGCATGCAGTTGATACGAATCTTTATTCTCAACAACTGGAATGAGTTTAGAAGTTTTGAGACAGAGATACCCAGCATGCGGTAGGATAATGCGAGGCCCCATACTGCTCGAATAAGGATGCCAAAAGTGAAATGATTTTCTGCGTAGAAGAAATTTCTAAAACGTTGAAACCGTGGAAGTTGGTATCACTGAATTCTTTGCATCAAAATCCAGAAATTGGTATCGTCGCGGGATAACAAACCTCATTGAAAATGGCTCAAGAATATAGAATATAATGGCCTTTACTTTGAAGACTAGTTAGAACACACTTGTAATCTATTTTTGCTTGAAAATCGACATTACTTGTGAGACAGTGTATATATTTATTCATTCCCTTTTGAAAAGAGATCCTATTTCTTTAAACGCTGTGTAGTGTTACTGAAATGTTTCACTGACAATATAGGTTCCTGGTGACTTGGTTTATTTACGGACACTCTTTAACATCACAGGTCATCAGAGCCTCATTCAATTCAGGGCGTGAAACGGCAGGTAAATTTTGCTCAGAGGTCTCTTCTTTCAGGCTTGAGGTTCTTTTATGTACCATAAATATACCATATGGGACCCATGGCTTTACTTCCCTTACGATGGAAAAAAAAAGCATCGGAATTGAGCGCAAAATCTTGTGGCTAGGAGACAAGTATAATTATCACTAGACCACCAGGACCGACTACTAAATAAGGATGTTCACAAATCTTTTGTGGATGATCCACGTATTCTGAGCTTGTGGAGTATAGCTAGGTAAGCCTTTATGAGCTTATGCGACCAAAACGCAATGCAGGAGTCGATAATACGGTTCTAACACTTATCGGCTGAGCGAACCTTGAGGACGCATAATACAAAAAACATGTGTTTGCTACAGCGACCTCACTCAGATTTTTCTCACAGTAAATCCAAGGCCCCCCTCAACATTTCACCGTTGCTATGCGACCCAATAGAAGAGAGTAGCGTGTTAGCGAAAATAATTTCTGGCGGCCCTATATGTGTGCACGTAATAAAAAAGTGACGCGGTTTTTTCTCCCCCAATTGCAAGCAAATAAGGAAGTAGACAGATCCCCCCCTCTCCAAACTAACTCTCCTGTTGCATTCAGCTGTTTGGAGAGGCAAGCTCCCCTAGCAACGGGTAGCCTCTTCACAAAACATGGAACTGTGTGTGTGCCCATTCTTCCCAAGACAGTGAAAACACACAGTGTATCAATAACGAAATTGAAACCGTAGCAGTTACTTTATAATATCCAAATAATTTAATGGGAGTATCTCAAAATAAGAAAACTCATTTTTGTAAATGGGCTGCTAGGGTGTCATATTAATAGTGCCAACTTTTCAGTAATACATTTTAAATTTGAAAATTTAAAATAAACGAACTTTCTAATATTCTTTTAAGAAAGAAGAGTACAAGGTACTAGTCAATTATTGAGTAAAATCGTCACAGGATAGGACTTAACACCAAAATGCGAAACAATGCAAGAAGTTAAGAATGCCTTCGACAGAATGCGGACTATTTATGATATATGCATATATGTAAGAACGGAAATAGAGTTGGACCTGGGAAGAAATAAAGGAATTTATACGATCTGATTATCTAACCACCATGTAGAGAAAATTATCTGCAATATAACATAATAAATTTACAATGAAACTGTTTTGGACAAGACCGGCTATAAATAAACCTTGTTGTGTGGTCAATTAAAGCATTCTATAGGTAATAGTGTTAATCATTAACCCTTAAAATCAATGGTAACAGAATCCATTTAAAAAAAATGATGGTGTTTATTAATACAGTTAATGATTTTATGTGAGAGTTGTTCATTAAATAATGATCATAATTTTTTTTACAACATAACTTTATTCGTCCTCATTATTTTAATGTTTATCAAAGTAGTTCCCGTTGGATGCAATGCACCTGTCCACGTGTTTTCTTCTAGGCATCAAAGACGAGCTGGAAACTTTTTTTTTGGAGGGGGGGCAAAAAGTCTTCTGCAGCCTTCTCCACTGTTTCTCATGATGAAAAGATCTTCTACGAAAGTGTTTCTTCGATTTGGGCAAAAGGAAAAAGTTGTACAGGGCTAAATCTGAACTATGGGCAGGGTGCATTAAGGAGAGTATTAAATAGCCTATTCTTGTAATGTTAAATTTACCAACTGCAGTTCCCACTTTCTCAAGGACTATTAAAGTTAACGAAATGAAAATTTTACAACATACAGGTGCGCATAATTGAAATTTTGCTAATATAATTTTACTACTATACCTTATCTCTGAATAAATTTATAAATTATTTTCAATTGTTTGCTTTTTTCCTATTTTTTCCCAACATTTTATTTATTTATTTTTTTTTTTTTTTGCGTTGCCACATTTTGTCCTAGCTCTACCATAATAGATCTACATAATATATGGATATATATGGTGAACGTTTTAAAGTGATAGCTTATATAGATCCTAAAAATGGGAATTTTATGCAAAAAATGTAGTTTTTCAATAATTGCAGCCAAAAAATGTTTTTACAGAAAAACTAATTTTTTGAGGGAAACCCTCCAACATTGTAAAACAACAAAAAATGATGTAGGGAAACAAACGCTGCCAATTTATTAATTCGAACTTTTTCTTTCATTCAAAATAGACCACATCCGTCTAGAGCAAATAGTTCCTGAGATATAGACTTTTAACTGAACAAGTACTCGCAAAATAAAAATAATAAATAAATAAATATAAATATTGACTTCGGCAGTGCTGTAATTAAAAATGCTTATAACCAAGGAACGTTAATGAAAAGCATATCAAAATAAACAGAAAATTCCAAATACTGAAATGATACAAAAACACAAAAGTGTGATTTTTGACACCCCTTTCCATTAATACTTCCCTTAATTTTTTTAGACATTCAGCAGCAATATTACGACGTATGGCAATGCATTACCATAGAGCAGCAGCATCCAGCCTTTTGAATGTGAGACATCGTTGCAAGGTTTTCAAGACATCTCTGTAGAATTGTCCAGTTACAATTGTGCGTATTATGTTATGACATGCTGATAAACTATTTCTTGAATATCGAAAATAAGATGACCATACCTTTATCAGCAGCACCCCTTTTGGGTTTTTCTTTCTTTTTTTTTTTTTTATTATTATTATTATTCCCCTGTGTGTTTTGGTTATGATGGGCATCTCCATACCTTAGCAATGAAATGACGTATCTAAGTTTCATCAGCAGTGATTA
The DNA here is from genome assembly GCA_030762175.1 of Metallyticus violacea. Lineage (NCBI taxonomy): Eukaryota > Metazoa > Arthropoda > Insecta > Mantodea > Metallyticidae > Metallyticus > Metallyticus violacea. The sequence goes on from CM060844.1 coordinate 22,048,090, forward strand.
CTTTTGAGGAAATTCCGTATCTTCCTGTGACATTATCTTCAACTGCATGCAAACATTCCCTTAGCAGTCTTGAGACCCCGTACACAAACACGTCTCATGCGAAACTTTATAGCTACCAGTGAGTGGTATCCAGTGAAATTTTCAGAATTTCATAAAGAGTTCTTAGATCACAAACCGGTGATAGTGAAGAACAAACAGTCCATAACATTGCATCGGTCTCAATGAAGATTTGTTGAGATGAAATCAGAAATTCAGAACAGTCGCGTGACACTTCAATTTTTCTGTAGGCGGAACTGAACATGTCTCCATTTGCACATCTCTCACAATGAAACTAGTACCATGTGTACAGTTCGCATTAAGCTAACAAAATATTGTACAGAATTGTATATTATTATAGGCGCGAGAAATTAAGCCTGTGATAAATTATAGTTTTTATTGAACAGTTTTCGTAATTAAAATAAATGTATATCTATCAGAAACAATGCACCTTTTGAATAACGTATTAATTTATAGCCCTAATAAGAACATTCTATCACTAGCATTATTGGATTCAGTTTTTAAGGTATGAATCACATACAAACTCCCGGAAGGTAGTCACAACTTACACATGGAAGGGTTTATTTCCAATTTTTTTCCTTTCTATTTAAATATTTTCTCTGGTGTATAAACAGTGATCACCATCATATAGCACTCATACGTGCCCCCTAGATCCAAGATCGCTGGTTCAATACTGACAAAGGTCGTTTTTGGGCATAAAATCCTAAGTATGGCTTCCTCGGAAGGGGAGTAAAGCCGTGGGTCCTGTGAATTCAATTTACGGCACGTAAAAGAACCTAAAACCTGAAAGAAAAGGCCTCTGAGCAAAATTTGTCGGCCGTTTCACTGCCTGATTTGAATGGGACGCTGATGACCTGAGATGTTATAAATAAAGTAGTAGTTTCATAGCTTACCAACAATTTACATACAATAAAAGCATTGAATAATATGCGAGCTCACAGCGATATGCTTTTTCGTTTGGTTTTTATTCTGCTGGAAAAAACTGCCGGATATAAAGCTGTTTCCATGGCAACCAAACACCGCACATCAGTTATCGTGTCGCAGTACGTGAGTATTATTTGGATTAGCTTTTTGAGGCCTCGTGAACGTCATTTTGTGTTTGTCCTCAAGACTCCCTTATCTCCGTCTTTTTGTTCTTCAACTTTCAATTCCCGACTTTTATTATTGTTTCACTACCGTCTTTATCTGGTTTATGAGTAGCCTAGACAAGTCATAAAATCTCAGACACCGTAAAGTTCTTAATAAAACATACGTTGCGATAACCTAGCCCATGACCTTGCCCGTTCTCTGCAGCAGTGCCTTCCGGATACGAGGGTAGTTTCATTGATTAAAATGTGTTAGAACAAAAAAGGTTATAGAATGATTTTAATTAAATTTTTAGATATACATGGTTAATTTATATGTTTTAACATTCCTGCTTATAAAGAATTCTCATTCAATATTACTGTGTGTGTGTGTGTGTGTGTGTGTGTGTGTGTGTGTGTGTGTGTGTGTGTGTGTGTGTGTGGTTTTATGCTACACTACTAAAAAATTTAGAGGAACACATGCTTAAACCAAAGTACCAAAATAAATATTCATACAATTTAATTTTTGACAGTTTGTAATTATAGAATGAAGAATTGTGTAAAATTAGAACAGCCATTCTAACAAACTTTAATTTCACAGAATTAGAAATACGAACAAATTATTGATTGATTGATTGATTGATTGATTGATACAAAAAACAAAGTGGAAATACAAGATTACATTGTTTAGTTGTCAATGTTTCCCTGGTTATTTCAACACACACTACCCAGTGTGTTCTCCGTGATCTGCGATGACTTCATAACACCTACGTGGCATGCTTCACACCAGCCTCCCAATAAACATTTATGGAATTCTCTCCCATTCTTCAGTGAGTGCATTTGCGAGCTCTCCCAGGTTCTGAGGCACGGCAGGACGCTCGCGAACAAGTTTTCAAGTTTTTCCAACTTATCCCACAGATGCTGAATAGGATTGTAGTCAGAACTGTATGCAGGCCAGTCCATACCCGAATTTATAGCATTCTTGCAGGACATATTTGATATTTCGTGCCTATGAGATTTAGCATCATCAATCATTAGAAGAAAATTAGGGCCCATACCTTAAACAAAGGGTACGACATGTTGAAGGATGTCATTAATGTAACCATCAGCATTCGCGCTCTGTGGGACAAGAAGCTCTGTCCGAGACTCGATAGTAATGCCAACCCAAACCATAACAAAAGCGGCTCCAAATCTGTCATGTTCAATAATGATGACTGGAGCAAGACGTTCATAAGGACGCCTTCATACGCGTGTACGACATCATAATCCGTCAAACGAAATCTTGACTCTGAAGAGAACAGTCTTCCATTGGCGGAGCTGACAGTTGAGATGATTCTGATCAAATCTCAGTCGGGCTTCCTTGTGCTGACGTGTCAAACGAGGGACTTGAAAGGGGATTCCAGATCTCAACCCTGCATTTCTCAGTCTGATTTTTGATCAGAAATAACTACTCCAGTTGTGCGTATATCGTTTTGTACATCTCTGGCTGTAGATATGAGTCCGGAAAAGCTGATAACACAAGATATCTATCCTGTACCTCTGTTGTCTTCTTCTTACCCTTGTCTGAGCCGCCTCTTGTATCCAATAACCCTATAATTATATCGCCTGCAAACCCTATGGATGACATAAAGGCTGACATGAAAAATTCTGGAGGCAAAGCGATGGATTGGCCATCTTCAACCAACGAAACTGCTTGTGCGTCTGATGTTTCATCAGATGTCTCATTGTTCTGTACTAGCCTCAGAGAACACAAAATAACAATCACCTACCACAGATTGTTGTCAAAACCTGTTTTCAAAAAAAGAAATCAAAGACCACTTACTTTGGTGTCAAGAAGTCTCACTAATTTATTCAGAGAAAAACTAACAAATCTTAGAAAAGGTTTATTCTAGTTTTAAACAATACTTCAAAACATGACGTCTGACTGTCAAAATTACATTGTATCAATATTTATTATGGTGCTTTGATTTAAACATATGTTCCAATATTTATTTTGAGCAGTGTATATTTTATTTTAAACTTATTTTCAGTATTCTAAATGTTTTCAGATTTTTATTTTCTTTCATAGATTAATTATGTGGTCAACAAATAAAGTTTTAGTAAAATGTAAAGTCATCCATTAAGAGGATATCACATTTCTTTTGAATTGTGTTCATGAACTGTATTCTTATAAACATTAGCCTTTGAACTTAATATAGTCTCATCTCTCTCAATTATTAATCAAAGTATAATGCACTTAGTAGACAATGCCTATATTTTTTCCCAAATTACTATAAATGTTTGAACTCTCAAAATTAATATATTATTACAAAAACGTTGCACTTTATTGTCTCGTTTTTTAATTAAAGAATAACTTCAAGAATTGAATTATTTAAATGTTTAATTGTTAGAAATGTAACATTTTCACTTTACAAACTTACTTGCCATGTTTATCAAAAGGAGCTTCACTGGTACCGTCATTCTGATGTAACTTTCATGTAAAAAATGTGGAAACAAAGTCCTTAAAAAACAAAATAAATCAATCCTCCTCTTGAACAGACGTACGGCATAAAAGGTAAGATAATCAAATATCATGTTGTACGAAGGTAGGTCCATAAGTTTCCGGTCTCGCCTTCACAAAATCCTTGTTTGGTGTCACACCTTATCTGTTAAGTAAATAATTGAAGCTGTAACTTGCGGTCCGCTGTGTTCAGTTGTTCAGATATAGTTGCATAAAGAAGGTTATGTGCAGAAATTTGTGACATCTTCAAAATGAAGTATCGAGCTGTTATTAAGTTCTTCACAAAAGAAGGACTTACTTCAAATGAAATTAAACAGCGATTGAACAGGGAAGTATCCACCTCATATTCAACCGTAAAAGGGTGGGCCAAACTTTTTCAAATGGGCCCAGAAAACATTGAAGACGAAGAGGCAGGTCGGCTCTTGGAGGTGCTCACTTCTGGAAACATCGCTCTTGTGAAAAGAGAAATTATGGAAGACCGGCGGCTCAAAGTTACATAAATAGCAGCTAGGTTGGGCCTTTCTAAAACCAAACTCCTTCGAATTATTCATGAACATTTAAACATGAATAAGGTTAGTGTAAGATGAATGCCTAGATTTCTTTCCTCAGTCCAAAAGCAGCAACGAGTCATCTGTTGGCACGCATATTTGGAACTCTGCCCTGGCAACGAGAGAGAAGTTCTGCAAACCATTGTTATAGAAGATGAAACTATGGTCTTCTACTATGATCCTTTGTCCAAAAGAGAATCAAAGGAGTGGCGTAAACCTGACGAAACACCTCCTCTAAAGGCCAAGGTCACTCAGTCAACCAAGAAGATAATGCCCACAATCTTTTGGGATTGTGAAGGAATATTCTTCATTGACTTCAAGGAGAGAAACACTACAGTAAATGAGGAGTACACTGCTGGTCTATTGCACAGACTACATACTTCCATCAAAGAGAAAAGGCGAGGAAAGCTGAGTGGTGGTGCACGCCTTCTTCAATGCGCCTGCCTGTGCACACAGCTCTTGTTGCAAAGGAAGCTATGAAGAAATGTGACTTCAAGGAGATCGCCCATCCACCCTACAGCCCAGATCTAGCTCCCAGTGACTATTTCCTCTTCTTAAAGCTCAAGAAGGACCTTCGAGGAAGGAAATTTAAGTGTGACGAAGAAGTGATGGATGCTTTTATTATTATTAATTTGGTTTATTTATGGACACTCTTTAACATCTCAGGTCATCAGCGTCCCATTCAATTCAGGGCGTCAAACGGCCGACAAAGGCTCAGAGGCCTTTTCTTTCAGGCTTGAGGTTCCTTTTTGTGCCGTAAAAGTACGACACGGGATCCACGGCTTTACTTCCTTTCCGAAGGAAGCCATACTTAGGATTTTTACACCCGAAAAAATCCATCGATCCTGGCTGGATTTGAACTGATGGATGCTGTAATGCCCATTTTGTAGAAAAGACATCTGACTATTTTTTGGGGGAGGGAAATTTAAATGTTAATTCAAAGATGTGAGAAGTGTATTGCAATAAAGGGTAACTATATTGAAAAGTGAAATAGTTTTTATCTTTCTCATATCTAGAAAATGTTATGCCGGTAACTTATGGACCTATCCTCGTGTACATGGCTTCCTTCAGAAGGAAACAAAGCCGTTGGTCCCATGTCATATATTTCCGGCATGTAATAGAACCGCAAGCCTGAAACAAGAGTCCTCTGAGCAAAATTTATCGGCTCTTTCACGACCTTAATAGTGTTAGAAGATGATGATTTGAGATGTTAAAGGACGTTCATAAATAAAATAAACTTAAGCCATAAGTATTTGTAGCATTATGAGTCGCCTTTCTTTCACCACACAGAAGCATTAAGGAAGTTTCCGGGAATATAAAATCAGATGAGAAAGGCTAGCTGTTCCCTGCTAGGAGGAGTACACAGTAGATAATTGGTAGAGCGTCAGTTGGGAAGGCTGGTGATCCGTGGTTCGACACTCGGCCGTGTTCCGAATATTTCAAGTTCTTCATTTCTAATGTATGTCCTACTCACGGCTAATATTAAAAAACAATTTCGATATACTATTCCATTTCTTAGTGTTCTATCCAGTTCAGTCAATAAAATCTATCTTGGGATGCCTGCTGTAACTTTACTTTCAAATAATAAGAATAAACCCTCATTTAAATATTTCACTGAAACTATGCATTATATAGTAGTGTTTTGTACTCCCCTGTTTTCATACCAACAGCAGATAGATCAAATCTCTCATAGTTTTTCGTTGCTACCTATTTTAGCAACATTTTATCGGATTTTCCGTCGTTTTCCACTTTTCTCCGCATTACAGACACAAATAATGAATTGTCCTGCTCGGTTTAAGAAAGCCATAGTAAAAATAATGAAAACAAATGACATACGCTGCGTACGCGGAAGTGCAGCGATGACAAAAGACTGCTGCAATAAATTTCGTCCTGCCCGCCAAGTTGCGTTAGGTTCTGGCGGAAGGTTCGGGAATCAAATTTAACCTGACGTGAGGCTTTTGTTTTCGTCCACAGCGTAACAAAGGCGGCGATAGCAAAATTAATTGCTAGCCACAAAAAGCTGGTTTTTGTCCGCTGCAATGTAATACACGTCTAAACAAAAACCCGCATTGTTATGTATGCAAAGGCGAATCGTACAAGAGCGCGGGAAGTTTATTTTATAGGCCCACTGTCGTCCCGTTTGCGTTTCACCAAGGGGTTCATTTACATGGAAAGTGGAATGTCATTGAATGGAATGTTCGAATATGCCAAGCAATAACAATAATGTTAATAATGGAAATTAAGCTGTACGTGCAATTACGTGAAATGCTTGCATTATTGCTGCTTTTTGCCAACATTAGCATAATTTCAATTTGCATTGTTGTATAAATAGGCTATTGTCATCATTCGTAAAGTGTGGTGCCAATTTAATTGGAATGCATTTAATTTTAGAGTTGTATTTCATGAAAGTCAAATACCATTTCAATGAGAGGCCTTTCAATATACCGAATATTCAGAATTTCATTGGCTCATATATGGAATTAGTAGGACGTTTCAAATATTCCTCCAAATTAGAAGTCTCAAATGGGGTAAATATGGGCCAAGCTTTTTCAGCAGTGTTTTGTCTTCCTCCATTGGAGTGGCATGTATTTCCGTGTTACGTCACTAACCGCCAGCCACTGGATTTTAGCGAATTCCGAGGCAATAAAGCTATTGCGGTCGTACCCGTGAAAAATGCATTTATTTTTTAGCAAATTAATTTTTAAGGAATTCCGAAGAAACGTGAGCTATTGCGGTTGTACCCATGGAAAAAAATAATAATCATCCAAATCTGCATCACGCCATTAGGAGTGGGGGTATATCTGAAAAACGAATTAGGGTTAAAGCGAAATTTTAAAATCGCTCTAGCAGCCGCAGTTTTATATTTTTTTAGTAATGACCTTCAGAAAACGTTTGCGTTAAATGTTTTTATTCAATAACATTTAAATTAACTTTCAAAGACAATGAAAATCAAAGTAACTTTTCCATTGTTTATTGTGGATTGTGTATATTTGTTTAGTACATTGAAATTGTTTTTGAATAGTAACATGTTTCTGTTTTATTGAAACATAAGAACTTCATCTTTTTTAAATATGCAATGTAACTTGAAACTTTCTGTTATTTCTCTATTTTAGTTATTTATGTAAAGATATCAATAGGTAATTAATAAACATGGTTACATTTAAATTGTTTAAAAATACTCACACAGTATAGCTTTATCTATCAGTGATCATACATTTATTTAATTAATAGTGTACCATTAATTTATGTGGTTTAATCTCAACAACAACAACAATAATAATAATAATAATAATAATAATAATAATAATAATAATAAAACCTTTAAAAATGTGGTTTCTCTTTTGTGACACTTGTAGATTTAAGAATTCTAATTTTTTTCCCTAATACCACACAGTAATGTCATAACTTATTTCATTGTATTAATTATTATGGCCTAATTTGGATTTTATACTCTTTTATAAAGTTGTTCTACTGGGTGAGGAATTCGCTTAGTTTACGCAGCTCATACGTGACGGTCTTTTGTTCCTTTGCATATCTATATTGTATAGTTCTGCTCTGATTATTCAACTGTCATATAACATTTTCTGACATCAGTATTAAGTCCAGGCCGGGTAAAATTTTTAATATAATGCACCCAAGTGAAGTTCCTGTCTTTGGACGTCGCAGCCTCAGCTCTTCAAATAAAGGATCCAAAATATATGTCATAGTATTCTCCATTCATTGTCAATCCTTCTGGCATATAGTCAACCACTAATGTCCTTCATAGTTGAAGAAAACAGTGAAATTTCGCTTTAAGAACGATTGATTGATTTATTTATGGACGCTCTTTAACATTTCAGGTCATCAGCGTCCCATTTAACTCAGAGCGTAAAACGACCGACAAATTTTGCTCAGAGGCCTCTCTTTCAGGCTTGAGGTTATTTTTCTTGCCGTAAATGTACGACACGGGACCCATGGCTTTACTTCCCTTCCGAAGGAAGCCATACTTAGGATTTTTACGCCCAAAAAAAGTCCATCGGTCCTGGCCGGGTTCGAACCCGCGATCTTGGGTTTAGGAGGCAAGTATGGGCTTTAAGAACGAAAATATAGTCGAAGAACAACTGGTTTTGGGTCACTCTTATTTATCCACATGCAGTTCTGAGCTTTATTTGGGATGGTACAGTAATAAAACCAACTTTCCTTACCAGCGCATCTGTCGAACGTTTAGGATCGTTTGGTGGAAACATTCTTTGCAGTTTCCTTGCACATTCCTTTCTCCTCTTCTTCTCTTCATTGGTTAGAGAATGTGGAACCCATTTTGCACACATTTTCGCACATTCAAATGTTCATGGAGTATATTGTCAATGCTGCCAACAATAAAACGCACTTCTATACTTAGCATTTCAACACTAATATGTGTATTTTCTTTCACAAAGTTATTCGATCTTTGAATTGTTCTCCCGTTCGCAGCTTCCCGAGGTCGGCCAGAGCGAGAGTTGTCTTTCAAAGTCTCTTGCCCTTCTTCGAATGATCGAATCCATCATGCAACTGTATCAAATGAACACACTTGATCACCATGAAGTGCTCGTGGATTATTTTGGCTCTCTCACCTGCTTATAGCGTATGAAAATGTGGACTCTAAAGTTTTCTTTAAAAATATGTATGGTTTTTCACCAGCTATTGACACAGGACTGTCAATAGACTTTAAAAGTTGACTAAGTTTAAACGCACATTTATGCATCATTTGATAGATTAAGGTATTTTGTTGACAACTGCTTTGTTACATTTTTGTGGACATTATTGTCCAACAATGGAAATACCGGTTACAGACCTCGAGAATGTCATGTCTCCCGCAGCAAACAACGCTTATGGAATTAATCTCTTCCAATAATTCACACGTTAAAGACACTCCATTTTGTTATCCATACAGCAAAAGAAATTCTCGGAACCGCTAGAGATGCAGTCCCGAACCACTCCCGAGCGACAGCGGAGAAAGTCAAAGAGGATGCCCTGTTAGCGGAGGAAGTGAATGCCCCTGAAATGAACGATACTTGCATTCCTGTACTTTTGTGAGCTCACAATCTAATTATTTTATCTCTAACAACAGTCAGTGTGCAGAAAGGCATTCATATACAAGGAGATTATTGCCTTATTGTGGTAAATGTTAACAAAGTCAAAACAATAACTTTTGAAAATGACAACGTGTATGGCAGAGATTTAAAAAAAAAAAAAAAAAAAAAAAAAAAAAAACCAGACATTACAGTGGACTGGAAATACAAAAGGTTACAGATTTTTGTTATTTAGGAGTAACCTTTAATAAGAGTGAGAAATGGAATAAGCGCTTATATGTTATTAATTATAAAGCACGAGGTCAAATAAATGTGTTCTGACTCGCGTTCCAGATATACCAGTATTAACACTAGAGAGGATGTACAGAGTGCTGTGATTAAGTATATTCTGTTATATGAAAGTAATGGGGGAGAGCTGTACATGTAAACAAAATTAAAATCGATTTTTGGAAAAGAGTCCTCGGGATCTCCATGTCAAATTGAGGGGTCATGATGGAGATGGGTTGCTATGAAGCTATAGTTAAAAGTAAAGTAAGGACGGTGAAATACTGGCTTAGATTGATGCAGGGAAACCAGTTCACACTTCGCGCTAATTGTTATAGACACCAGATATAAAATATAACATCAACGTTTTGGGCTACAGAGGTGGAAAGAGGCCTCGGAGGAATTAGCCTGGGTTCAATGTGGCAAAGAGGCAATGAAAATCATAATAAAATATGGAGGAAGGTTAGAACAAGGCTAGAAGTTATCAGTAGGCAGGAAATCGAGGCAGAATGTAACACGAAAATCTCCTTGAGCCTATGAAATTAAATGAAATTAACCTGGGGGTAAAGAGGTGTGTGTATATATATATATATATATATATATATATATATATATATATATATACCCTCGTTCTAGGGAAAAAGACGAGATCAGGAATGGTCTGGTTTAGGCTGGAAAGTTGGAAGACTCCAAAAATAAGGGATAGTGCTGGTAGGAAAATCTGCCCATTTGTGAAGGGGGTGAGGAATGTATACATGTTCTGACTGAATGTACCAACTGATAACAGCTGAAAAACACTCTTGTTTCCTAAATACTTCGTAAGGCAATTAGAGGACGAATGGCATGCTGGGACTTGATTGCGAAACACAGTAATTGGTTGATAATGTTCATTTTCCTAGCCAAAGTCACCAAAGCTAGAAGCAATTTATTTGTTGGTTAGAGCGTAATAATAGTATAAATATAAATAATGTAATATGTTTCATATATCTGTAAATATCGTTCTTTCCGTTTTAATGTTTATTTATTTACTACTATTAATATTGTTTTATTTTTAATATTATTGATCCTCTTTCTACTTATGTATCATACTTAAGCATATACGGTCTACAACCCAAGCATAAAATCTATTTGTAATGTGTATACAGAATCCTGTAACAATAAAGATATACCCCCGCCACCACCACTACTGCTATACTACTACACAACTACTACTACTACTACTACTACTACTACTACTACTACTATTACTACTATTACTACTAGTACTACTAGTACTACTACTACTACTACTACTATTACTACTACTACTACTACTACTACTACTACTACTATACTACTACTACTGCTACTACTACTACTACTACTATTACTACTATTACTACTACTACTACTACTATTACTACTATTACTACTATTACTACTACTACTACTATTACTACTACTATTACTACTACTACTATTACTACTATTACTACTATTACTACTACTACTACTATTACTACTATTACTACTACTACTATTACTACTATTACTACTACTACTACTACTACTACTATTACTACTATTACTACTACTACTACTACTACTACTATTACTACTACTATTACTACTACTACTACTACTACTATTACTACTACTATTACTATTACTACTATTACTACTACTACTATTACTACTATTACTACTATTACTACTACTACTATTACTACTATTACTACTATTACTACTACTACTACTACTACTACTGCTGCTGCTGCTGCTGCTGCTGCTGCTGCTGCTGCTGCTGCTAATACTTTCTCCCCCTAGTTTACGTTGTTTTTGTCTGCAAAAGTTTTGTCACATTTCTTTTATCTCTTTAGTCGTTTAGTAGGTTTATATTCCTTCAAAGCTGGAAAAAGCTTTATATATTGCACAAAAATTTTAATCACACTTTTTGCCCCAACAGCTTCTCTTTGAAAATTCCTTTTTTTGATTCTGTTTTAGTTTGTGATTATTACGTTTGTCAACTTCTTTTCGACTCTAGTAATTACAGATCTTGTTACGGTTTCTCTTTTGCGTGATGTTTGCTGCAAAGGAACGGAAGGGACTAAATTAGGAAACGACGTAGATTTTGATTAGAGTAGACAACCGCTGACACTAATAAAGACAACGTTTCCCCTCTCCCGCAACACCGCTTGAATCAAACAAAGAAAGGATGACGCCTGGTCCCTCACTTATTATGTTTCAATTAAATCCACAGCCCCCTCCAGCTAATTACAGAAAATTATTCCGGCGCCAAAACAGAGTGGGCCGTGGTCAGGCAGACGACAGGGATTTACATGGAGTTAGCTTTAGTTCCGCCAAGTCTACGTGACAGAGTTGCCAAGCTGGGCGACGCGTGCACGTCTGTTACAGGGAGCTTCAGTGTTCGCTTAGCCGTGGTAACATCGGTTGAGCTGTAATTATGATAAGCAAATATTTCTGAAATGGGAGGTGCTATTGATATGCTGCTTTCACAATTGAAATTCAGACAAACACTCATATTTGCAGCCCATAAACAGATTTTAATAATTTTTAGAATGTGTAATTATTGAAAAAAATATTTTTTTTCAAACGGATCTATTGACATCAAAAAAAAAAAAAACAAATATAAAACTAGAAAAAATTAGAATCTCAATGATATTTTTACCAATTCTAGTTCAAGTAGTTTACTAGCTATCGTAATATGAACATTTTAAATATCTACAGTAGTCTTTTCTATTGAAGTTAAAATCTTCGGGAATGTTTTGTCTTGATCCATGCTACCATAGCTTTCACCAACTACTGCGGTTGGCATCGTCAGTGAATGATGAACAACATCTGATTGCTAAAAGATGAGAGTATTGATCCGTCTCTGTCTGGTTTTAGAAGGTCGTTCAATATTAAATGTACGGCGGAAGTAATGAGGAGGGAGGGGAAAGGGGGTAGTTTGTTTTTTTAAGAACAGTTTCCATGAGCTACTTAAGTGATATCCGCCGTCTCTTAAAGTTGTTTGGATGTTGCATTTCCAATGCCTCTCTCCTGGCTGGATTGAAAAAGCCTTGTGTTTTTGCAACCACCTCTGTTTTATTTAAGTGCATGCCATTCATTTATGGTATGCTGTGATACCGCAGATCGCTCAGGTTGATTAAGACCAAGATATCGCTGATGTTCCTACAATCGTTTTTAATCGATCTTCCGGTCATGCCAATGTACACTTTGCCACACTCATTTTATAAATTTCCGTTGTGTCAAGAGGGGGCCTAGATCTCTTGCATTATCAAGTATTTGTCCTAATTTAACAGTTGGTACGAAGATAGATTGTATGCATGTTTTCTGTAATATACGTGAGACACACATAGTAATATCTGCTATGTATGTTAGAAAAGCCTTGGGTTTTTTTGTTTGAGTATGTGTTAGATGATGTCGTTTGCCTAGGACGGATGGCTCTATCAATATCTTTTTTGCTATATCCATTTTCCTTAAAAACCTCGTGGAAATGGTTTATCTCACGTTTAAAATGTTCTATGATGGTTTTAGGTCTATGTATTAAAGTCTTGATTACGGTTATTTTTGTACAGGATGCTCCATTTATTGCTTACTAGGCTACGATGTTTGTATGTTTGTTTACATTTCATTGGTACTTCCTTGCCAGTACTTTGTGATAATACTTGGAAGTAGGACGTGATGTAAGTTAGTATTTACGAATGCTGAAAAAGCCGGGTGAAGAATGTAAAAAGAATGGTGTTCTTATAATGTGTAAACTGAAAGATATTCCAACAGACGTACCAAAGCTCTTCACCAATTGTTAAAAATTTGTTGGATTGGACGAAGAGGAGCTGTACATTGTACATTGGCCTGCCCGTTCACCAGATTTGACCCCTTTAGACATTAGACATTTCTCTGTGGGGAAAGCTAAAATGGTTCTTCACAGTTGAAGAAAATAATGAACATTTGCTTCCAAAACGAAAATCTTGTCGAAGAAAACTGGTCTTGGGGATTATAATTTACCCACATGCAGTTCTGAGTTTTATTTGGGGTGGTATTGTAATAAAACCAACGACCAATGCATACATCTGTCAAACGTTTAGGATCATTTATTGGTCCGTCCTGGTGGTGTAGTAGTAACCATACCTGCCTTCTAAACCCAAGGTTGCGGGTTCAAACCCGGCCAGGATCGATGGTTTTTTTCGGGTGTAAAAATCCTAAGTATGGGTTATTTCAGAAGGGAAGTAAAGCCGTGGATTTCGTGTCCTACATTTACGGCACGATAAAGAACCTCAAGCCTGGAAAAAGAGGCCTCTCAGCAAAATTTGTCGGCCGTTTCACGCCCGGAATTGAATGGGACGCTGATGACCTGAAATGTTAAAGAGCGCCCATAAATAAACCAAATCAATCAACGAACCTCTACCAAGTTTCTCACTCTTTGAATTATTCTCTAGTTCATAACTTCCCGAGGCCGGCCAGAGCGAGGGTTATCTTTCAAAGTTTCTCCTCTTCTTCAAATGATCGAATTCATCTTGCAATGGTATCAAATGAACACACTTGATCACCGTGAATAGCTACTAAGTATTGGTGGACATTTTTCACTCTTTCATCAGCTAATAACGTGTAAAACACAGAATCTAAAGTTTTCTTTAGAAATATTCATGATTTTTCACCAGACACAGAACTAAACCCAACACAATGTACGATAGTGGTTATGCAAGTTTTAACTTGCACTTATGCATATTTGATATCTTAAGGCCCATTGTTGCCAGCTACGTTACTTACATTTTTGCACACATTGTTGTCCAATAATGAATAACCTGGCTGCAAAACTTTTTGAATGCCCCTCATATATGTAAACAAACGATAATCGGTGAGTAAATAAACATTGCTGTGTGAATTGAGTCATTTGTCATTTCTAATGCAAGTATGGAAAAACTTTTATGCGAAACATCCCCTTCAATAATTTCTGAGATGAACTGCATTCTGGCGCAGGACAGACCTTAAGGAGGCAATATCTGGTGCAGTGCATTGTCACGTACTTACAATTGAATTATAGCCCTGGCCCTGACCAGAGACTGCATAATTTTCAAGGGCGGCTCCTCTGTTTTGATTTTAATTAAATTCCGTACAGTCCAGACCGTGGCGGTATTTGCATGAGGAATGCTTGCATCGCCTACTTCCCTAGTGCTAATGTACACGTGTTACTATTGCAACGAAATTTCACAATTTATTATAAAAGAGATGACTATTTTTCCTGGTATATATTTAATAATTTTGACATTCTTGGAACGATTAAGCATAAAATATTGGCATTTATTAATCTCTTTTTTTAACTAAATTTCTGAGCTTGTCAGTTAACTTAAAACTATCTTATATAAGGTGGGCGATGATGACGTATTTCATTTGTTTATTATACGACTTTGAGCAGAGTAATTAAACACCTGAAAGATAAAAAGTCCGAGTAAAATTGAAAAAATGCACTGACTAATTAAAAGTAAATAACTTAATAGTGTTTTGTTCGTCGACACAACACTGCCTTGCTAGGAATTGTCTACTGTTTGTCATTTGTCATTCGTTATTTGGAGCCATAAATAATGACAAATAGTTATTGGAGATATATTAAAGTGGAAAAAGGAACTGCCAGTAGAACCATCCATGAAGTTACTAGAACAATAGCAGCTCTGAGACCTCAGTTCATTAAAATAACAGCCTAAGAGAGTGATGTAAAGAAATTGATGCTACGCTTGTATTTGCAACGTTCCTGGAGTTTTAATAGCTGCTCACACACACATTATATCGCCTGAGGGCAATAATGCAGAAGTCTTAAGGATAGAATTGTTATACTCTTTAACAATCCCACTCGCATGTACGTTCTTTATCCTTATTTGAGATGGAATTTATTTTTTCTTCAATTTTTCCCTGATATTTTAGCACTAGATCAATAGTAATGTCCTTCTCACGTTTGCTAAAATTTGCCACTCGCATCCGCTTTGACTTTTCCTTATACGTGTTTGAAGACATATAAAGGCAAAAAAGTCTAGGAGGGAAAACTGAATAATTGTTGATTTTCTTAGGTTGAATAGTTGAACATCAACTCGTTCTAAACACGAATTTCCCTATTACTTCGCGATGTTGCCATAGGTTAGACGGTAATTGCGAACTCGATTATATCGTCCGAGACGATATAATTATTTTTATGCAACAGAAATGACGATCAACCTCTAGTTACTTTTTCAATTGCAGTTAAAAGTAATCTCCAGTTAGTGACATTTCCAAAAGTTATTTTAAAAGAATAGATTGTTACTAAGATTTAGAATATAGTAAGCAATTTTTAATTTTGTTGCAGAAATGAGAGGTTTAAATGAAATTATCAAATTAATCCTTTTAAAAACACAAGTATAAGACTTCGTAAGTACGTACAGCTATATTACTATAGGTTAAGGATTTGTGAAGCCATGGGGAAGCGCAAAACATGAAAGCCGGTGCTTTGCAGCTGCCTTCACACAAGGAAGGTCGTTTCGGCGTAACACTAGACGTATATCATGTCCCTGTCTAGAGCAACGTCCGATGTCACTGGCAGAATTAATATTGAGGGGTGCATTCTATTGTTGCGTTTGTACGATGGACACTAACATTGTCGTGTAAAAAAATGCACGATCCTCTTTTGTTGAAGTGGCAGTCAAGTGGAGGACCGGTGGGGATGGACGCTATAGTGGGGTTCTCATTTTGATGACGAAGACATGCTATTTGTGCTTAAAAGGAGAAATGTGTAAGTATTGACCACTTGCGCGGTCTTTTCCTTTGGTGCAAAACTCGTACAGTGTCGAAAATACACCGGAAATTAACTGCTTTTAAAAAGATTTTGGCAGTAAATCACTCAGAAGCATAAAAATGCTCCGTTAGAACTGCCGATGCGGTCATTTAGACGCCCAATGTTAAATATTAACTGTAAAAGATACAGTTATTACAGTTTTATACTAAATGAAACACTTGTGCAGCGCAGTAAAACACAATATGCCTATGGACAACACTTTTTGGAAATTTGATCAAAATTTATGTGTAATGTCCTAGAGCATTATCCATTACAATATTGAAATAAAGCTAATCAAAAATGCAATAATATGATATAATATTTTATTTACATAAAATACAAATTACGAACACTGTTCCATAAAGAAGATCATAATTTTTGGCAACATCCAGCTTGTTCCGTTGCAGATCTTTCAGTAGTATTGCCAGTTATAGTTGTGTGTGCAGGTATGCTGATAAACCATTCCTTGAGTATCAAAAAATGGGATGGCTAATTTCCCAGCAGAAGCAACCAATATTTTGAGAGAGTGAACACACAGAGCTTTGCTGTTTACTTTCAGGATGGAAGTGATGTGGTCAAATTTCATCAGCAGTGATTACCTTTGAAAGAAACTCCGCATCTTCATGTAACATCATCTTCAACTATATGCAAACTTGCACGCGAATGTCCTTTTATCGGGAATCAGCAGTCTTGGAACCTACCGTGCATAAACACGTCTCATATGCAACTTTACAGTTACCAATGGGTGGTACCCAGTGGAAATTTAAGAATTTCTGGAAATGCTCTTAATGCTATTCGATGATCCTCTCATACAATGACAGCATCGGCGTTAATATTTTTTCCGTAGAACACAAATGGAAGCGTCGGGTCTACCATACTTTGAAATAGATTGCCTGCTCTCTTTAAATATTTAAAATACATTCTAATTGTGCTATAAGGAAGAGCAAACTGCCATAAACTTGCATAAGTCTCAGCGAAGAGTTGTCGAGACGAAAGCAGAATTATAGACATATCTATCTAGACAAACTAGTTAGTTTTCAGCACATAATGGAGAATGAACTGAAACTTTCCCTGGCATGGAAGATCTTCTCATCCCTGAAATTAATCCTTATGAATCAAAAATTGAGTAGAAAAGTTAGATTTGAAGCACTGGATTCCTGCTTATTACTGACACTACAGTACGGATAGCAAATATGGGAAGAAGAAAAAAAAAAAAGGTTGAGAGAAGGATCCTGGGAGTATCACTCAGAGACAAAATTTCAAACACCAGAATAAGACAGTTAGCAAACATGGGAGATGTGGTCACGTGGCAAGACTCAAGAGCAGCAGATGAGAATTTCTCCCGTGTGGGTTCCTCGTATCAGCAAGAGACACCAAGGCAGACCGGCATCAAGATGAGCAGATCTCTTTGTGAAGACAGTCGAAGTGCACTGGTACAAAGCAGCAAGGAACCGGAGAGACATCTTCATAACCTTTTACTAGGTCAGAACAGTGAAAGTTAAAAGTGTTAATCTCTTGGGGGACTAGCTCACTACATGAGTTACTAACAAACTCACCCGTTTTAGGAGGCCCTAACCCTTCACGAGAAATAAGTGTCTAATTCATTCATTCATATTATTCGTCAAGTCACCTCCATTTTGCTGAACTGGAAGTGACAACGATTCTAGTATCACGTGTACGTTATGCATTAAGCTAACAAAATATTATAAAGATACATTTTACAGCGCGAAAGTATGCCTGTATAATGTTACGATCGTTCTTAATTGAACAGACCTCATAATTTTTTATGGTTTCTTTCTTTACGTGGTCCGCAAACGTGCTTTCTGTATTTATTGCAATTTGTATTCTGTCTTGTTTGGGTATTTCTTCTTTTGATACTGTTGTCTGAGATTAAGTATTTTTTGGGTTGCTTCAAATATTCTTTTTCTTCATCATGTTCTATTTTTTCTGTTTGATTTCTAGTTTTCATACATTCTGTGGGTAGTTCTCCTGTGGATCTAAAGTTATAATTTCGGCAATGTATCATTCTACAAGCTATTGCCATTGTCTTTCAAATATTCTAGGCTTTTATGGCAGCTAAGTCAAAGATGTTATAGAAAACATGCACCGATTATCAATGTATCTCAGAATAAACAAAATATTTTCTGACCATTTGGTCCATGATGTCATCTGCAAACTTTGATTTGTTCCAGAAGTCGTTTTGCATTATTCAGCGTCGCAATATTTGAATGCATTGAACTGTACAAAAGAACATTCATGTTTCTTTTCCCTTGATAAACAAGCTTTAGTAATGCGACGATTGCTGATAATTTTTCGGTATTTTAATTGTAATTAACGAATGTTTATTGTGAAGCATGAGTTTGAAGGGTCAATTAAATTACCTAAGAGCAATTATAAGCAAGCGGGGGATTCGGTAAGACAATTGAAATGCGAAAACAATGTTTTTTTTATACTTTTAGTATAAGTGGGAAAGAAAGTAAATAAATGGACAAACTTTGAGAGCTTGCAAATAACAGCATAACAAACATATTTTCTCTATGAGACATCGTTTTTCTAGGATACCGCACACTAATTATTATTGTTGAACCCTCCACCACGTTCGAGGAATGCTTCATCAGTAAACAGTACAGAGGACGGGAATCTAACACTGCTCCAGTACCATGCGAAATTTATACTTGTAGTGATAATAGGCCGGTAGCAGGTTGGTATGCATTACCAGTAAAATGGATACAATCGGTGCTCATGAAGCAGGTTCAAAATAGGTTTGACTCATTTCGCGGCCATACCAGTACTAATAGAAGAATGTTGCGCCATTTGCAGCAGGACATTTTGTTCAGAGTGCACAGTTGTCGCTGTCCAGGTATTCTCCTAGCAACTGGTGCGGGGAACGGCCCACGTAACTGCACTGGGCTAGGACCTACAAGAAACAGATAAGTTTGCGTAGCCATTACATCTGAAGAACGCATAAGCCATCCAGCGGTTAAAAAAATCCTCAGTTGGAAAAATATTGTATTAGCAATAAAAGTGTTCCATACAAGCTCTCAAAATTTTCCGGTTTAATTTCTTTCCAGCCTGTATAAATCATAGATAACTGCTCGTTTTGCAATATAAAGTACATGCTGACCCATAACATACTTTCTAATTGCCCAATTTTTCCATCAGGATTGGTTGGCTAACTCATAACTGCCGTGAACCTTTTTACTAAACACTTTCTAAACATCCAATAAGTGGTGGTGGTAGCGGCTGTGGTGGTATCTCTGTTTCACTGTAAGGTCGTCATATGTATGACTCCAAGGGGTATATCACTATTTGTTTGTTGATAGTCTTGGAAAACTTGCACAAGGAATGACTCGAAGCTCCTCCACCATGACCTCAGTGCAAGAGATATTGGAGTTTTTGATTAATTCAGGCGTGAAAGTGAATGCATATCCGTTCTATAGTCTTTACTGGCATCAAGTGGCTTTACCACCACGGGTGGCCGAGGTCGTTAAGGCGCGAACTTGTGAGCGGGAAGTCTGGGTTCAAATGCCGCCAGGACCGTCCTCCCTGACTGAAGTTTTTTTCCAGGTTTTCCTCAGTCCTCATGACTGGCAAATGCCGGAGAGGTACCCTAAACTTAGGCCTGGAATTTTTTCTTCCTTTAAAAAAAATCCTTTCCCAATTTATCATTTCATTGCATGTATCATCAGTGCCCACTGCATGTGGTGCCGCAGTAGTAAAAACGGGCGTTAAACACCATTCAAAACAAACAGTGGCTTTTTCTTGTTGCCAACTACCAGAGGAAATTCTCGGATTGTTATTACACATTGAAACTGCGGAGCCTAAATTTACCTTTGAAAAGTAGGTGAAGTGTTTTGACGGCCTATTGCTTTGAATGGGCAAATATCTAATATTTAAAGCGCAAGTGCAATGAAGTAATAAAGTCAAAAATAAGACAAATTTGTTGCTGTGCATTTCAATTTGCAAAGCCTCACATGTAGGTACAGGTTTTGTGCACAGACTGAGGAACAATGAAGAGTAGATTTGTAAGCATCCTGTTGCGCGCACCCCGATTTTTATCTCAATAAAGATACTAATTGACATCGCGGGTCTTTTGTTGTACAGCGACGTCATACTCCACCCCCCTCTCACTGCCCGGGGTGCCAATTTGAAACAGGATGTAAACAGAAACCTAATTTGTGAATGTCTGACTTCGGGCATCTTCGTGTTACATTGTCTGTCAGCAAGTGAGTGTTTAAATATCACCAGTGTTCTATTTGTGAATGTCTATTTTTCAGTTTACAAAAGCGAGAATGCGTTTTTAAAAACAATACCTTTCTCCGTCATTTGTTTCCTTAGTATTCTCACCACGCGACGCTGATCGTCTAACTGTTTATTAAAATATTACGTTATGTTGATTAATTCTTCTTGTTGTTAAGCTAAGACTTTATGTTAATGAAAATTTAAATTAAACAATTTATAAGAAAATAGATTAAGAAATTTATTTTGAGTACAGTAATTAATAACAAAAATGCAGGACAAAATAAAATTATATTAATTACTTTATACGAGGTGCTGTCCAGAATATTCGGGAATGGTGCTGCCATCTGGTCAAAAACTTACTTTGAGACTAATGGCCGCCGTCACTCTTGAAGTAGTTCCCTTCCACGCGTATACACCGGTCCCAGCGTTTCTGCTATTTTCCAAGTGCATCTTGCAAGTCATATTCTTTGAGGGTGTTTAGCACAGACAGCATTTTTTCTGGAATCCTTTCAATTGTGTCGAACCCACGTCCTTTCAACTGATTTTCAGTTTGGGGAATAGAGCGAAGTCGCAGGGTGCCAGATCAGGCGATTACGGAGGTTGGGAGACAACCGTCATGTTGTTTTTCGTCAAAAATCTCCTGGTGAACAAGGAATTGTGACATAGCGCATTATCGTGGTGCAACAGCCAGTTCCCTTGTCGCCAAAGTTCGGGCCGTCGTCTCCGCTCATTTTGACGAAGCTGTCGCAAAACGTCACAGTAGTATGTGGAATTCACTGTTTGATTTGGTGGAACGAATTCTCGGTGTACAATTCTCTTGGCATCAAAGAAAACGAGGAGCATACTCTTGACTTTGCTCTTTAGTTGTCTCGTTTTTTTTTTTTTTTTTTTTTTTTTTTTTTTTTTTTTTTTTTTTTTTTGTCTTGGTGAGTTCGGGCTCTTCCACTGGGAGGATTGTTGTTTTGTCTCAGGGTCATAAGCGTACATCCAGCTCTCGTCGCCGGTTATGACCCTGGACAAGAAGGTTGAGTCATCGGATACGGCCTGACGAGGCTCCGTGCAAACTTCAACAAGCTGCGCCTTCTGATCAGCAGTCAGGATCCTTGGCACAAATTTTCGACGACACGATGCATGCCCAATTCATCAATTAAATTTCGTTGACATATCCCATAACCAATTCCCACTTCATGAGCAAGGTCTTCAATGGTTCGACGTCGATCCTCACGAATGAGGTGTTGAACTTTGGCAACAATGTCAGACATTGTGCAGCTGACGAACCTACCGGTGGGAGCATCGTCTTCAGTAGCTGTACGGCTGGCCCTGAATCGAGCATGCCACTCAAACACACGTGTACGCACTCTCTGTTCTAATCTTGGATCCATCGTAAAACCGCCACACACTACACACAGAGTATCAGGAAAAGTACTATAGAATCTCAACATATATACCCAGCTGTATGAAACTTTAAACACTCTCTCATCTGATGTGCTAGTGTTGTCATCTAGCGGTACAAAACTCTACTGCAACTACTGTCGAGAGTCCCGAATATTGCGGTTACAATCTCGTACATAGTAGTAAAGGTATAAACAAGCACATGAAACATATAAAACAATTAAGTATAGCGGGAAAATATAACAAAACCTAAGCTGTAATAATTTTATAATATATCGGGTGTTTAATAGTAATATGTTCTTTTAATTTGTTAACTTGTGAAATAGCCCATTACTTCCTCATATTAAAAGGTAAAGAATTGCAAAAGTGAGCAAGAGAAACTGTGAAAGAGCAAGGGAAAAACTAAAAAATGTTATGCTCGCTGGTAAGAGAGAGAGAGAGAAAGAGAAAAAAACTGTCACATTTTTTAGCTTTTTACTCTTAAAATACATTTAGTATTTTTTTCTTACTATTTATTCAATTTTCTTGCAAGATCCCAGATATGACTTCAGTGATATTTGTGTTTAGGATCGTATTAAATCAATTGTTTATGAAACATCCATCGACACAGCAGAAGAATTATGAATATTTTTGACGATATTCGTAACCGACCGTAGATATTTCGAATTATTCATCGTTCAGTCATACAGCGTTATACTCTGTGTGTCAATAATGGCGATCGCAATTTTGAACAGTTCCTATAGTTTGTCAATACAATTTCTTAATATCTGGTATTAGATTAAAAAGTTACTATGTTACCATAGAAAGTATAATGTAAACTTTCAAATTGAGATTCGTTCATTATTTCCTTTATACCACTAGAACTTGAAAACGAAGCATTTTTGGACATTACATTATTAAAAAAAAATGTGTGTTACCATGTCCTCTATCTCATCCGAACATTAGGAATAGTTATTCTGATACACCCGTTTATGCATGTAAATGGTTTTACTAATGGTAAAATTTTGCAACACATGCTATAGTATCAAATTCTGTCTGTGTCAAATGTCATTGAATTCACCGTCATTGAAGAAATGTCTATAATATCGAAAGGATTATGCACGTGAATTTCCATTCATGCAAAAAGTTGTGTTTAGCTCATGATATCTCTAATTTTATTCAAAGTATCCTGTTGCACAGCCTGGCATTACTATGTACAGCATCACGATTTATAGTGACCCATATTCAACGGCAAGGCGAAAGGCACTCCTTTCTAGGCGCGAGATCCTACGAGACCACTTTTGACAGTAGCATGGAACTATTACCCACAAGTCCGGGCGAGCGTCTTTTGTTGCACGCTAAACAGGGCGGAGTTTCCGACCCACGAACAGGAAACGGAAGAACCCAGGGGATCTCTTGGTGAAATGTTATACATATAGCCTCGCTTTGGTGTTACAATTCAACTTGCCAAGACAGCTGCATAAACGAATAATTAAATACAAGAAAAATATTACTGCTAATTATAAAACTTGTTTTTAACACTAAGGAGTAAATATGTTGAATGTTTTCACTTATTTAATATGAACCGAAAGGAAGCGTCTGTCATTTCATTAAACCGAAAGAACTCTAATGAAATTTTGACAGAAGCGTTAGGACAATTTCATCAGGCCTTATTCATTATTTTGACTCTCGTTTTGATCCAGGTGTGTAATAGAGTTTCCTTCACACTCGGGAATCAATGCAAAAAATTGTGAGACTTACGATTAAACCCCGCCGTGCACTGCTCTGAAATGTCATTTCAAGTTCTACTTTCGTCTACGTTCAACAATCTTGGCACCCTTGGCAGACACTAAGTTTGCAATTTCAAATACTTCCTGCATTTTCTTCTTCTTCTTCTTCTTCTTCTTCTTCTTCTTCTTCTTCTTCTTCTTCTTCTTCTTCTACTACTTCTTCTTCTTCTCCTCCTCCTCCTCCTTCTTTTTTATTTTTCCATTTACACACATGCGAAAAAAAATATGTACAAAGAACAATAGAAGATGAGGCGGTTTTGTATGGCAGCCACGTTGAGCACCAAATTATGAGACGGGTTGGTATGAGCCCCAAACAATTAGAGCCGTGAAACCGTTTAGTAGGCTCCGGCTATGTGACCCAGGTTACGCATCAATTTTGAATTGACATCAAGTGGCTTCACGTTGTGATCCCAATTTTGAAGTGGTTTGGTAGATTGATTCGGTGTTGTTTACCACGCTTCATTGACAACAATATCTCAGGATAACTTCTGTTGATTTGATTGGGACTCAACAGGACCGGGAGAGGAGGAATAGTGTAAATAAGCAAGCGGTGCGACATAATATATACATTGGTACTTTATTATGTCCAAAATCTTTGCGTCCTCTGGTGTTTTGCGTACGATAGACTTAGCTGCGTCGAATATAACTTAGTTGCCGCGTTTGAAACTTTTAGATAAGTGCCGTGGTGCTTGAAACTGAACACTGCGTAACTGATAACTGCTTCTATCTAGCCGCGTGTAGATCTTCAATCTGAGTCGAAATGAGAACTGAGCAAATCAACTGCCTCTCACCATTTCTGGAACTTAGACAGCTTGTGTCTCATCGATTGTAAAAATTTAAACTGTGTGCAATTACCTCAGCAACCTCGAACTTCTAACCGCTTCTGCAACTTGCAGATATCTGTAAAACCTGCAACTTAGTGCTCCAGCCGAGCAACCGTTCCCTTATATATTAAATTCAAGTCAAGTAGTCTTTGGCTTGATGATTACCATGGGGCTATAAAGGCACTCACAATCTTCGCGCCTATCTTTAAAAGTTCAAACATATATTTTCCATTGACTACTTTAAATTCACCTGCCGCTAGCGCCATTCGCTATTTTTTGAAAATTTAAAACTTTTTGTTGACATGATTGGTTTAAAGGCTACCAGTATAACGGCCTATCGATGTCAAAGCCCCAAAAGTTTTTATAAGTCCGTCAGTTTATTAATCTTGTAATGGCAGGCATTTTAAAAAAGAAAGTAGCTTCACACGCAACCTTCGGATTTCTTTTGTATACTTTTCTCACCCTGACTTTCCAAGCTACTGCAGAGGACAAACACCAGAGGCTTTTCTTAAGTACAATCGTTACATTAAATTATACCTTATAACACATACACACACTCATAGATATGATATGATATTTATATTACTAATTATAATGCCAAAATATGATTATTGGGCTTACGTAAATATACATTATTATAATGTATTATATTTCATTGGGGTGAACCATAAGAACCGTTTCAAAAGGTAGAAAGGGGCTTGCCATTAAGCACTTTGAGAATGGGAACGAATGGTCTTAGATGCCTCATCATGGAACTACAAGATCGATGCTGAACAATGTCATAGCTATGTTGCGATATGACGTGTGTATGTCGCCAGTTAAATATAAGCTAATGTCATAAGCAAGTTGCACCTCAATGAGTCACGCACAGTCACTCAGTGTGCAGGTCTTCATAGAAGTGGTAAGGTGCTTTTTTTAAAACTACAGTGTTACGTTTTATATACCATAATCGAACAACAATAATTAATGAAGTATAAGCATGTGATGCACCGAAATACTGTGTTCTCTTAACCATCCATAAACAACTTTGTAGTTTGGAATTAACGCCTGCAGCATCACAACGAAGCATTTAAGGGGCTTATGGATCCTTTGGTACTCATAAATTCTTTGTACATGCATTCCCCATGTGTTGTGATGGCGATTGGGTGTCCGAAACGCGCTGCATCTTTAGTGTTTGTATGATCACGTTTAAACTCAATTATACAGTAATGAATAGTTTATAACGCTGATGGTTAATTCACTTAAGCTTTATACAATTAGGCTTTAATTTCCATTGCCCTTCATTTCTTAAGGAACGGATGGTTAGTGTCCCATGTGGTTGAAATTTTGTTATAATGTTACAAGAATGATACTTCTTAATAATAGTGCCGTTAGTGACTTTTTTCCCTGTTAAATGAAAGATTACAGCATGTCTCGATTGTCCTAGTTTTCTCGTTTCTGCATAACACTTAGGGACTCCCTTTTAGGCAGTAGTCGGTATTTTTCACAAAGCGGAGTCAGCAAGCTTTGGGGTTGATAAGAAGCATATAGGTGGGTTAAGGGAACGTAGCCACCCCCTTTTAAGTATTTCCTTCAAGAGTATTTCAGCATGCAGCAAGAAACAACCCCTAAGCTTGAATAAAGGCTAATGAGCTAAAAAGGGTGGGAAACAAAAAGGTGGAGGTATTAAATCTTCAATTAGGGGGAGGGGAAGCGTCTGTTGCCGGAAAGGGTTGAAGTAATAATTGAAAGGAAACTCTTTCAGCTGTAGTTTAGATGGATTTCTGAAAATTCGGGCCTTCTGGTACCCTAAAGAGCAGTTGGTGTTGGCAGTAAGATTTTTTAAGATAGAAATTGCAAAGTCGTTGTGGGAACTTCTGCGAGCTCGCCTGGTGTCTATTCTACAACACTATTATCAGCAAGAATACCTTAATAATATTCCCTTACCAGACATTTACAAAATATATTAGAATAAAACATATGCACATCCTCAAGATCTTTAGGAAATAATCTATTTACTAATGATTATTGAATTTTCTAAATTGAACTGCCAATACATGAATTAAACGTGGCTTGGGCAAACATACAATGGCTTCAATTGCTCAGTTTTAATATCATTTACCAATCTTTGATTTTATAATGCAACAGAGTTTAAAGTTCATTCCAATGCATGTTTCCCTTGAAAATGTATCGGCTTAATACTATAGTGTTGTTATTCGTCCGAAGGGCACTTTTAATTTCTACGTTACACGCCTTTTTTGAGTTTTTAATAGTAAACCTTGCAAATTTTCGTTCCCTGGAACGTTTTGACCCCAGCGTCGGGCTTGCCTTTGTTCTCTGTAAAATGCAAGCATCAGAAGAAAACGGGCTAATGCGAAATCGATACAATTTGAGAGCGGCCTGGAGAATGTAATTAGGCAAGCATAAACAGAGAGTGGGACGCCGCCGCTAAGTGCAGCGAACTTTCCTCTTTTTATGTGTTCTGTGTTCTACCACGACCGCCAGAGCGCTTCTGGTTCTTCTAATAACCACAGTCTTTACTTTGTATAGCACGATTGCCGGCAGATGAATACGCTTTGCTGTAAGAAAAAGTGTTGCCGCTGAAATGTTTTAACATTTTTAATTTTTTCGCATAATTACCACATTCATTCATAGCAGGGACGTTCAATAATTAATGAAACACGTTTTCTCGTTCAGGGTTTCTTTAATGTAAGTTTCGAGCACACTGAATTGTTCTTCTATGCAGGGTATTTTTCAACATTAGCTACTTTGACACAGTTATTACGACCCACACCCGCTGAAATATAAATAAAGCATGTATATTGCAAATATAATTATCATAATGCTTTATTTATTGTAATTAATAATGTAGATATCATGTATGTATAATACTGCATATTTTAACATGCGAATATACAAAAGAAAAATTGTTAGTGTTTTCGGTAACAGTAGCTTAGAAAGTCAAGAAAGACAATAAAACTCTATACAAGAAACCCTAAGGTATGAATACCACTATTTAAAAGGAACTGTCGTTGCAGGGTTAATAAACTGAAGGACTCGTTAAATCCGTTGGGGGCTCTGAACCCGATAGGCCATTGTACTGTTAGCCTTTAAACTAACCAATGTCAACAAAATGTTTTAAACTTTCAAAAAAAAAAAAAAAAAAAAAAGCGAGTGCCACGTGTGAATTTAAACCAGTCAATGGTAAATATATGTTTGAACTTTTGAAGATAGGCGCGAAACTTGCAAGTGCTCATGTGATCCCCTTTGGCGTCGTTAAACCAACGGTTACTTGATTTCAACTTAATTTACATATAAGGAAGTTTTTGCTCGGCTGAGGCAAGCAGTTCGCAGAAGCAGTTATAAGATGTACGCGCGGCAAGATACAGTAGTTCGCAGTACTTAGAAGTTCGACGTAGCTAAGGTATGCAGTTCACAGAATCATCTCAGACTCAGATAACAGGTTCTATTTCGGAGGCGGGCATGCAGTTCTGATACATTAATTAGGCAGTTTTTAAGTTGATACTCAGCTGAGAAGCATTTAACAGTTGCGCAGTGCCCAAACATCAATGAAGCAGTTTTCAGTTTCACGTGCCTCGGCACTCATCTGTAAGTTTCACACGCGGCGGGATGCACTTGTTCTTATTCTAATTCCGAAGCAGCACTCAGTTGTAATATATATATACCGCGAGACACGTAGTATTCAGTTTCACTTCTAAATTCTATTCTCGGCAGCTAAGTTTGTAGTGATATAGTTAAGCCTGTCGTACGCAAAACACCAGAGGACGCGAACGATTTAGAATATATATATATATATATATATATATATACTCATAAAAACACTCAGAGTGCAATATAAAAAGGTTCACATAAAATTTCACACTAAAAACCGTAAAATTGAACACTAAAATCACACCATATTTCCAGTGATTTTAGTGTTCAATTTTACGGTTTTTAGTGTGAAATTTTGTGTGAACCTTTTTATATTGCACTCTGAGTGTTTTTTATGAGTTTTTATGCTTTTTAGAAGTTTTTATTACTCTATTAATAGTATATATATATATATATTTATTTTCATAGTAGATATCTATTTAATATATTTCAGAGCTGAGCACGAAAACAACAGTAATGTGTAGTATGATATTCTGCAAACAGATGTGATTCACATAAATTATGATAGTGTTGCTACATGACAGGTAAATCAACAATGAACAAATGAAGCCAATATTATCATATGATGTTCTGTAAACAGATGTGGGTCACATTACGTTATACTAGCGTTGCTGCAACAAAATGGAGCCAATATTATCGTTTGAACAGCGGAAAGCAATTTTGAAGTGGTATCGGAAAACCGAGAATGTTTTGAAGTTCAAAGGCAATCGTGACATGTGTACCGCGTTCTCCGGATCTAACTCTGTTGGACTTCTACCTATGGGGAACTCTTAAGGATGTTGTATACCGTAGAAAAACCAGCTACACTG
This sequence comes from Metallyticus violacea, assembly GCA_030762175.1. Lineage (NCBI taxonomy): Eukaryota > Metazoa > Arthropoda > Insecta > Mantodea > Metallyticidae > Metallyticus > Metallyticus violacea. The sequence goes on from CM060844.1 coordinate 22,077,057, forward strand.
GAAGTTCTTCGGGAAGAAATTGAAACAGCATGTACTGCAATCGCTGAGAACACTTTTGCAAACGTTACTCAGTAGATCAACGTACTCAGAAGTGTATCGACGCAGATGGTGGGTATTTTGAGAAACTGTTGTAACTGTTTAACTGTAAAAGAATGGTGCTCATCGTTTTCTGTATGTTTGAATTCAGTTTTATTATGTTAACACAGTTTTTCTTTGCTTGAAGCGTGTAAACATTTTGGCAGCCTCTGTATATATATATATATATATATATATATATATATATATATATGACTCCGCGTGCTTTTTTATTCTATTGAACTCCTCTCTCAGTTCTGTTGAGCACGAATCGGCAAATTAGTAGAATTCGCCCTGAGAAATTGCCATTGAAGCGTAGGCAACAACAACACCGAAACGACCGTTCATCATCTTACCAAACCACTTCAA